>OZ038479.1:96642541-96927541 GCA_964036315.1 Acanthosepion esculentum
ATAATAAAAGAACAGGATTCAAAGTGATAGAAGATGACAACTGACATTACATTTAAATCTTTGAAGATTGTAGTTGATAGGAAAGCAAGAACAAAGTTCCACAGGCAAGAAGTGTGAAAGAAGAAACTATTAGAATAGAACTTATGGTTAAATCTAACAATTTCAACAGTAAAATGATGAAACCAAGCTGGAGTTGAGTTACCAAATAAGGAAGCACATCAGAACAATTGCCATGGAAATATTTAAAGAAAAGCACATGTTATGGTAGTAGAAAACTGGTTGAAACCAAATGCCAGGTTGGGACCAATAATATTGCAGATTCTTTTCTGGATTTCATTAAGAATCTGTAGATACATAGCAGAAGCACCAGACCCAATGTGGCAACAATATTCCATACACAGACAAATGGTAGACTTATAATGATGCAAGATAGATTATGTCAAAAAGATTATCTAGCATGACACAGCAAACTAACTTTCTTACCAGCAAAGCTAGCAAGTGACTCAATATAATAATAAGCAATATTGATGGAAAACAAAAAGTGTTCTCTAAGATGAATTCAAAATGAGCAGTTTTATTTTGGAAATATTAAAATTAACAAGCCATTTCTTGCCCCAGTTAACAACAGAAGTATTCTTATATCTGTGTCTGCTTTTGACAAAATAGCAACAAATCTGAATTATTTGTTAAACATGGTTGTGCTTTGAATTATGGGTATATTTTTTCTTGTGTCAGTTTAAGCTGACATCAACAGTAAGCAGCTACATGTATGTTTTTCCAATAAAAAGTGATCAGCTATAATTTCTCTTTAAATATGCTTGAAGTTTTTAAGATGGTAAACAGAAAAAAAGTTACTAAAGGCTATATTTTGTATACAGCAATCATATTTTGCATCTTCAATAGCTGTGATAGGTCTTGGAGCAGTCAGAATATAATCTAACATTACTCCTCTAACTGAAATACATTGATTTACATTCCTTTAATACACATGTTTCTGCTCCTTTCACAATCCAAGGATTGAAGTCGTCATAACAGAGAATTTTAGCAAGGTAATATAAAATGATAACAAATAAAAAAAAATCTTAGGATGTGCAGGTGGTGTGATGAATAACAGCTCGAAATTAAAAGTCAGAGACCTGAGTTCAAATTCCAGTCGAGTTTAGATTCACTTACACACAAATACCCTTGCAAAATGTATTAATCCATTTTTTCTCCCCCTGATTATGGGTTACATAGCAGTCCACCACAAAATGTTACAGGAATTTTTCTGCCAAGTCAATCATGAATTGAAAAGAGACATGATCACTCACAAAAGCATCACACATAGCACCCAAGGAAAGAATATAAAATCAGACTCATGTGGTTTATTTTCATATAAATATATATTTTATATACCATTATTCTCCTAATGCAAGGCCCAAGATCCATTCAAGGTAGGGAAGTTACTGAATGAATCTGTTATAATGGCATAAAGGGAGGAAGTAAAATGTACATATAATATTATAGGGATATGTAAGATATATAAACATTTACTCAAGGCTTGAATACATTAAGATCCTCTTGGGAATCCATTCCACAAAGTCACAGTTTTTGGAAAGAAGCTGTTTGAGTGGAACTTCAGCCTTACCAATAGAATATGAAAGGAATGAGGATGAATTAACTCTGTGTACATGGCACGGTAGGTCTCAGATGTGAAGGTCTGAATTAGTGAAACTAAGAAATGTAACTTCTTTGAACATTTGTCATGGAAACACTGATAGTATAGTGATAGGCTAGCAAGGTTTTGTTTGTAGGAAAGAGATTGCAGGGTGAAAAATCATCACCCCTAAGGCCAAGTAAACACTTTTGAACTCTGAAAGCTGGAAAGTGTGGATTGAATAGCACCAGCCCAGATATGGCAGCAATGAACTATTTTTGAACATATATGACTCTCGTCATAAAGCATGACAGTAGCAGATACGTACTTTGTGGAGCAGTATAAGAAACCAACCATTTTTTCCACATCTTTCCCAATTGTGTGCATATATAAGATCCATTTGAGGTTTGAAGTGAGCTTTAGTCCCAGGAGACATTTGAGGCAATGAGTCTCATTGAGAGTACAAACCTTCATTAGGATCAGAGTCAGTGTTTCCTCCATTGAGCTGTAAGAGCAAAGTCAGTAGAGCAATGAGCTGCCAGGCTCTGATCATCTAGATTTTTGGAGGTTCACCTGTTAAAAATGGTATTGTCTGTACATGTGTACTGATCAGTTCAATTTGTACACTGGTTAAAAGTTGACATTTGTCTAGTCTAATTGGATCAATTTGGCATTGTTCATCAAAGTCCTTGTTCATTTCCCATCCTTCAATATTCTGCAGGGGGAAAATAAACAGTTTGCCATTTGAAATAAATTCTTTTTTATGTTCAGAATCATCAGATGACACCTCAAGGTTTTGCAAATACTCACAAGCTTCATGAACATCCATATTTCATTTTGCAGCTATTTTCAATCATATACACATGGCAACATTCAAAACATCTGCTTCTTGTTGAAATTTCATACAGAAAAGCACACTTTCAGCTCATTTATAATTCATTAACTTTTTTTTAAATTGTTTAACTCCAAGCAAGGTGATAAAGCCACAAAATGCAAGGGGTTACTGAGAATGAAGAAAACTAAGAAAATATTACTGAGGAGAAAGAACAATAAAAAGAACAGGATTCAATGAGACAGATGATAAGATATTAGTTTCCCCTATTACCAGGCTTGTACTCTTTCTTCATCTATTGAACAGGAGTACAGGTTTATCTCTTGATGCCTGTTTAGGATATAGTTTTCTGTTTCCTTTCATTCTCCTATGGCCTTAATGATTTTTATACCTGATGTAACAAAAGGAATGAGTGAACAACTGCCATACTTTACCTCTTTAAATATTAATAAGATCTTTTTAATAATTTGCTAATAGTTTCAGCAAAGCAAGTATTTCTTGTGAAATGAATCCTGACATCAAACTAAACTGACAGTAATAAATTACTCATTTTATTTTTCAACTTCTAATAAAATATTTTACAATAACTTGTTTTCATATTTAATATTTCTTTAAAATTTTTACAGAGTACAATAAAAAAAAACTAAGATAATACTTTTGAAAATATCCGTACATTTATGATACATGATACCAAAGTGTGGCATTTTTATAATTAAAATTATCTGAAAAGAGAATGATTAGGGGTGAGTGAATTCATAACCATTATACAAATTCAAAATTCTGTACAAAAATATAAAATATATTTATAATGTACTTAATAATGGTTTCTTTTATAGACTTCCCAGATTAATTTAGTTAATATTATATATATTCTTCTTAAAATTTGAAGTTTGATAAGTTTATTTTTAAGACAGTATTTTTTTCTTTTCCTGTTTTATATGAGTTTCAGTATAAGTTTCCAAGTGTCTTTCAAAAGCAATCAGATTTCTTATACCTTGAATGGTTATTCACAGGCATTTATAAGCAACAGTTTTCCAGATAAATCAAACATAAATAAACAAATATCACCAGATTATACACTGATTTGTACAGATAAGCATCCACATCTTTGTTGTTATCATCATGATATTTCAGCCATTGGACCCTCTGGTTTACTTCAGAAAGACCCTGTCATAGTAGCCTTCTGAGAATTTCAAACCAACCCCATTATTTCAGAAAGTGAAAATTTAACTGAAATATGTTGGAAAATTTCCAAATTTTCATTTGAAATCAAGAAAATAAATACAAACTTTAAGCAAAATGCAAATGATATGGAAAAAAACTGCCAGTTTAAGCTGATATCAGAAGGATATGAGTAAGTCTTATCTTATTCATCATATTTTGCCTCTTAAATGTTAAGTCATTCTTATTTTACACATCTTATTCAATTCTTTAAGAGATTCTTAGCTTACAGATACTATTCTTCCCCTAAGAATTAAATAATTATTTTAAATATCCTTTTCTTTATGCATCATTTATTAAGTTGTTAAATAACTCAAATGTGCATTTACTACCCAGCACAAGTATTGAACTGATAGCCTTCAGCTAATGTAAACTTGTGCTTTAATAAGTTGATCTGTTCCCCCTGAAGTTGAAATGGATTCTGCCAATGAGTTGTATATAAACTTATGGTTTTCCCACTGGGGGATATAAATCTTTTTGCCTGGGGGAAGTTATGTCAGATTAAATCAACATCATTATGCCCCTTAAGAGTTTATATATGTCGATCTGTCTGCTTCAGAAGTAAGAAAAACAAAAATCAAGTAGGTGGAGGAGCAAAGTGTAGTAGCAGTTTTACCAACACTGTTTCTAATTATCTATATTTCTAGAAAAGAGAGAGGAGAGTGTTCTTATTCTATGGTCCATACTAGAGGATATTTTGCACAAATTAACTCTGTCTAATTAATTACTTATCTCTTTCACTGACTCAGAGTATACTTTTTTGCACTACCTGACCTAGAGACTGAATTTACAACTATCAAGTAACTCGATTCCCTTAACCAGTGTTTTTTTTCTATGCGACAATGTGTTCTTTAGAAATATGAATTTTAGAAATATGAATTGATTGAAAGCTTTGATTCAAACTTCCAAAGTGATCAACGACATACACTGGAATAAGACTGGCTGAAATTTTGTGGCAACCAAGATGAGCACACTGGCCCAAACAAATGAGTGTGTAATAATGATGATTCCTCATCTCAAAAAATTATCACAGAATATGTATTTCAATTCATTTGAATTAATTTGCTCATTTTACTCTTTAGACTCTTCTAGCCATCCACATTTTTGGATGTCAAACTTTGTTCTGAAATGATAGACTTTTCCTGTCCCATAAATATTGTGTGAGCTCTTGAAATTGCTCTCGATTGAGCTATGCACTGAACTTGTGACCTTCCAGGGAACTAGGAGAATTTCACTATTTTGGGGGTTGTGTTTTTAGAACCTAAAATATACCTTTTGTTCTTGTTCTATTAGTGCCCACCCACAGATTCTGTTAAAATAATACTGATATAACAAACAGGAACCATCTTTGAAGACCTTCCTTTGAAATAATGTTTCTTTTCCTGTTCAAAGATTAAACCATGGTTTTATAAAGATTACACCAAAGATTAAACTCCCAGTTATGATTTTTATGTATAATTTACAAACTAGTCAGAAAAATAAACATAAAAACTTTGTATTTTAATGATCATATTTTTTCCATTCTCATGTTCACCCAATACAAGACCCATGAGCCACTCAGAGTAGAGGGTTACTTAATGAGGTTGTTGTAAGGGCACAAAGGGAAGAAGTAAGAAGTGCATATTATGAAGATATGAAGGGTAGATAATGACTTGAAGAAATTAAGATTATAATGATCAGGGAAACATCTTTTCAGGAGTTTGCTTCACAAAGTAACAGTTCCTTACCAATGGGATATAAAGAAAATGAGGATGAGTCAACCTTGTCTATATAGCATGGTAGGTCCAGGTTGTGAAGGTCTAAAAAATCAATAACCCATGTCAGATAATATACTGAAGACAGAATATTTCACAGACAAAGAACACTGAATCCTAGAAACTATTCCTTCAGCTAACTTAAGGAAGACTACTGTCATGTAATGAACATTGTTTCTCAAACCTTCAAGTGGTAATCAGAATGTGACCGGCACAGAACTGAAAATGTCATCTCAGTATGACACCATGACACACAATTTTTTGTGAGGTGCTGCATGATTAGCAGACCTAAGCAAATTATGTGTTCAATATTTCCCGATATATGCAGGAACATGCTAAGCAAAAGGATGGATTAGTTGCTTGAACTGAATGTGGTTTGTCTGTAATATATTATTTTAAGTATATTACTGACATGGGGTATTGATGATAACAGTGCTAAAGGAATTAGCACATAAGCAATGTTAAAATGATTCACTCAGCAGCCTGGTGTGGATAGCAAAAACATATGAGGGACATTAACTGTCTTAGGTTTCAAAAGGGTTATTCCATGTCAATTCACCAGGGCATTACACCCACCAACACCGAATTACTTGAAATTTGGCACAAATGTTCCCCTCCGTGAGTTAGGAAAGTGTGCCAAATTATTTTGTGCTAGACTTTACCGTTCCAATTTTAAGAGGGGGTGTATAATTTTCCTATTTTGCCTCTAAATTAAGGCCACACAACGTTGCCGAATCTCAGTATTTTTTAAAAATTAAAGAAAAATACTTTGATACCAAATTTCAGAATAATTAAACATATGTAGGGCAAATAAGAAGTGTAGAATCCGAACATTTAACTATTTCAAGCCTACACTCGATAGAAAATTTTATTTTACTCACCCAAATACATGACCCCAAAATCAACAACATTTCCCCTATGTAGCTTATGGTCAGTCTATCGAAAATACGTCCTCTTCAATTTTCATAATATTTTTGCCTAACATCTACAATGCCTGCTCAAGTTTACCAAAAAATTTTGTGAGGGTTTTCTGTCTACTTTAGAAGATATGACCCTGCCAAGTTTAGAGTTTTTTCCTATGTATGTGCAGGATTTCTGAGAAAGATTATAATTAAAGACAATCATCCTAATGCTCCATGCCCTCTAAAGTGTTGATATTGTGCTAAGTAACTTCTCAAACTATTCAATAAGATTGTTTTTATTAATTAAAAAAAAAAATAATTTAAATATATTTTGCAGATATTGCTTTTTGTACAGATAAATTGTCTTTAAAAAGCGGTAAACATTGCCTCAAGTATGATAATCAACAGTGCATAGAAAATTTGTAAATGGCACTTAACAAATGAAGTTAAAAGAAGTTCTTTCTGTTTGTGTTTCTTTTAATTTTATTTTGGTAAATTATTTTCATGAAACAAAAAACATTTGATTTTTTTTCATTCTCAAAAAAGTCATAAGATAAATGTGAATCTTTAAAACTTAATATTTGTAGTTGGCACTTAACATATTTATATAGTTGAAGGAAATGCTTTCATTACATTTTTTAGGAAAATTATACCCCCCCCCCCTTAAAATTGGAATGGTAAAGTCTAGCACAAAATAATTTGGCACACTTTCCTAACTCATGAAAGGGAACGTTTGTGCCAAATTTCAAATAATTCGGTGTCGGTGGGTGCAGATTTCAACTTTTTGCTGATGTTTTGACATGGAATGACCCAAAAACATGACCCACAAAATGAGTGTTGCTGAAATTCACAGAATTTACAAAACAATTATACTGTCAATACATCAGCCAGAGGTGAACAGTTTCAAGAGCTCACAAGTAGAGGAATTAGGTGTAATGTATATGGGGAAGAGAAGCAATTACCCTTTCAGAACAAGAATCAACATTCTAAAGTGCAATAGACATATGGAGAGTGGAAATGTGATAAAAAGCAACAAAGACGAGGAAATTAATTCAAACTAACCAAAATACAATGATTACAACACTGAGTCTAAAGAAAGATTTAGATAAGATTCAAAGAACATGGTTTTTCTCCTGTGTGGATCTTCCAACAAGTTTTAACTTTTATGTTTACTCAGTGAATAGCTTATTTCTTCTCTATGTGCTTTCAAATCAAATGTTTATTTCTTTGCTGTATGTATCAGCATTTATAAATTCACACTTTACAAGTCTTGGGGATCTTTACATAACTCAACAGGTTATCAATGTATTTTACAATTATGAAGATTTTCACTTGATAGGATTTCTTGGATGGTTCAGCTTCCATTTTTGTGAGCATAAAAAGAAAAAGAGAACAGACTTGATTTTCTTAATCTGTCACTTTCTCCAGAATGTTCATTTTTTTCCCCTACAATTTGCATTCAAATTTGTTAGTACAAATCTGTGCTAAAGTTAACTTGATGGCAAGCTTGCAAAGCATTAGGAGTGAGCTGGGTTCTTACAATGTAGCCAAGTGTTGGACAAGTCAATCAAGTCTCAATTTGATCTGCCATTACACAAGCACCTATTTGGTAAGCCTTGACATTGGCTGTCCAAATAAAAACAATACTGTGTTGCTTTTTCTCAGACAATTACACAGCATGCCAATCTGGTCAGTGAGACAAACAGCTGATGTTTGGTATTACCTTGAAATTGTTTTCAGTTTTCTCAATAACAACTGGACCCTGAAAAAAGAATATCAGAAAAAATTCCCCTAAAAGTTAAATGAATAAAAAAGGTGAGGAATAATAGAAGAAATAAAACAATAAATTAATAAATTCAAAGTAAACCACTTATTGTTATTATCAGGTCATGGTTATTTAGAGCAAGATTTCCAAAGCTTTTTGAATTGCACCTCTCTATTGTTAAATGAAATTCGTTACAGACTTTCCCACCATTCAGTAAAACTACTAAACTTTTCAGTGGAACTTCATACCTTTTCTTTTAACTATTTTGTCAAAGGAAGTTTCTCTAAGCACTTTACTTACCTATAATTTCATCTGAGTCCAAGATACAAAAACTTTAAATTAAATCCCAAATTAAAATAACCTGCAATAAATGCCATATGAAGGTAAATTTTGGAATAAAAAATGTTACTTTATTTGAGATCATTCACAGGCTTTGAGAAAGTCATTGTGGCTATTCTGAAATGATATGAAATTAAAATAGTAAATGTTGTGTCATTATTTTACTATGATAGAAGTTTTGCAGGGTTTTTATTAAATTTGTGGATAAATGTACAATCACAAAGTTTTATTTTTCACAGAAAAAATTATTACAGTAACAGCAAATAATGATCCTGAAACTAAAATATAAAAATCAAAAAGATTCTCAATTGCATTCACAAACTACTACTGAATTTTTACATAATCCCTTTGAGAAGCTTTGTTTTAGTTAACAATAACCAAATGATAAAATTAAGGAAAGGATTTAAAAATTCAGTTATTAAAAACATTATAAAAATATGAAATTAATTGAATAGTAATTATTATTTGGTAATTTAATTTTAATTCATTTTAAATATAGTGTTTAGGGACTGACTGTGTTTGATAACAACAACTGTCTGAAAATATTGTCCATAATTATATTAAATAGATGATTATTAAGAGAAAGTAACTTACTCAGAAGGAAAATTCTTAAGAGTGCTCCTATTGAATCTTATCAAAATACAAATCTGTGCCATAGATTTTTTTCAATATCTCCACTTCTGAAAGAATTACTATTTCCCCAAGCAAGCCAAGACATGACTACAAAAATTAAAAAAAAATAATTGAAAGAAAATGATTAAATCCTTAACCTCATGTTATTAAAAATATATAACACAGAAATTAATTCCAAACTGAAATAATTTAAATACTAATTTTTATAAAAAAGATTCAAAAACATCACTTACTCACTTATTTATTAGATATTTATTAGACATTGTATTGTGCCCTCCATAGCTTGCCTGACCTTTCAGCTAACCTGATGAAAATTTATGAGTGTTCCAAAACTTAAAAATTTTGAAAAACCAATAACATAACTAATAACATTTTTACTCTTGTATATAAATACTTATTACAAATTAAATCCTTGCACTTGTCTTGCTTTATCAAGATAAATGCAAAAATATGCTAACTTTTCATTTTGTCTTTATTCATTAAATAGATGAGTATATTAGTAAGGTAATGACTATCAAGATAACAGAACATTACTACTGTAATCTATTGCCATGGGTACAATTCTCAATAGTTGCCACACACATGGGTTTGTGTTAACTTAGAAAATAAACACATGATTGAGATATTTGCATATTTTATCACCAATCCAAAACATTGGTGTTCAATATCAAGGAGGCTAAATTTGGTATCATTTAAAAGAGAAATCAATTTGAAATTAAATAAAAATCAAAAATTGTGAAGATTTCAAAATATAGAGGTCTGCTTAGAAAAATAAAAAGATACATTTTTGGCTCCTCACAGAAGAATTTGTAATAGCCCACACTTAGACAGTATTGGTCTTGGTACAAGAAGATGAAAGTTGATCATAAAGCTATGAAAGAATTAAAATCACCATACAAACAGCTGTGTTTATAAATAGCATAATGATTTAACCATTGAATTTGCTATTTTTTGCTACTATTTGGTTTCAGTACTTTTTTTTAGCGTCTTGAAAAATCTAAAATGGGATGACCAATAGTCAGCAGTTAATGCAAGTATTACTGATAAAATTGAACTATATATATATATATATATAAATGCATTGCTAATAATTTTACTAAACGAATGTACTCAAAATCATTTAAAAAGTGATTGTTAGAAGTCAGCAACTCATACAATTATTACAGACTGACAGAATAGGGTTATTGAATACATACCTTATAGGCATTTTCACAATTTAGGAAGAGAACACAATTCATATTATTTCATTATTTCAACTTTATAGTTGAGATAGTCATATATTTTTAACCAAATGTTTAGGTCTAAGAAAAACACAGATCATGGGCATATTTTCTAGATAAGCAAGCTCCCCTTACTTGAATAAGTAAAGAGTCTGGATGCATCCACAATCAGGTAGCACTGTATTCCAATACACAGCATTCTCACTCTTCAGAAGATCAATTCAATGTGCTGGAGATTTGCAAAATTATCACACAATCAGTAATACCAAAGAAACTAGATTTGTTATATCATTTGTTCATGTAAAATCAATATGTCAGACTTGATTTTCAATGTTTTTTGAGATATATAAGTTTAACTACACTAGCACATTTTCAGATTTTTCAATAATTCAGTCAGGACTCTAGGGATTTAACAATTGAAATCACTTAAGAGCTGATAGAGTTCATTTGGCTCAAACTAGACACAAAAAACAAACCTGATTATTTGATCTTAAATAGTGACTTTTTTACAATTTGGTAATGTTTAAAAGGTTGTTTTATCCTGAGTAATAGATAAAAAAAAATATTCACAAAAATCCAACCTGAGCAAAATGTTATACTTCTATGAAATCAAGTTTTTCTTGTCTAAATATTAAACTACACATTTATAATAAACAAACTATAATTTTTATACATAGAGAACAATTAGAAAAATTCATAAAAACTTGCATTCTAATGATAATATTGTCAAGTAATCAGAGTAAAGAAACTCCCAAGCACTTTCTTCTAATCAGAAGATCCATGGAAAGTTGTCAGTTTATAATATCTAAACTATGAGTATTATATATATATATATATATATATATATATATATAATTTACACCAGTCAGAAACAAGACAATAAAAGATTTGTATTCCAATGATTATTTTATACTATTGGTCATCCATGAAAGGTCCAAGAGCCACTTAAATTAGAGGGTTATTGAATGAGGTTGCTGTAAAAGCACAAAGGGAGGAAGTAAGAAGTGCATATGAGAATATGTAGGAAAGATAATGGCTGACCATAGACTTGAAGAGGTTAATATCATAGTGATCAAGGAAATATCCCCTTAGGAGTCCTTTCTACATAGTAATAATTCTGGGAAAGAAGCTGAATGGTTCCTCCTCCTCCTCCTTACTAATGGAATATGAAGGATCAGTTGATACTGTATACATAGCATAATGAATCCTAGCTGTGAAGGTCTGAGCTAGTGAAACTCAGGAATGTAGCTTGTCTGAACATTTGCCATGAAAATGGAGACAGAGAAATAAAATGCTAGCAATGTTTCATTTGTAGAAAACAATTATAGAGTAGTAAATAATTATTCATTCTGAACTCTGTCAAGGCTGGAAAATGAGGATTGTGCAACTCCAGCCAAGATATGATAGCAGATGATCAAAGTAAAGAAGCATTCAAGCATTTTCTCATCAGAAGATCCATGGAAAGTTGCATGCTTATAAAATCCAAATCAAGTTCTGTTATTTGGCAGACTGGACAGTAAAATACACAATATTAGCAGACATACCCAGCTGGTTGATCAGAAAAAGTGTTCAATTAACATGTAGCAAAAACAGCATCATGTTTAGATGTAACAGAATCTATGTTCTTCAATTACTTTAAAATACTTTCATTAAAAAAAAACATTTTGAATTAATGCAGTTACTGATATAACAGAAGTAGTCTGTATTTATTCGATCAAAGTTAGCCGAAGACATGAAGGGGTAAAACAAGCAACATGAAGACCCACTTTAGACCACAATTATTTTGGAGTTTTTGAAATTCACTTTGTCAGTGTACTACCAGGGATGTAAAAGAAGATACATTTAGAAAGCATTTGTTAAGTTTGATGAATATTGGTTGAAAGATCAACAAAAAATCAAAAAATAAACCAGTAAAAATCACCATTTTTCACTATTTACAATTGAGTGAAGTTTGTATTAGATTGCTTGAAAATTGAGGAAGTTTTTAGTTTAAAATTTGCATTGAAATCAATTTTTGGTTTTTCACTCAATGCAGTGCAGTAGAAATAAAAATGAGGTATCGTTGAGCTTGTTACGATATAAGTAACTTACAAACCAAGTTCGAACCAAATCAGAGGAAAAAGGTTAAATTTATCAATTTTTGATCAACTTTATCAATTATTGATTTTTTTTTAAATTATTGATTTTTTTAGATTAGAAACCTATCTCTTACATTGTACAATGTATGTGACAAGTTTGGTCAAAGTCAGTTGAATGGATCTTGAGTGAAAAGGTATCATACAGACAAGCAGACACACAGACAGGCTCCAATGATCATATTATCATGTGATCAAAAAATTAAAAATTTCTACAAAAAATATGCAATTTTCTGTGGCTAAATCCTTGTTGTAGTAAATATGCAAGGTGTGACAATTTAAAGACTGGAATGGCTGTAGTGCTTTGCTGGGGTAAGTTGTCAGGCAAACTTCGTACCTGACAATATGTTCCAACTTCTGCTTTCTTAACACACAGACAAAGTGAGTCATCCATTGTCAAGCAGAAGAGAAAGTTGTGTGTGTTCATGTTATACTGTTGGCAAAAAATGAATGAAAGGAATCTGAAGTAGCAGAGTAACAGTTTCTTTGTGAATATTAGTAAAAAAGCTAGTGAAATGTTAGCTCTATTACTAATGGTGTTTGGTGAACATGCTATGTAGAAATAAAGTCTTTATGAGTGATACAATCAGTTCATGGAAGGGTGAAAAGATGTGTATGATGATGCAAGAAGAGGACAGCCCCAAACACAAAAAAAAACTACAGACAGAGTGCGACTGACAGCAGAAGTACTGAATATGAATAGGAAAACATTGCAACAGATATTAACAGATGATTTGAGAAGAAAAATTCCTCAATGATTGACATTGCATTGAAATTTTAAGGTCAAAGTTGACTGGAAAGCAAAAGGCCAGAAGATGTTTTGAATGCAGAGATATTTGATAGGATCATTACTAATGGTGGAATGTGCTGTTTCAATGCAATTTCCTGACATCAATTGTTGGATGTGACTACATTACTGAAAGGTACTAGGTAAAATAAGTTCCAAGAATGTTTCCAGCAATGACACCATCATCTTCACAAGGGGAGTACTTTGAAAATGACTGTAACTAATGGTAACCAGGTAATTAAATTTTACTTTCATAGGAACATTCCAGAAATTGTCACACCTTGTACTGTAAGCATACTACTATCTAATCAAAAGTTTGACATCAACTCATATTTATTATATAAAGATTTTGGGTTCAAAAAATGTGATAATGTTATGACAGTCATCCTTTAATGGTGGCAATTCACCAAAAATCAAAATCAAGAATCAAAAGCAATACATACACTGTATTTATTCTGGCAGATACTAGTTTTATGCTGTCTGCATATGCTGCAGGCTAATTAAACTGCATTTTTTTCTATTTATGATTGTCTTAATTTTCTTAACACTAATACACAGTAAGAGAGTGATGATTATTAAATTAGGAAGCTTTCTGCATATTTCTTGTTTTTACAAAATGAAAGAATGGCTTTTTGTAAAATAATTTGCACTCCCAGAATGCATGCATATATACAGAGGTATAAGTAAATAGATACTTATTTTAAACAATGCATTAGCAACTTGGTCTCCTTACTTAGTAATGAGATATTCTGTTTTATGGTTACATGAGCCATGTTTTCTGCAAATAGTATTGAGCAATGCCTTGTGTTAATATAACAACAAAGTATCATTAACTAGTGTGACCAGGTTGCATGATTATTAGTAATAAATAAAATTAAATGTTCACTTATCCATATTCTAATTTTTTCATATTTTTGTTCATATATATATATATATATATCTTGTATTTTATGTGTTAAGATTGTTTTCATCATTTTTCTCTAAATTAAAGTTAGATTAACATAAAAGGAAAAACAGCAAACATTAATTTATTCTTACTTTGGCTTCATGTCTACTATCAAAAGTTCATTTGATAAAAATTTTTGATTTTCTTTAGAAAGTGGGTTTTCTGAATTAAAATATAATACTAGAATCAGGGCATTAGAATAAAAGAATACAGCCAATTTACTGGGCCAACAACAGACTTTGCATTGGACAAAATTTTACTTGCACAAGGCTGGAGAATGAAACCAGCAAAAATTTTGTAAATTTACGAGAGCAAAAAAATATGAAAATATTACTACCATTGATAGAAAATTGTCATATTTAATCTACATAGTTATATATTCACAAATAAAAAAGATACAAATCTGTAAGAAAGGATCCCCTCTCCAAAAAAACAAAACATTACAATTTCCTGATATCTGGTCAGCTACAGACAAGTATTAAAAATGGCGGATTTGAAAAAGTATTGGTAAAAATGTATAATTTTCAAAATTACAGAGAGAATATTTGTCTATCTCAACTTTTTATATATGAAAACTTTTACCTTTTTTAATCATTTCCCCCCCCCCCAAGCAAGGCAATAAAACAACTAAGATGCAAAGGTTTAATGAGGAAAAAAAACACTATTAAGGATGGAGAACAATAAAAGAACAGGAATTACGAAAACAGAAGATAACAATTGATATTACATAAATTTTTGAAGATCAAAGTTGACTGTGAACAAGAAGCCAGAAGAGAGTTCCACAAGTGAGAGGTTTGCAAGAAGAAACTGTTAGCATAGAACTTAGGGTTATATCTAGCCATTTCAACTGTAAAATGATGAAAACTTACCACCAATCTAGAAATCTAAATGAAAAATCTGAGAAAATGTTATATAAAACTATAAAACAGTTGATTTAAAATTAGTATCTCCAGCTATGAGTTAATTAGCTGAGTAGAGGGGCTCTCTAGTTTTGAGGGGCTAACCAGTTTAAGAAAAGGAATACACTGAATTTCAAAGTGAATAGAAGGCAAAGAGAAATCACTTCACAAGAAGGTTTGGCAATTTACAGATCATAAAGAAAAATGAAAGTTATCAGTGGACAGCCATAATCACCTACATCCTAAAAGGACATAGCATTTAAAAAAAGAAATTTATGAAAGTATCAACTTCTTCTGACAACAAATAGAAAAATAATATATATATAGTGTTGACCAAAATTTAAAAGAATTTGACTATGAGAAAAATATACTTATAAGAGTTAGTTTTGACCATCTCCTTCCATGTAGTACTTTGGAGAGAATAGAATCTAGGTATCAGGGTACTGTTTTCAAAATGTGCTTCCCTTAACCACAAATGAAGACAGAGTTACTTTTACAGATGCTTTATTTAGTCTATCAACATCGTAGAATTATACAAAGGAATAAACAGAATACATAAATAGAACATTGCAACAGAGATACGATTAAAAAATTCAAATACAAATGTTACATACCACTTTTTCCTGCTTGTGGGCTCAGAAGGTAACCACCTTAATGTTCGTTAAGCTCTTGTGCTAGAAGCTTAATTAGAAGAAAGAGAATCCTAGTCCCTACAAGCTGATGCCTAGGCTAGAAGAAATGCAAGTGATACCGATGTCTTATAAGAATTCATGGGTACACAAATGACCGCTAGGGGTAGTGGTCTCTGTGAAGAGCCATAAGTCTGCCAGCAGCTACACTGAGCAGTAGTTTACTCTACATTTGGTCTGCACAAACTATTCAAATTCCCTGAAGTTTTACATAGCACCGTATGTGTGTAGATAGATAAGAAAAAGAATTAACTTACCGAAAGAATCTCCCAAGAAAAACAACTTTCCAGAAAACAATTCCAATCTCAGACTATAGTTGTGTGCAACAAATGATGTATCAGATGGATTTCCCCAATAAATTAGATTATGAAAGCTTTCTTTTTCTCAGTGCTGTTGTTTTTTCAAGAATTAGGTTCAAGGCTTTAAAAATACTTATACTCTTTTCACAAAATCTTTGACATGAAATCATTTTAACGGATTAACTGAAATCTCATATCTCAAACATTACCTGGTTAATGATAAAATTCTACTTTATTCATGTATCCTTTGAATATTCAATTTATTTTGTAGTTGTTGTCTGAGTAAAGAGGAATTTTACATTTTTAAAACTTACATTGAAAATTTATTATTATTTTATATGAGTAACAACGTTGCTCTATCAAGAGGAAACGTCCTGCTAATGTTTGAAATCTGCCTGATAAAGAGTTTCTAAAATTAAATATGTTAACAACACTTTTTAAAAAGTGATAATTTGTTTTAGAGACAAGATGGTAAGAAAGAAGAAACCAACTATTTAGATTTTGGCCTATCATCTGATGAGCCTGAAATAGGTTGATGTTCGTTGGCAAATTCCTGCTGTACAAAAACATCACTAAGTGTCACATGTTCTCTATCACGAAGCTTTTCTGATAAAAGTGTCCGATAACAGGACAATAATTCGTTTAACCCACGTTCGAATTTGTCCGCTCGATCGCTTTGATGATCGTGTTCCTTAAAAAATTCCACAACTTCAGCAATCTTTGAAAACACAGTTTGTAGATTATCCACCGTGAACCCCTTTTTTGAGGTGGCGACATCGTCTATTGTCCCTTCCTCTTCTTCAGCAATCGTTGCCTGGTTCAGTGCAGCTAAATGTTCATTTGTCAATGGCAGTGAATGCGAATCAAGTAATCTATCTACGTCATCATTAACAGCTTCAAGAAACTTGTCATCAGAGACTTTATCTTTTAAGGAGAACTTAAAACTAGATTTGTCGTTTTTCTTTTTGGACACGTACGTCCTTGAAGATATTCGTTTTCCGTAGAGACCAGCGGGTTCGTTAAAAATTTGCTTGGGATCGTAAGCTCCTTCATCATCGATAAATTTCTTTAAATTGTCCGAATATTTGTCAGGGCTAGAATGACTTAGATCGACAGAGGCGGGTCCTTGTTGCATCTTCACATTTTTAAACCCGTACCGTTTCTGGAAACGATGGAACCAACCCTTTGAGGCGGAAAACTCTTTCGATTTCTTTTTTGACGAGTCTTCGCCTATTTCTTTCTGGATGTCATCATACAAGCTCAGAGCTTTGGTACGAATTAGAGACAAACTAACTGGCGTGTTTTGTTGGTAAAGATCTTCAATCCACAAGCATAATTGCCGTTCCATAATTTCCATCACGTTGCTTCTCATTCGAGTGATGTTCGCTTCGGAGTGTCTTGGGGTGGTCGTAGCTTTTGCTTCGATCTCGGCTGAATTCTTCAACATGGTCCGAATTGTGGTTTCTGGTATTCCCAGGGCACGGGCAATATCCACAACACGTTGCCCGTTTTCCTTTTTTTGTTTGATAACATGAAGCTTCACATCCAAGCCGTAACTAGCACGCTTCCTTTTACGTACGACAAGGGCTTGTTTTTCAGCATCATTTTCTTGCTTTTTTGTTGTAGACATGCTTTTGCAGTTAATACCAAAGTAACCACCCCGGGAAATATCCGAACAATAACATTAATAAACTAACAATAATAAGTAAGTAAACAAACAAACAATGTATAAATACTATGGAAGCAATGAATAAAAAATAAAAACTTAAGTGCACACCGGTTCAGGTAACGAAGAAAACTGCAAGAAGAGAAAAATGAATAAATACCAGACAGAAGGCTCTAATATATTTTTAAAAAATCAAAAATTATTTTAATAAATTAAAAAAACATATGTCCAAAATATCAAAACTAAATGTAAGAAGCTATAATTTGACTTAGTTCTGTCCGTAACGTACGAAAAGCGGCTCTAATTAAAATTTTACTCATGTCAGAATATTCCAAGTTAAAGAAATATCTACGTAGTTACCTCCCTTTTTGTTTACAAATCTTGTTTTAACAAGATTTGTAAACAAAAAGGTTGTTAGGTCAGTGAACAAACCTTGTTAAAATTTAACACAAGGTTTGTTCACTGACCTAACAATCATTTCAGTTATTTCGGCCTTGTGCCATAATTGTATTAATTTACAATAAATCTCAACAAAGTTTTCATTCAGTTATTATAAATTATATTCAGCTTTAGTCTGGCAATATGCCACAATAGTGGGGGGGGGGGCTAGTTGAGGAAAAATTTAGAGAAGTATAGTTTTTTAGGAGAGTACAAACTACGTACAAAAACCATAACAAAGAAAAAATTTCAAAATTCTAAAAAGGTGTTAGTTAATTCAATATTTGGAATGTAAAAATTGTTTTCTAAATTTTTGAAGTCGATGATAACTCGATGTTTTTTTTTTAAATATGTTGATTAATTTTCATTATAAAATCCTACATGCATTTTTGTTTAGATCATTTTTTCAAGTTCCAGGTTAGTACTCTAAACGCAACAGTAAAGAAAAGAGGTTATACTACTACTTGTTTTGCAGCATGATTTCAAAAAAAAAAAAAAAAAGTAAATTTAATTTTAATTGAATATTCAAATCTCTGCTTTTCTGACACATTTTTACACTCTAATTAGACTAGTATTGTTATCTTAGTTGTATGTTTCAAACCCTACCTATATTTTTGCTTTTTCCCATTGAATCAAGGAACTGAAATTACCATCGGCAAAGATTCGCTAAAAAAATGAGCATGCATCACTTAAGTTAAGTTAGTATGCTCATTATTAGAATACCAAAAAAAAAAAAAGAAACAGTTTTATCACCTAAATCTTTGTTATTAAGACAAGAGGAAAACCGGAAAAAACAAACAAAGGATTCATTTTTTTTTAACCTTCGACATTTTGGTTAAAATTTTGTTATAGGTGACCATAAATTAGCATGGGAAATTTGAGCATTTTATTTTGCGGTGAAAAACACATTTTTTTTGTAAATTTTTGCAAAATTCGGATAATTGTTGGATTTTAAATTAAATTTTCAGAAATTATTCACAAATAGATTTTACAAACGTTTCTTTTTAGTTTACGCCCCGCTTTATTCAATTTTATTTTTTTATTTTTATGAAATTTCGATAGTCATTTTTTTTCATTATATTTTTTTATTATTTACTAATCATTATGGGAAAGCTCAATACAATTCAGTGAACCCTAATATTTTAAAAAGAAATTTTAATTTGTGTGTGTATCTGTACGTGTGAAACATGCTTATTTTTTAATTAAGGACGTCCATAGATAACATTATCAGAAAAAATAAGAGCGCTAACTAGTAAAAAATTTATTGGTAATTTTATAACATTTCCTCAATAAGCGTCTTCATAAATAAGACTATAAAGCCAAAGTACCTAAAATTCAATAAAATATTAGAATGTTTAAAATATTTAAGATTACTGTGTAATTAAAAGTAAGTAATATTTGTTTTGTTCTAATTCACATTAATTAAACTTTAAATCAGTTAATCTTCCTCAAACTTTCAGAAAAGTATGTATTATTTTTGAAAGATTTTATTTTAATAAAGAGAATTATGTTGTGTTGACAGATTTGTCAATATGGCCAATTCTAGCAATTTAAAAAAAAAACAACATTCCAATTAATTTAAATTCGGTTTTACAGCAAAATATTTCGCTTATTGGAAATATTAAATTTAATCTATTGGCTTGGAAATACAACGAAAATAAATGCCACAAGAAAGTTTTCATTCCTAAAATACATTTTAAACCTTAGGTATAACTCTCTTTTAGGAGGTACTTATACTTAACCAATGTTCTTATCTATCAGATTATTATATTTAATTTAAATATATTGCTTAATTATCTTCACCCATTTCTATCAAAAAACTTAACTGATTTACTTACCAACCTTCTTCAAATGGTAATTTGTTGGATCTGCTGTTGGTCAACAACAGCTAACAAATCAACAACAGACTGAACATCAGAGAAAACTTCACCAGAATAAACTTGGAAGATGAACTGGCTGAGATAGAAAAAAAATCAATGTATAACAATTAAGTAAGAAAAAGTAATCATTGAATGAACAAAACCTAAATAGTCTCTTGGCAGTAAGTAAATATTATGACAAAGACGCTGTCTGTTGAGTTCCTGAATGTTGATATTTCATTACAACATGATACACACAATAACAAAAAAGGAAACTTGTTTTGAGTTGATATTTATCAAACTTATCTTTAAAAACTTAAACAAAGCAAAAAGGTACAAAGAAGAAAACAGAGAAAGATTGTACTGCATCAATTCTTCAAGTGGGAGTTGGGGGGACATCTGCAAGAAAATCAGCAACTGAATCCAGACACTTTGCCTCTGCTGGAAATGCAGGAAACAACAGAAATAAGTAACTATATCAATCACAAAGCAAACTTTTTAAGCCTAGCTTTGTCCGGTACAAGTTCAAAAGAATAGGGACTCACCAAAGCATCAACCTCACTACACTAGCAAATAAAAACTTGTTTGTATTTACTTTATTCTGGTAAACAGTGAGAAGAGATAAAAAAAACTTGCTTATGTATTTCTAGTGCTATTTTTGTTACTAGAATTTCTATCAAGTAGAAATTATACAGTAATTCTTTCAAATCGGGTTCCTCATGTTTGGTGACTTTTTCAAAAGATTTAGGTTGTACTATCCAGGCCTTCTTTCCACTTGTAATTCTCAGAGATGTTTCCTTGTTATACAACAATTCTTTTGTACCAATTTTCTTCACACCATTTTGGTCAATTTTAACAATAAACCTTCCTCAGGTATCCGTGAGATTTGGTAACAAGGGAATTTTGAAAAGAAAGCTTTTTTTGACAAATGAATATATGTTGTCCCGATTTTTTTTTTTTTTTACTTGTCATATCTGGTTTCCATCCAAGAGAATTTCAGAACTTGTAAAGCAGTAAATTCTTATCTATATTCAATTCTCAATTTCAGTTTTTCCTTCAAAACAACTTTTTAAAAATATTTTACTTCCAAAAACAAACAAAAAATACTAAGACCATATTGCATCCTTATATTAAGAAAGAATTATCTATTTTTATTGAATTTTAAAAAAGCTATATTCAACAATATTCAATCCTCACCGGGTGCCTCAATATAGGTGATATTATGCTAGAATGGGAAAATAAGGAATATCAAGTGTCACACTGTGCAGTAAGATTTAGTCAGTTCATCTAGCACAGCATAGTCAGTTTATTCCTCACACTTGAACCAGATGAAGCTAATCTAACTAAATACATGTATGGATTTTGCAGTAATTTCATATTAATCCATTAATGCCTACCATAAAATGCAGTATCAATTATAAAAATAAATTCCTGGTATTGATTATGAAAACCAAAACCATGTATTAATTATTGGTTTCTACCTTTAACCTATTAATGCCCACCGTTCCAAAATGGAGCCTGTGGGTATTAATGAGTTAAAGGATATTTCTTTTTCTTTCAGAAGGAAAAAAAATTATTAATGATTCTCTCATTTCAGCCATCAGTCTTGGTGGGAAATTTGAAACATTGCTACCATTTTTTTCAAATAATTCCTAGTTCACCTGCAAAGAAAGGACTAACCATAAATTGTAAGAAGGTAGAATGTATGGTTGTAAGCAAAACGGAGATCCTAAGATGCAAGCTATGAATTGGAGACATTAAAATTGAGTAAAAAAATTTAAATATCTGGGAAGTGATATAATAGATGATGGAAAATATGACACAAAAATCTGAAGGTGCATTGGAAGAGTGAAAGATGCCCTCCAAAAGCTAAACAAAATATTCAGTCAGTCAATTAAATGCCATATGTGATACATGCTTGGGCAGTCATGTCATGACTAGGTAGAATATTTTCCTGCAGTAGGTTGCTGTTTCTTTCTGCAGTAGACTGGTTGCCAGTCTGTCCTGCTATTCAACCCATAGCTGGGGGAGAAGAGATAGATTCATACCTTTCTCAAAGGTATTTGCACATTAGTGAATGTAACAAACCTGACTGAAATTTGAACTTGGCTCTCCAATTTTCCATTCTGAGCTGATATCCATTACACCACAATGTATATCTAAACAAAGTATTAATAGGCAGGAAAATTTTATTAGAAACAAAGAAGAGAATGATGAATTGCTATGTAATATATATCCTCCTATATGGCAGTAAATGCTAGACAATTTCAACACAAATGAAGAGGAGACTTGAGACAACAACAATTATTATTCTACAGAAAGATGCTGAGAATACCATGCACATGTTTGGAAGTTTTCTTTCTCTTAGACTGAAAATCACCCAAGGCAAAAAATCCAGTCAACCTTGTTATTTAACCTATTGCTAAACGGTCCATGAGATAGACTTATGTCTTCTCTAAGGGCATTTACATGAAAGTGGGCACAAAAGACTAGGCTGGAATATGAATGTGGCTCACTAATTCTACTTCTTGCACTGATAACCATTACTCTACCCACATATCCATATTTCTGCCTTCACTTCAGTGTTTATTTTTATTTTTTACATAAAAACAAAAGAGAAAATTTTGTAAATGTTTGGAACATTTTTCTCCCCAAGGTTATTATCAGAGTACTGACTAAATTTATTTCCAAAATATTTTCTAATCATGAGAAAGCATTTGTTGACACTTTCCTAGTTCAACTGACTGCCTACCTTAAATAATTACCCACAGTACATGCCTACAATTCTTCTACTTCCATTCCAATTGATTTAAAATGTTCTGTACTGAAGTATGAGGTGCCATAACAACATGAAATGTATACATGATTACAATGATATTCACTCTGTACAAGGCCTAAGAGCCACTCGAGGTGGAGGATTAAAGAGTAAGATGCACCACTCCAAGCAAGGTGATAATACCACCAAGACAGAAGACCAGAAATGAAAGAGAAGGAAAAGAATTTAGACAAAACTGGAAACCCAATCCTAAACAGGTAAAAAGGGATCAACTACTACTCCTGTTCAAAATACCAGGAAGGAGTGTTAACCAGATGATAGGAAAACTTATCTACTCCTATTGAGGAAAAAATGTAAATAAAAGTTCAGAGTTTTAGGTGGAGACATTAGAAGTATAGAGTTCAAGTATACTTTAGGAGGAACCAGAAACCCAATCCTAAATGAGAAACAAGTGATAAACCTCTACTCCTGTTCAAAAGACCAAGGAGGAGAGTGAACTGGATGATAGGCAAACCTATCTATTCCTACTGCAGAAAAAAATGCAAATAAATAGTAAATAAAACCTCAGAGTTTTAGGTAGAGACATTAGAAGTAGAGAGTTGAAGTAAAGTTTAGAAGGAACTGATAATGCACTAAATAAGTTATGAAAATAAGAATATAAGTTTGTATCGGATGTCTACACATATATAATATCCAATTAATAACATGAATAAAAGAAATAAGTGAAAATTACAAGACATTTTTAACAAAACTCTAATGTAGGGAAGGGATACAAAAGACAATAATCTCCCTCTGATTGAAATGAAGTTATGTAGCTGCTTAGTGACATCAATTCATACAGTGATGAAAGTAGAAATCAGTTAGCTTTCAGGAGCCAAACTGAGCATTCGCTTTTTTAATTCAGGCCTGTTGGCCCTGGGCTGAAACTAAATCTACCTCCTCCAAATATGTGATGCAGCTTAAAAGCTTATCACACCATTTTCCTATGGAAATATATCTTCACCAGATATAGAAAATATCTCCAGCTCGCAGTCCTCATGTTGGGAAAAACCCTGGACATGCCATTTTCCCATTTGCGGAATATGTCCTCGCTAGCAACATAGCAGATGAATCCAGGCAGCTTGAATCTGGAATACTAAATATGGCTTCTCCAGGAACATAGAACTGTCTCCTGCAGCTCCAATTCCCATTGAGAAATATTATACATAAGACATTTTTTTTGCCTCTTTTCACTTTGCCTGTTGCATACATGTTACAATATCTCTGCATGGAACACATGTAAATATGTGCATATAATTTTGTGTATGACTTTGTAGTATAAAACTCTCTCTGAGAACAAAGTATGTTTGTCATTCCTTTTCTTTCAGTTATTCTGTTCTGTCCATAAAATAAGGTGTTATTATATCATGGATATAACAATGCCCATAATGGGGGAAATGCAAACTGGGAGAATAAACCTTTCTTTCATTATCTGGTGTACCCAATGTGATATGATATTATTTACCCCGTTAATAATAAGAATTTGAAATTTATGAATAGCACTTGTTCTGAGAAGTATAAATATGATATCTGATAATAATTTCAATAGATTTATCGAACATCTGGTCCTGATGAGTTTTTTGACACAAAACTCTGGAGTCAGTCAAGAAGATAAGCCCATTTAACTTTTATTGATTTATTAAATAGTATATAAAAAGCAATGTATATCCATACAGATAAGTATATTGTGTGTGCTAACATTTCACAGAGTGCACAGATACTGCACTCTAATCTTAGAGGACCAGTGTGTGCCAATTCATACATGAATAATCCCATGGATATACTATGATAGTATATACATAAAATATTATTTTACATGAACTTTAAAAATATAAACATAAATAATTTATGCAAGTAAAATATAAAAATTCTTCATTATATCAATTGCAACCTTATATTCCACAAGAAGTCAACAGGAATTTAAAAAAAAAAAAAAAACATTATTTTCAGAGCTTACATTTGGTTTCTTTGGCCGACAACACACACACACATAGTAATTATGAGTTCAATCCACAGATCAGGCAGTGGAAACAGAGCAAGCAATAACTGAGCAATACTAAAATAAGAACTAGACAAGAGATATCTGTAGACATGGGCAGTGGAATGAGAACAATTTACTCCCATAGATTAAATAAAGGCTTCAGTTTGAAATTTCCTGTAGCTTACCCACATTGACAAGCATCTGATGACGGTCAGAGGGCACAACAGTGGAAATATTGTTATAACAAAGAAGGGTACAATAGAGCACATGTAAATAAGGATAATGACTCATCTCCAAATTTCAGACAGCAGTAAAAGATGAAGTCCAATCCAGAGTGATTGTCAGACAACAATGACTGAAAAGCAAACAGTGAAGACTAAGCACTTAAAATAGTAGCCTGAGGAAAAATGCCATGAATGACAGGCACACACACACCATATATATATATATATACACACACACACAAAATAAACCAAGTTATCAGTAAAGTGTAAAAGAATAACCCTCCCAACACTAAGCCTGCCAAAGAAAAAAAGACACCTATGTACACAAAAACTTAAACTGCTCAATACCTCTAGAAATTAAACTAAGAAAGAGCAATGACACTAACAGACACCAGACAGTGCTCAGGGACTACATTCCAAATTGTAACTGAATTTTATGTTATAGCATCTGATGATTGCTACAGCATAAAAATCAGAATTAAAATTTGTATATATATATATATATATATATATATATATATATATATATATATATATATATATATTATATATATATATATATTATATATATATATATGTATGTAAATAAATGTGCCATTTAGGTAGGCAGTGCCTCCCCTGAATAAAATAGATCAGCAGCTACAATTTACTTCTTTGACACAATATACACTTAATCCAACAAAATTATAAATGTTGCTGAGATATTATGCATAAAATGCAAAATATTTTATTTTTTGTAGATTTACTACATAAAGGTTACAAGCTGCCTACCCTGAGTAGTTACTGTCACACACCTTTATATATATATACACACACACACACACACACACAAACAAACACGTATTCATACATACACTATGTCATATTTTATTATGCAAGTGGATATTCTGAAAATAAAATTGGTATTAACCAAAAAATACTGGTAAAATATTCAGGATATAGTTATATGAGCAACATATAGTGTGAGTTTAAAGTCATATCTAAGCTTATTAAAAGAATTGATATCTTGTTTGATAGGACTCAGTTTTCATTATGTAAACACAGTGCATAAAAATATGTAGGCAGTAGAAAAATATGTTTGATTAATATCTCATAATATGCAAAAAGAAATTATTTTACATGTTAATAAGGATTTCTTGACATTCTGTCACTTTCATCAATATTTCAGTCATTGATTGGATATATTTTCTGATTTGACTAACATTCCTTGCAGCATTTTTATTGCTTCTCAGAGTTCTTTTGCTTGAATATGGTTTTCTATTCTCAGATACATCTTACTTTTCAGTTAGATAGATATCTGGAGAGACTGGAGGTCATTGCATCAATCTAGTATCTTTGAAACAAGGTGGGCAATAGTCAGCTTTTCAGAATCTGAAGGAGCATTATCTTTTCTAAATAGGCTCTAGCTTCTTGGTTGTGGCATATCCCATTCAAAAAAAAATCTTCCATAATTATTTGCATTTATTTTGATATCATCATCAACTTTGAAGGGACATATAATCTTATTGCATGCAATATTTGCCCAAAACATTCATCCACCCCTCTGCTGTTGTGGTTGAGTCATATTAGTTGACTATTTCCATGAAGCACCCACACTCTAGCCCAGCCATCTGGTCCATCCACTGTAGCTCTATATTCATTACTAAAATTTACTGTTGAGAACTAATTTTTCATGTTCTTCTTCACCCAACCCAAATGTTTCTATTTGTGACATTCACTTAAAAATTTGGTTGCTTTCTTGTCTTTAGCCAATGTTCTTAATATTCTGCATATTTTCCTTCCAGCTTTTTCAAATATTTTCTTGCTCATCAATCCATTTTCTTGCTTATTACCCTTTTAATTCTCTCAAATCTCTTTTTCTAACATTCTCAAAGCCATTTTTCTTTTCTGTATTTTGCTAATGTTTTTGTTTTCTTTTTTGATTGCAATGTGTTTTTGCATTTTCAAGGTGCCTCCAATAATTTGCTGAAAAAAGAACTTAGCATGATGAAAAAGGCCCCAAATTTAAAAAAAACAGTTTCATTGTCAAAATGTTTATGTTATTATTAAGAAGGAAGACCAAAGTAAAATAACACATTAATTTGGAAAGTCTTGCAAAAATCAAATAATTGTTTGAATCTTTCACAAACAAATGAATTTATTTTTTAAATTATTATTTTTAGAAAATCTTGGTAAAAATATTTTTTACAGGTTACCTCCCACTTAATTTCATGAAATTTCTAGAATTTAAATTCATACTCTAAATTTTTTTATTAGTTAAATGCAGGACTCCTTGGAGAATGTAAATAATTTTTTTCAAACTTTTACAAGTTTCCCTAAAATCTGTCCAATGTATAAAATAAAACTATCTAATTAGATAAGCTTTTAATTGCTTTTATAAATAATATATTAAGTACACTAATGAAGAAAAAAAGTTTTTTCAATGAATAATGAATTTTTTTACAAGAATGGTTTTCATTTTTTTTATTATAATAATTTATAAAGTTTCAAAAATGTTTTAAAAATTCATCCAAACTTTGTCCTCATTAAGTTATTAAGTGAAAACTATATTTACCAAGTGAAAATTGAAACGCTTAATACAAATCAAAACACCCATATATTTTTAAAATAATTTTAATTTTTTTTTATGCTTATAAACATGTCGATTTTGAAAGTATGGGTGACCATACATGATAGTATCAGAAAATAAGATCAATCGTAATAGTAAATCTAAAATCATCAGTGTTAAAATTAGATTACAGAAAATATTTCCAATATTTTAAAGATTATTGAGTACTTAAAAATTATATAAAAAAGTGTTCACCTGTCATTTTCTTAAATAATGTTTTAACAGATAAGGTCTCCATAGAACAATAATAAATGTGTCAGCACCTTGTAAATCAATTGTCAAGTGATTTACTAAGTGTTGATAAACACTTAATCATGCTACAGTTTGTTTTAAAAATCTATTTCTCTGTAATTTTCAACTTAAGTAATAAGTAATATTTGTCCCAAATCAGATTATTTATACTTTAAATCAGCAAATATTCCTCAAATAAAGTTTCAGAAAAGTATATTCTATTTTTGGAAGATTTTTAATAAAGAAAAATTAATTGCAATGGCAGATGGCTAAAAAAAGGGGCACTAATCAGCTATTTTTAGCACAAAAAAATGAATTGACTCCAACCAATAGAATTTCTGTTTGATACACTCTAGAGTCTTTTGCTTACTGGAAATAGTAAATTTAATTCTTTAGCTTTAATTAATGCTAAAATGAAAGGTTCAAGAAAGATTTTTCATTTATGAAAATTCATTTAGACTTTCAGTATACCAAATTGTTGGAGGTATCTTGTTTCTCTTGAGGTTTTATCTTTCTTGTAATTCATAGCAATATTTATATATCTGAAATTAAAAAATAAATATCAATAACTATATATATATATATATATATATATATATAATATGCTCGAGTTGCATCTTAAAATCCCACACCACCAAATAAGGTATTCTAAATATTTCTAATAAAAACAGGTATTATCAGCTGGAATTCTATTAGTATGTTTATCATAAGTATAACCTGAAAGTTTTACTCACAATGAATGATAAATAACAATTTTATTGTGAAGAAAAAAAAAAAAAAAAACTTGCATCATAAAATCATACATTGTGAAAAAAATCCATCTTAGCCTTCTTTCACATGTTTGTAGGTTATCCTACTTGACTTTCCTAAGAAACCATTGCTAGGGGATGTTCCTTAAGCCTATAAATAGTCTGATATTGTCACTCATTCTCTTTCCTTTTTTTTTAATTTTTTTTTTAAAAAAACAACCTTGGCTATAACGTAGGACAGTAAGTGTCCCCCACTGGGGCATGTTCATTTTCAATGTCATGCTTTTCTCTTGTTAGTTTTTGTATGTAAACACATACACGTCTATCACATAGGCCTAAACACATTTCAGATGCACAAATACACATTCTCTAAATTAAATGTTTTAGAAACTAGTCTTTAAATGTTTTCTTCTTTTATTGCCATTGTAATACTTTTGTTAATACATGCATTGTTGTTTGTTTTATATACTGTTTTGTGTTACTCATTTATTACTCAAACTCACATTTGAGTCTGCAATAAGTGATATGTTTTCCACATATGTTTTTAATACAAATTTTGATTTTCCTGTCCAAAGGTAACCTATGCAGGTTTTAGAACGGCTAGTGATCTTTGAGTCTAGTGGTTATGAGAGTAAAACAATACAACACAGTTTACCATCCTGTTTTTGAGAGTCCTTGATTTATTTGGATATAAAATGGAGAGAGAAAGAGAGATCAAACAGGACAAGATTTCCTTTTTGCAAAACATCTGAGCTGATCAGAACTTGGTTTCTTTATCTCAAATTTTCTGATCTTTTTTGACTGTATGAAAAGATGGAAGGGAAGAGGTCTTGGGTGCTATGAATGTTTACATCACTTGATACAAGGTCTGTCTGGAAATGATCCAATCATTTAATATTAATGAAAAAATAATCTCCCTCTGGCGTTTGTACCATAATCCCTTTCAAAATAGACTTGTTGGAACTTCACACATTTATTCCAGCATCTTTTTCCATTTTCAAAATACTCTTCAAGACCCTATCTTTGGGTCATTTTCAGCTGCCACAATACATTCTACATAATCTCATCTCTGGACTGAAACTTCCTCCTTTTCAATATCAACACCCAGAAGTTGCAGTGAGTAAAATCCAAACTGTAAGAGAAGCTGATAGAGCTGAGTGATGTTTTAAAAAAAACTTTGCGTGAGTTTTCACTTATCTAGCCATAAATTATAAATATTATATAAATATTACGGTCACACTACATAAGCTTACTTAATGATACCTCACTGCTGAGTAACCCCACAGATGAGTGTCTGCTTAGCACAGTAGGATCCCTTCTGATTGGCTACAAAGTTATATCAATGCCATGCAACCAGATCTTGAAATATTCAAAATGGCTAAAAACTTTCTGTGCGGATCTTGTATATCCATTCCTTGGTTATAACCACAACATAGTTTGTGAAACAAAATTGACAATTAATGACTGCATCATAAAAGTTGTCCTATATATGTCTTGTTTATGTATATATCTATTATTTTTTAAGCAAAAGGGGATGAAAAACAAAGTATTCAGAAAGCAGCAGTTTCAACAGACATATTCAAAAGTTGTTTTGGAGGATGAAGAACAAAGTATTCAGATGTTATCCTCTATGTCAGTGTTTCTCAAACTTTTTTCTCACACCTCACCAAATTTTATGTGATCAAAAGTACATTTTAAAATAAAAAACAGAGGGTTGAAAGGGAGATAACTGTGGATTCAAAGTCAGAACATTATCAGTGATAACTCGCTCCTCCAATTTGCAGAGCCTAGTTACTATATTCTTAATACTTGATATAATGCAAAAATATCACTATGATAAAATTAGTCAATAATTATTTATAACTGTTTATGTTGGGACTCATGTATACAATTACAAGTAATCCATAATAATATTTTAAATTTTGAAATCATATTTATTTTTGGGACATGAACTTTTTGAAACCATTTCTAAATCTTTCATTGTCTTTCAATCATTCCATCTTACTTGCTATCCTCTTCCACTGCCTTGCACCATTTGGGAACCACTGCTCTATGTCTTAAGAAAGTGGAAATTATAATGAATATATTAAAAATATATAATGCAATGGTTAGTGGCTCAGAATATGAAATCAGTGAGGCAAGTTTAATTACTAGCTAAGTTCATTACATTCACTTTTGCACACATAGCCTTGGGAAAGGTATGAACCCATTTCTTTTCCTCCTAGTTAGATATCAAGAATCTGTATAAGAACATATATCTGTATAAGAACAAACAAACACATTGTAAATGCTTTTTCAACACACTGTGATTTACTGGTATTTTTATATATAAAGAAATGCTGAAAGGTTATCAGCCCAAACAAGATATTAAAAAAAAATAATAATTGATGTATAGTCATTTGTTCAGATTTTGGAAAGTGGACTGGGAACTTTTCAGCACTTCCTGTTTTATGGTTAAAAACCATGTAATCATGAAATGTATTCAAGTCATTCAACTAGTTTATACCCTTCACCTTCATGCAACCATGTGTGTTGCTGATATATCCTTTGAACACATCATCCACTTCTTATCTTTGCCAAAAGTTGTCCAGAATTGATTCAAGGATTATCCTGGAGACTTCTAAAAAAATTCTGTGGCCACCACATTTGCCCAACTGAGCATTAATGGGACATAATGCATATTGCATACAAGATCCTGAACACACAAATATCATGAAGCTATAGACAGTTATCAAGACAGAATGGATCATCTCTCCAGAAGTCTTTAGACCACTTGTGGAATTGATTCCAAATCCTCAAAGTTTTAGATAAAATTCATAAAAGAAAACTGAGATCTCATTTCAAGTGGATACAAAAAAAACATATTCATCTACTTCTTTTTTTACATTACAGGCTAAAATAAGTAGCAAATGCATTGATCTTGAGTGAAATAGTAATTCTACAAACATTAAACTGAAACAGAGATTTGAGGTCTGTAAAAAGAATGAAAATAATGAAAATTATTTGTAATACAAAAAAAGCAGTATCTAAAAAACATTTCACTTAAAGTAAATATTTAACTCTTTTAAGATGAAGACCAAAATGGTAGAACACTTTGTGAAGAACCAAACCTACTAACAATAGGCAAAGTTTAACAAATATACCTGCAAAAAAATGGTCTATCAAAAGGATGGTTTTTCACTTGACATCACTATAACTATATCCTCCCTTAGGAATTTTTATTTTTTAAAAAGGTAATTTTAGAATTTTAATAAAAAAAATCCACAATATGAAAGTGGATGCATTTTCCAGGTATTTCTTTCATTTATTCTCATCATCACGTAAATTCACTAAAATAGGTCAAAAGCATCTGAATTTATATGTGCAAATTTTTTAATTACAGTTACTTGTTATTTGTTCTATAGTTCCGATATTTTTATAAATTTATGAAAAAAAATTGTCTTTAATAATTGCAAAGAAATATTTATTATTTACCATATTCCAAAAAGAATAAGTTAAATAATAAATATTGCTCTGCCATTAGTTCTGTTATCCAAAAGAGACAAGAACTGAAACATTGTGCTAATAACAACAAAAATGAGTAAATTAGATCAATTGTAAATAATGAATAACTCCACATTCCATAAATTCAGACAGAAACTACTAACAATGGCTTGTGAGATTCACCTGCTAAGAAAAAATTTCAAAGGACATTTTTAACACCAAACTAAAACTATCTAAAAAGTCTTCACAGATCACCAGGACTTCTTTATTCACTAGTTTTACATTTCACAATGAAATATGTAATCCTGCAATATTTTGGGGGCACTACATAAATAAACTGGTCCACTTGTAAACAAAATGGAAAAACCTTTAGGGGCAATAATTTTTGTAGATTAACATTCTGTTGGCCATCACACTTGTCAAAATTGAAAAATATCAATTTATCATGTTAGAAGGGTGTTTTGTTCATAATATTGACACTATGTTGATATTATGAACAAGTCCCCGACTTCTAAATAAATAAAAAATAGTATTTTTTATTCTGATAAGTATTGCGGACTAAGGAAGGGCTAAAGAATGCTAATCTTCAAAAATTATATACCCCCAATTTTTTTTTCATATTTTTCTGAGTGGACCAGTCTATTTCAGTAGTTCCATATTTTTGAAAATATATTTGCAGAGTGGAGGGGAGAGAAAAGAAAAGAAACTCAGAGAATTTTTAAAAGATTTATACATTTCTGGATTATTCAAACTTCTCTCCCATATTAGTATTCAGAGAATTTTCTAGATTTTGTATGATGTGTGAGTTCATATAGTTCTGTGGTCTCTCTTTCATGAGAGCATCAATATAAATCTCAGGACTTCTCTTCATTAGGGAGCTCACAGGCTGTTCTAGGTTTTCAGAGAGGGCACTATATGGATGTCTTTCAAATTTGTCTTGAAAATGTATGTCCATGTAATTACTGGGTTTTTCTCTGTTCTGGGCATCTGTGAAATGTTCAGGTTTTTCAGTGACACACGTTCTTGTGCCATTATCAGTTTTGTCCACACTGTTGAGAATATCACTTTCAGATTTATTTTTGTTTGGACTGTTCAGACGGTACTCGGGTTTTTCTTTGTAGTGAGTCGTTACATGACTTTTTAGGTGTCCATTTTGAGTGAAAGCCCTTCCGCATATGTTACATGTGTATGGTCTCTCTCCCATGTGGATGGCAATGTGACGTTTTAAATGAACATTCTGAGAAAAGGCTTTACCGCATATTTCACATTGGTAAGGTTTCTCACCTGTGTGTGTGCTCATATGTCGTTTTAACAAGCCTTTTTGAGGAAAGCCCTTTTCACACACTTCACAATGAAAGGGAGTTTCTCCTGTATGAGTTCTCATGTGTCGTTTCAGCTTACTGTTACCAGAGAAAGCTTTATCACAAAGACTACATGGAAAGGGCTTTTCTCCAGTGTGAGTTCTTATGTGGCTTTTCAAGTGACTACTCTGAAAGAAAGCTTTTTCACACACCTCACATTGGTAAGGTCTCTCTCCTGAATGAACCCTTAAGTGTAAAACCAAGTGAGATCTTTTTATAAAAGTTTTTTCACAAATCTGGCAGTTAAATGGTCTCTTCACAGTCTTGGAACTTGTGTCTTTTTTTTCTTTCTGTCGATCACTGTCACCAGTTCCCATTTTGCTCTTTTCAGACGCCAGGTTGCTGGTATCCGATCCACAGCACAAAACTTGAAATCTGAAAAATGTGACACGCTTGCATCAAATAACATAAAGGGCTTAAAATCTAAAGAGAGAAGTTCAAACAAAACCAGCTTAAATGTAGTAATATTATGATTTTTATTTATTTTGTTAGATGAAGCATTGGCATCCTCTATCCAAGAAATAGTACTCACAATAAACCTATGATCTAGAATTGGAATGAAAGCAATGATGGCTCATACCCTGAATTCATCATAAAAAATAAGGATGTGAAATTAATAAATACTAAACACTTCAAATACTTTGGTGTATGGATGAGTTATAACCAATTTAATATCAGGGATAAAGAAATTGAATATAGAATAGGCTGTATTAGGGTAGTTTCACCTAATACTTCAAATTGCTACAGAACCAAAACATGATGCATGATATTAAATAGTCTTGTTAGATTGAGACTTTTATATATATGCATGCATGATGCCATACTTGTTCAGAAATATCTAAACAATCAGCTGTATACAGCTGCTTTGTAAGATCAATGGTTAAAAATGGCTTTGAGCAAATGAATCATGTAGGTCTTAGTGAGGACCATCCTTCTTTAAATCTCAAGGACTGGCATTACATGATCACAAAGAACTGTACTAAATAACAGAAGCTACATCACTTGATGACTTTCAACAGCAACAACTAAAATGGATAGCACATGTAACTTGAAGAGAAAGTAATGACATAATGAAGATGTTGACATTCCATACTACTTCAAACAAAAGGTTAGGAAGGACTTACTAATTGATGTTTTTATACAGCTTATCAACCTTTAATGCTGAAACATATTTTGCATTGTAAGAATAAAAATCTTTTTTCTTTTGCAAGTGATTATTTCATTAACAATTTTTCTTTGAAAATAACACTTTTTTCAGCTACAAGTCCTACTATTTAAATCATAAGAGGGGAGAGAAGATGGATTCATACTTTTCCCAAGATTGTGTGGAAGTGAATGTAACAAACCCAACTGGAACTCATCTCTTGAATTTCTTATTCCAAGCCACACTTACATCAAGTTAGGAAGGAAGCCTCCATTAATACAAGAAAGAGTGGGAACAGCTACTAGACTTGAGAAACCAATTTTCTTGAAAAGTTCTTACAGTAGAAACATTTTATAAATTTCACAAAGTGATAGTAGACTGCTCATCAATAAATGACAAATATTTCTTTGTCAGGAAATGGTTAATATTACCATTACTATTACCATTCATTTTTTTACTTGTATTTCTTAATTTTAGTTGCTTTTCATTGTAACCTATTCAAACTGACAATCTATGATGGTGATTAAACACCAGATCAGAAATACAGAATAATCTACAAGCAAGATTCAAATTAAAATGCCTTTTAACTTGGAAAGCATACCTATGTATGGCAGCTCTTCTATTAACTGAATTACGAATGAAAGATGAGGGATGTGTTAGTAGTAGAACAGGTATCAACACAGATTGTGGAATCAGTTGATTTCAAATTCTTGTCTAGTCAGTTGCATTCACTTTCGTACAAATGCACTTGGAAAATTCATGAAATTTTTCTTCTCTCCACCTCCAACTATGAGTTAAATAGCAGGATAGACTGGGTTCTTGAACACTGGGTGGCAATTACTCTAAGAGAAGGAAACTCTGAATTTCAAATCATGGAGATAGCAAAGGGAAAACCTTTGCACTCTCTTTCCTAAGAATGCATGGCAATTCACAGATGATAAAAAAAATGAATCTGTTGAGAGTCATGATTGCCTACGTCCGGAATTAATATTAAACAGTGGAACATCTGGAGTGATCCTAATGGAGATTCAAAAGATATGAACCCCACTACTGTTCTTGAGAAAAGTGTGAAGAGGTTTGCCATCACTCAATCCCCAGTGATCATTATCAGCTACCTTTGGAGTGAAGATTCTAAAAATTTTTTATTACTGTTGAGTGAGAGAGCAGCATGCTAACAAAATGATGCTGGGGTACAAATATATAAAGTCCAACATACGCATTGTGACATCAAATTTATTAAAAATTATAACAGGCACATGCATCACAGCTAAATGTGTGCGATGTGGTGATAGGTTTTGATAAAATCAACACAATTTTGCAATTTAGAAATATATTCAGGTCAGGTAACCCAATCTGCTCAGATGGTCTCCAATGGAGGATGTTCCCAAATATCTAAATAGGATTACCAAATCACCATGGCTGCCTCATGCTTCAAACTGAAGAGAATAACCATCTTGAAACTCAGCCATGATACTCCCTATGTAACTATGAACAGAGATGCACAGTGTGTCAGCCTCTAGGGAACATATCCAATTGGTTATGGTCAGGCAACTGACATGTAAATCTGTAGTACTGAATAGAATGTTTACTCTAGTCCATCCTAATAGACAAAACATATTCAAGTTAACACCTCCAATCAACTTAGATTAGAAGATATGATCACTATGCCTGGTTTAGCATCAGGGCATTTATTATTATATCCTCTGAGAATCTACTCTGTTGTAATTAGAAGTAAAGCAGAGTTGGTAACAAATTCGTTTCCTATTATCACTTTAAAAGTATTTTTTCTAATGAGGGACCTGCAGTGTGGGGGAAAAGGTATATTGGAAAGGAATGTTTAAAATATGAAGCAAGAAAGTTATCATCACTGCAACAGGCCAGAAACTATCTGAGCAAGAAAAAATACAGATCATTAATTTAAAAAAAAAAAAAAAAACGTGGAAAAAAATAGCTGGACCTTGCCAGAGAATTGAATAAATTGTAAAACATGAAGATGACAGCTGTAATCATCATTGGTTTGCTTGGAACAATACTGGACAGCTTTGCAAAATGGTTGCAAGAATAGGAGACCCAAAGAAAAAACAAAAGCATCTACTAAATTATATGATGATGCAGTAGTAAAGTACCCAGCCTGACAAAAAAGCACTTGCAAAAAAATTAAAACATATAAAATTTAGATATTTGGTCAGATTTGGGGAAGTAGGTCGAACTGAGAACTTTCCAGAAGCCTCGAACAAAAAAATCAACAAAAATATTGAGAAGACTTGCTGTCACATAATCTAGTTACAACTGCGAAAACTCAGTGATTACAAAATATGAATAATGGTAAAGAAATAAATAATTGTGAACTAGCAGTGGTTTCAAATTATTTAATATTTAATTAAATTTATTCATTTAAACTCAATTGCGATGAATAGCGTGTCATTTTTTAAAAAAAGAAAAAAGCATTTATTTCAAAGTGCATTCTTCAGAAACTTACTACTAGCTTATTATTGCAGTCAGTTAACATTTGCTTTGAAATAAATATCAGCTCAAGTAATGAATAACGCGAACGGAATAAAAGAAAAATTCTAGTGTCCGTGAAAGTTTTAGCGAAACGGCAACAGCCCCAACACCAGTAACACTCAAAATCAATTAAGGTGACACAAACAGTACGAAATTAAAAATACTCTAATCGAAAAGGACAAATAATGCAATAAACTGGATAGAACACATAAAGAGAAAATGAAAAAAATAATTAAGAAAGGAAGAAAAAAACAAAAAGGCTAAAACAAAAAACAAAATCTTATTTTGCCCCACCGACCTACCCACTCACTGAATGTTTCACAGATGTACATAGTCGATAAGACAAGAGAGAAGTAGGAATCCTAGTAAATGCGTTATCTGAGAAAATTAAAACAAATTACATTAACTGCTTTACATTTTCCTTCTAAAAAAAAATCCATTCTACAGATACACACACGAAACGAAACAAAACAAAACAATCTTGAACCAAAAAGCAGACAATATTCTATGTGGGTAGAGGTTATTAACATAAACAATGTATGTGTGAAGGTATGTCACTTCATTTCCCCAGCAGCAGGGAACATCAATGATTGCCCTATTCTTTCAGCGAAAGTAAAACTCACCGGTCATACGACCAGCCACAGTAAATACATAAGGGAGAAATAAATAAAACTGACTTACACGTAAAATCAGTCACTTTTTATGAAAATATTGGCTTCTTATTTAAGTTGCTTTGGTATGATTACGGGCAAAGAAAATAAGCGGTGTCGATCAAAATCAGTTCCTAATCTATTGTAATTTTCGATTGAATAATTAATAATATTCTTTTTTCTTCTTATTTATTAAACATTTTCGAAATCCACAACTTGAAAATAAGTAGAATAAAATAAAATAAAACATTTGTGATTTTGATTTGTCAAAGAAATGGAGTATGGTTAAAACGGTGAAATTACAAATATCGTCTGCTTCATCATGAAGGATTGAAAAGTGAATGTTTTTCGTAGGAAAATTTTATTTTCGATCAACGAGTGACTGAAGTGAAGGCTGAAGGCTTATTTGTTCATTCTTATTCGAAATATTTAAAATTTAATTTTTTTGCTTTGCTTTGTTTAATTTGGACAGTAGCATTTTTTTTTAAATAGGGAAACAGTATCCTTACATTATGATGAGAAGGTGATCTTGGCCAGAGCAACTTTGATCGTTATTTTGTCGTTGTAACTCGAAATAATGTTATTTTAATTTTATGTTGTAAAAAAATGCTAATTGGCAAAATACTTGCACTTATTTTTTTAAAATTTGTTTCAAATCATTGTTAACGGAAAGTGTTAAATAATTTTTTAAATGTTAAACTCTCTAGGTTGTCATGAAATTCCTCTTACTGAAAAAGAAAATTCCATATGAAATCCATTAAGATATGATGCAAACATTGAGTAACAAGTGACCATTATACTCATAATGATATGTCAACTTCTGGGGTGGATATTTTTTGAAACCCCAAAAGTAGCACAGTTTTGGAAGCCTTGAACAATGACAAGTCCTGAGTCCTGAAGCTGTTTATCATGTTCATGAATTAACTTTGGCCAATTGATGAATCATGACCAAAAGAATTCCAAGATCTTAGACTAATGTGTTGGGTTTATAATTTGTAAGTAGTTCAGTATGCAGAAGTCCTCAACGAGGTAGGTTCTAAAATTTTTTGTTTTTTAATGTAGACAAGAAACAATATTGAGTGGATACCTCCAAATTGATTTTTTGTAGTACTTTCAGTGATCTTTTGGAATGTGTTAAATTTCTCCCTCTTACTGTAAGTAAAATCTTGCCTCCTCTAGTGAATGTTTTTACTCCATCAGAGTTAAATCACTTTTAATGCTGTTCTTTATATTCCATTGGAAAGAGTAACAATTACATTGTTTGTTTAACAATAGAAGTTTCTATGTGAAGTTACACTGTGTAGCGATTTCATAAGTGTAACTTAGATGTGGCAAAAGGCCAAAAATATGGGAAACCCAGTGAGGCTTGAACTCACTACTCAGTTATAACTGTTCTAGCAAGACAAGCTTGCTAAGCATTACACCATATCAAAGCACTGTCTATACTATTTACATTGTTCAGACTATCATTCTCATCTTTGTTGCCATATTTATCACAACGTTTCGGTCATTGTACGCTCCGGCCTTCTTCAGGTGGTTGGAATGTCCTCAAGGACACATGGCGCAGTGGATAAAGGTGTTAGTTAGATCCAGTGACAGGACCCAAAGAATGTGAATTCAATACCTGGTTGAGGTGGTGGTGGTGGTGAACTTGGAGAGGGGAATTAACAGGAGATAACTGATAACCATTAGACATGGCACGTGGAACTAGAACAGTCCACCCCCAGTAAGCGAAATAATGGGTTCAGTTCAACATTCCAACCACTTGAAGAAGTCCGGAACATACAACAGCCGAAATGTTGTGATAAATATGGCAACAAAGATGAAGATGATAGTCTGAACAATGTAACCAGTGTACATAATACCTTATCTCAGAAATATAAACAGATACTGAAGCACTGTCTATGTATGTTAGAACTTCATATCTTTAGTCATTATTTCAGTATTTGCCTTTTTTAAAGTGACTGCAGTAAAGGAATTTTGTCTTTTTTTAACCAATGCAAAACTCAAGTGAGAGGATTACTGAATGAGGTGTGTTATATGAATGTAAGAGGAGGTAGGAGGAAGCAAAGATTATGAGGATAAGGAGAATAGATAACGATTGAAACTTGAGGGTAAGATTGTTGTGTTCAGGAAAGCATCCATGCAGAAGTCTGTTCCACAAAATAGTAGTCCTTAGAAAAAACAGTCTGAGTGGAACTTCTTCTTTACAATTAGAATATGAAAGAAATGTGTGATTTGACTCTCTGTATATAGCATGATGAGTTGTAGCTATAAAGGTCTGAACTGATGGAACTAAAGAGTATAGATTATCTGAACATTTACCATGGAAATAAGAGAATAATAGGTTTCTGTTGTTGTATCTGTGGGAAAGACCATACAGAGTGGAAAATAAGTCATCTTTTACGAGACCAGTGAAAACGAACACTGCAGACTCAGATCTTATAAACAATTTTGGACTCTATCAAGGCTTGATTGTAAATTTACTATTTCTCTTTTTCTTCTTTTTGCTTATTTCTAACTACATCCACTGAGTAGAATATATTTTATTGTTGAATCAAATCTTTTCTTGGGTTGTGTCCTTTATAATATTTAGTTGCAGTTTTTTGAATCAGAACAATTTTCCTTCATGAAATGTTATAGCTAATAATCTTATATATGATATAATAGTTAGTAATCATAAATTAAAATAAACTTATAAAGGTATTTTTACACGTTAACAAAAAAGTCCACTACATGGATAGTGGACTCTTCTGATGACATAGTAGAAATAGAATTTTCTGTCATTCTAATTTTGATAAATTAAATGCTATAATTCACCCTGATGTACCAAAAGTTATGGGATAGCAGTATGTAAAGATAATTATAGAGTGTGCCATGACACCTTGACATCAATGGAAATGCTTAAACTTATATCAACTGAGCCAATGTGAACATTAGTTTGGCTGCTCATGGCAAGTGTTCAAACAGAACATGATAGTGGGTGCCAGATGGTTGGGAAATTCTATTTCTGAAATTGTAGGGACATTTGACATTCCTCAACATATGGCGTCACATATATACCAGAAATATCTAATGGAAAGCATTACCACCCACCATGTACAGTGCAGTGGCCAACAATAGGTCTTTAATTGTGTCTGGCTATAGGAACAAGCAAATGACACTGGTAAAATTACATCATTTTCAATGGAGGAGATACCAAACAGTTCTTCAGTTTCCAAGGGATATCGGAGCAGAAGATCCAACATGATACCAGAAACAGTACCTCACCTGTGCTCTTGGACCTTGCAGGACTAGCAATGTATGCTGTGGTTCAGTAAGTCATAGTTCTTATTGTTTTGTACTGATGGTAGCCTCCAGATATAGAGTGGTTCTGTTGAGGCCATGAACCTGTTGTCAAGAAGACACTAAGCAGGCTAGTGATGGTTTCATAATGATATGGGGTATATTCATGTTGCATGGGTTGAATCTGTTGCATGGTCTAAACATGTCATTGGCTAGTGACTGCTATATTGCACTGCTTCATGACCATTTACACTCGTTTATAAACTTCATGTATCCCAACAATGTGCTCTTCCTACAGAATAATGAACCATGACATTGGGCTAAAGTGACGCAGAATTGGTTTGAGGAACATTCTGACAAATGATGTAGCCAACATGTTCACCTGACATGAGTTCAATCAAGCATTCATGGGACATGATAGAGAGATCTATTCACATGCACTTACCCTGCATCTACAAATAATCAGGAAGGTGTAGACAATTATAGAGCATGGCTAAAAATCTCTCCAAAGTTCTTCCAACTATTCATGAAACTGATGCCACAATGTGTTGCTTGGCATCTATTTCATAACATTTGGCATATCAGTATATAAATAAATATACTTACATTATTTTTAGTGCTCATATAAATGTAATTTTGCAGTTGCATTGTACTATAAAATATCAAAAATTGAAATAATTCCGCCATTTTTGGATGGAATGTGTGCTACTACTGTGACACTAAATGATTGGAGCACACACATAGGAAGAAATGGTTTGTGGTTTCATCTCAGTGTTTAGTATTTCATGACTAGTGATAAAGTCTGTGAAATGGGATCTTCAAAAGCAGCCACCCACTTGACCAAAAGAGAATAAAATAATAGATAAATAAGTGAAAACTTTTGGGAACAGGTTACAACAAACCAAATGTTGTAGGCTTGTATTAATAGTCACAGTTGGGATTGTGTGCCTGGCCACTCATGAGTGGGTCATAAGGTTGAGATGAGAATCCCTGGAATAAACAATGAAATATACTGAAAACAGGATTTGAATCTTCTTACTGTGATACTTAATTTCACCTTTCGTTTCCTTGTGAGCATGTAGTGGACCTTTCCTAGATTTTGGTGCACATTAACACAAACGAGAATAGAGATATAACATAGGGTTTTATTGTCCAGTTGTATGTTTATTCTACTCCTACAAATATTAACAATATCATGATAGAGATGGTGGTGGTTGTCATTTCAGTGTAGCAATAAGAAATATTGTTGTTGGTGATGATCAAACTGTAAAATTACAATTTTGAACTCCAAGGATAAGAGAAGTAAGTTCAAATAAAGATAATTTTTAAAAGACCAATCATATTATAATTCTGCTTGTTAGCATATAAGTTACATCCTGCCAATACTTAATAAATAATGGACTATTCAATTTTGATCAAGAGCTAAGATGGAAAAGACACTGTTTGATTTCAGAGAAAGAAAGAAAAAAGAATGAAAAAATAGAGGCGAATAATGCTCTCGGATTTAACATTTGCTTCAGTGAAATTGAAAACTTGTCAATTTTAAATATTTTCATTTGTATCTTCTTACTTCTTTAAATAATGACCTGCATTCATATTTATGGCTGTTGTAATATTTTGTTAAAGATATTAACTTCAAATATTTAACAATACAATAAGGGAGTTTCCATGGATATTTTATAGTCATAGAACTTGCAAGGAGCTTATTCAATCATTAACTTAAAAATTAGAATTCATCAGAAAATTCACAAAACAACATTTTTGAATGAATTGTGGCACATCTGGATAAAAAGTCAACAGTCAAAAAAATGAACTTTGAACAATTTTGATCCAGATGTGTAAAAACTCATTCAAAAAAGGAAAAATACAATGAAAAAATTGTAAGACAAATTTTGTTGATTTTTAATACAACTTGTCATATATTTTAATCAATTCACCCCAAGCAAGGTGATAATACCACTAAGATGCAAGGGGGCTACTGGGAGTGAAACAGAATGAAAAGACTTCAGAAGGAACTGGAAACCCAATCTTAAACAGGAAACAAGGGATAAAGCCATACTCCTGCTGATGGGGTGCTGAAAAGTCCTCAGCCTGATCCACTTCACAAATTTTGATCAGATGACTAAACATCAGAATTTTGGTTAGGCTGAAAATTTTTCAGCTTCCTTTTGTCTATAATCAATTCTACAATCTCAAATTCTTGTTCAAAGCAAATCGTAATTGAAAGACCATAACCTCAAAAAACCTGACAATGAGGTGCCTATAAGTAAACATTTTTTCTAATAGTATATTTTTGTTTAAACAGTGATGTTCACCCTGTACAAGGACTGGGAGCCACTTGAGGTAGAGGGTCATAGAGTAAAGGGCACAGCTTATGCAGATATGTGGGGAAGGTAACGGTTAACCTTAGATTTGAACAAGTTAGGATTGAAGTGATTGGGAAAGCATCCTCTTGGAAGTTGGTTCCACAAAGCAGCACCTCATGGGAATAAGCTGCTCAAGTGGAACTTACATCTCACCAATGGAATACAAAGGGAATGAAGGTGATTCACTACAATGTGTGTGGCATGGCAGGTTTTAGCTGTGAAGGTTAGAACTGGTGCAACTAAAGAATGTCATTCATCTAACACTTCCCATGGAAAGAGAGAGGCTTGCAATGTTTTGTCCATGAGAAAGGGGTTGCAGGGTGGAAAATAATTTGTCACCCACAAGGACGAGGAGACTATTTTAGACTCTATTGAGACTGGAAAGTGAAGACTGGGCAGCACTTGCCCATATATAAATAGTACATATAAGTCCATATATAATAGTACTCTATTTTAGGCCTGATCTGGCTCTTTCAAAAGTAGAGGAAAGCACAAGGAGTCAGGTACTTACTACAGTGGTACAGGGACCATTTTTCTGAAAGCCTATTCCATGCAAGATGTGGTCCATTATTTCCTAAAACATTTTTGACAAAATACCATTATTCCCTGATGTCAAAGATGCTCCAGCTTCAAATTTTGACTTACAAAGTTTAAGAAAAAAAAACAAAATTAAATAAGCTAAAAAAGTAGCCTTCTGTCTGTAAAATACACTTTTAAGTTTTTGATCTTCCAGCATCTTGATTAAAATTGATTTAATTTTTATTTTAACACCATGTCTCTTAAGGATGTAGATGATCATTACTCTCCATGTACTCTTTATTATCTGAGAATTGTCATGATGTCTTGAGAAGTTAGCAGAATGGTTTCCTATTGCCTTTGTCAGTGTTGTTGTTCTCCTAGACTGGCCATCACCCAATGCTAGAGAGCTCAGTCTACCCTGTTATTTAACCAAGAAAAGAAGAAGAGATGGATTCATGCTTTTCCCAAAGGCACTAGTGTGAAAGTGAATGCAGTAGATTAGGCTGAATTTGGTTCATTGATTTCACTTTCCATGCTGATAAAAATTATACAACTCTCACATCATTAATGTTAGTAGCTTCTATTAAGAAAGAAATATAGCAAAAATAAAAATTCATGAAACCGTTATCAAGATATTGGACAGAGGAAAAAATTCAGTGAAAAATAGATTCATGACTTTCTACAGTGCATTCATATAAAATAAATCACAGCAGCCTCAACCAGCATTTGAACTCAGTTTGCAATGCTGATAATCATTAAGCTACTGACACCTCCAGTTTTTCTGTATACTGTATTTCACACATAAGCACACTGCTCTCCATCAATTAAATGCTCACTTCCATAAAAAGCAAAATCTGCTAGCTTTATCTATTATATGCCACATCCTTTCATAATGTAGGCAACCATGGCTCACAACTTTCTATCCTTTGTAATTTTAAATATTTGGCTCTTTACCATCCCTCCTTGTTTATCCAGTCACACTCATATGGTAGGTTACTCAATGTTTCCCTATGCCTCTCTTACCTTCAATATGTTCTGTGAGTGCTCTAAGAAGTTTTTTCTTATTATGTACCCAAAAATTCCAATTGTTAGACAGTAAACTTATAATAGAGAGTTTAATTCTCACTGGATGCTTGATGATTGAGCCTTTTCCCCAGCTTAGGCTAAGTTTAGAACACAATTTTTGTTTTTAGAGCAACTTTGAATTTTGACCAGTATTTGGGTTACTTCATTTTTGCACAAGAATTTGTATTAAATTTGTTTAATGGCTGCTTAATTTTTTTATACTTGGATCTAATAAAAAAGGAAGATATTTCAATGTATCTAAACTAAAAGAATTTGAATAAATCTTGAATACAGTATAAAATATATAGTAATGTTTTGTTTAATTTTCCAGTTTTGTAGCTTAAGCAAGTCTAAAAAAATAGAACCAAAGTTCTAGTTTTTAAACTTGCTTAAGCTACACTGATATCAGTAGATTTAATTAAATTTAGGCTTAGTTGCTTATTTAAAAAAAAAATACAAAAGAATTGTGTAGATCTTTAGGTGTTATAAAGCATTAATTAGCAGGTTAGTCTCACAAACCAGTGAATTCAAGCCTGACATTATTGTGGCCTTATACTATATTCAATTAAACTTAGTAAATATGCACCAAAAATAATTGACTATAATTTCAGTCAGATTTTGCCTTCACTTACAACAAACTGCAACATTGAAAGATATTTATTTTGATTTACTTAACCAGATATGCATAAGGGCACCTCGAGGTGGTGTAATGGTTAGCAAGCTTGTCTTGCTACAACAATTACGACTGAGTAGTGAGTTTGATCCTCAGTGGGTACCCCATACTTTCGGCCTTGTGCCACATCTAAGCTATGCTTGGAAAATCGCTATATGTAGGTTGGCATTGTTATACATTTTCTGTAAAAAAAAAAAAAAACAGAAAAAAGACTTTTTAAAGTGTCAATAACAGATAATTGTCAAATTTTCTGAGTTCTAATTTCACACACACAAAAATAGTTTTTCTTATAAAATCTTATGCATTAATAATAAAACTAGCTGCTCCTTCTGTTGTAACAAAATCAATTTTTGTAAGATCAATTCATTTTAATATTGAAAAACTGAAATTCATGTAAGCATAATTGCATATAAATGATAAATATGGACAGACCTAACAGTAGCTATTAAAATTCAGTTTATAAATGGTTGTCCTTATTTGGCAAGTTAAACTTAAGAGCTGATCTAAAATCTTTCTGTATCATAATTTTGGTACTTGTTGCAAACAAACCTACAAGCAAATACAATTAAAATTATAATTAAGTGTAAAATTAATTACTGTATTATTCTTCTCTTTTAGAAATTATTGTTGCTAAGGGTGGGAAAATCTTAAAGAATGATAAACTCTACAGATGTCTAAAAAACAATTTAAGCATTCGTAAACTTTTTATTTATTGGATATTTTTATCTTCATTTATTTATTTTTTATTTCCAACATTAATATTGTTGAACAATATATTTATTGTTTGCTCCACTATACTTTACCCTCTTTCATGAAACTTTATAATTCCATCCTTCAAAAACTTTTGAAGTCTTCAAAGGAACTAAAATTTTTCATTAAGAAAAGATCCTGTCAGTGGTGCCTAGAATATGCTGAATGTATTCTCTCCAGAGAGACAAGGACAACTCACTTATTGAAGGGGGCAATCTACCAAATAAATGCTTACAGACTCAAATATAAATGACCAACATTTACCAATCCCCGAACCAATTAAAAGCTTATAGACTCAAATATAAACAATCATTATTTACCTAACTCCAAACCAAGTTCATGCTGTTTGACTCAAATGTAAATAACCAATAGTTCCCTATTTCTGAACTAAGTAAATGCTTATAAATTCAAATAAAATAATAAAAATGACAGATTTCAATATTAAATAATCCAACACAGGTTGCTTGCAAAATCAACCAACCCAACACCCATTAAGAAAATTTTCTAAAGACAAGAATAAATGGTCATCCAAATGCGCAATATCAGGATATAAAAATTCTAGCTAAGCTGGAACAACTTTTGTATGGTTATAAAAACAAAAAGACAAACATGTAGTCCAGTGTTATTCTGATGGAATATGATTTCCTTTCATTTAACTAATTTTGGATGCATTTCATTCATTGTTGCTTTCAGTTGGTCTAATTGGGAGAAGTACTTGTTCAAATCAATCATTTGGTCCTTCCAATAGCACCATATTCTTTGAATGAAAACTGGTTTTTGTATGGCTAATAATGATGTACTTTTGTACGCAGATAGGCGTGTGGCTGAGTGGTTAGAACGTCAATGTTCCGACCATAGAGCCCAGTTTTGAATCTCACCATTGTCAATTCATCAAGGAGGCAACTTTTTGATAATATTGGCCTTTGGAAGTGATTTCAGTATGCAGTACCATTGGGAAATGCCTGTAAACTATACCATGGGATGACCCAAATTTTATGACTGAAATTGTTTGGATGTCATCAATGGTTGTGATAGCACAAAGTCACAAATCATTGTGACCAAGCTTACTGGCCTTGTTCAATGACTGATTAAAGGCTCTCTAACACAAACTGTAATTATGGTATGCTCAACATAGTTGCAGTATAATAAACAACCTGGCTCCGTGAGTGTTGAAGAAGCAGATAGAATATGCAGAAAGCAAGCAACCAGTCATTATTATATTATTTTTCATTTCACTTGATTGTAAATTATCCACTTTTCACTATCCATGTGAGCAGATGGGCAATGATGATTTAAGTATTTCCTCTATATTCCAAACAAATCTACAAAAAGAATGTGGCATTCCTGTTTTCCTTCCTCAAGGCCAATGTACTACTGATGATGATGAGGTGGGGGCATACCAGTGATATAGGTATTAATAGTTGGGATAAGAATGATCTTGAGCAAAAAGTCAACATCCTCTAACAAGTGTTTCAAGAAATATGATTCGAGATAAACCTTTCCAAAACATTAACTATGATCTGGAATTGGAATAAAAATAGTGATGACACATAACCTGAATCCATCATAAAATTTCAGTATGTGCAATTAGTAAATACTAAACACTTCAAATACCTCAGTGTATGGATCAGTTCTAATAAATTTAGTAAAAGAGATAAGGAAATTTAATATAGACTAGTTTGTGCTAGGAGCAGTTTCACAAAATATCACAAGTTGCTACAAGACCAAACATTAAACTAAAAACTTGCATTGTGTTCTTAAATTGCATTATAGATTGAGACTTTCATATGGATAAACCCATTCAGAAATATCTAAACTGTCAGCTGTATACAACTGCCTTTTTAGACTGATGGTTACAGGTAGCTTTGAGCAAATTAACCCTGTAGGTTTTAGTGAGGACCATCCTTCTTCTAACCTGACGGACTGAATTATAATCACAAAGAAATATACCAAATACCAGAAACCACATCACTTGAGGACTTGTTCTGCCATCCATTCAAACACTCATTAAGTAGGTTACTCATTGCTACCCCTGCTTCTTTTGTCTTCAATATGTCCTAAGTGCAAAACTCTTCAGGCTCACTTTCCTCATTATATGTCCCAGAAAAGACTTCCTTCTTGCTTACATGGTCTGTCTGTGGTATCCTTAGTTTTTGTTGGCAGAACTACACTTCTGTTGTTTCAAGTGTCTTCGTCATCTGTGAATAGTTCAGCATTTACTGGCTTACAGATATTACATAGCAATACAGTATTTTTTTTTTTTGTTTATAATATCTTCTTGCCTTAATAATTTGCTTAATTTCAGGAAGATATCTTTTGCTATTCCTGTGTGTCCCTGGATTTTCCATTGTCTGTTATTACACTACCCAGAAGTTCAATTTATTACTTGCTTGTTTTTGACATCTCCACTATGTAAACTCATACCTTAGCCTGTCTCTTTTGTTAACAACCATGCATTCTGTCTTCTCACAGTTAATACTCCTTTCTTTTTGCTTTCTATTATTACAATGTATATTATCTAAAAACAAAACATCAATTCAGAATGTTAGATATATATGAAAACTGGCAATTCCATATTAGACAACTTAATATAAACACAGATGTGAACTCAAAAAATTTGAGATACTGACACATCTTGATTACTATTGTTTCCTTAAAATTCAATTTACTTTTCATCAAAACTGCAAAGACTGTCAGTCTGGTTATTAATCAACAATATGTGTTAGAAATAAAGAATAAGTACTTGGCAAGATTTTACCTTTTACCTTTCAGTTCATATCCTGCCTGGAGATATGTCTAGTAAACAAACTGTGATCATTTTCACATAAATGCTCTTACGAAAGGTATGAATCCATCTCTTCTCCCTCCAGCTAGGGGTTAAATAGCTAAGTAGGCTAAGCTCTCTAACCATGGGAGACAAACAGTTTGAGAGGAGGAAAATTTAAAATCCTAAATCATTTAGAAGGCAACACAAAATCACTCCAGTATCTTTTTCTAGATGGTATAAAAATTCTCAGATAATGAAGAAATGGAATGGAACTATGATCACCTACATCCTGAAACAACATGACATTAAAAAAATTATTTCTCATAAAAATAACAAATATGGCACCAAGTTACCAGGGGGAAAATGGTAAGTCTGTATGTTGACTAAGGTAAAAGGGTTGCCAATTTGAGTTTCACCTGGAACTTCTTTATCTTTATCCATGCCATTCAATAATGTCCCCAGATTGACAGTCTGGGTAGCTGTTATAAAAAGCAAGTAAAATTAAGATGAAAGAAATATTAAGCAAAAATGAATAATGTTTGATAATGCTTCATCCAATAAAAAAATAATAGAATGACAGTCTGAGTAGTTGCAGTAAAAATAATTGAAATTGAGATGAAAAGAATACCTGTTAAAAAGAAATAATGGCTGACAATGCTTCAGAAAGGCAAGATTAAAAAATGAATATTACTATTCCCTGATTACATTATAGAGCTTGCCACTGTAACAATGTAAGTGATTCTTATCTGTTTATAAGAGATGCATTTATTGTGTGTGGAATACCTTTTACCAACTGTAATAGACACAAACTAAACTTTAAAACAGGAAATAAAATTAATATATGTACTTCCTGTTGGAGTAATAAGTCCTCAAAGAAAATTCTGATCAGCATTCTCTCTATATAAATATCACCATGCATCAGGAGGTTGGTGTCCAAACACCAAGATTTCAAATACTCATTTTCAAAGATAGTAAACACTATTTGGAACACTGGTGCAATAGACACTTCCAATCAACATCATAGAAAGTACATTAATACCCTATTAAATCAATATCCTGCTCCAATCTATCAATTGTATTTTTCATTAACAAGATGATACTGAGTTCATCTCCAATTCAAATAAGTGCATGGAAAGGCCAAGATGTTTTCCATTGATTTTGAAGGCATGCCAATTCTTATAAAATGGCAGTACATTTATAAATTTATAATCTTTATAATACACCATCAAGAAAAATTATAAATTTTATAATAACGAGGCAATGCGTTCAAAACTCTGTAATACTTACAAAGTATGTGTAATGATTTCTGATGTAGACTCAAAAGTAATGAAATTAGAAACATAAAAAGTTAAAAAAGATGATAAAATAGAATTTTGTCATTTATTTTTTCTTTGTTTTGTTATAACATTATTTACACAAAGAAAATCAACTGTCAAAGTGAGATATGACCTTTGTTTCATAACACTTGTTATATTTGCATAGGTGTTACATTTGCATAGACATTTCATGCATAAAATCTAACAACTCTTATGGGACAAAGGTAATATTAAACATTATAGCTTTGCAAGCCATTGCCAATGAGCAATGAGTTCCCCAAATGTAGCTTTACTGACCCCAGAATATCTATAAGAAAAATAATCAAGAAACAACAAATATTAAATTCAGATGAGGCAAACAAGAAAACGAAAACTCAGTGCATGAATTTATTTTCAGGTAGTTAACATGACTAAAGCTTTAAAGTATTTCAGAGAAATGAATGTTCTGACCACCAGAAGCATGTACATTAAATTTACAATTAAACTACATTTGTGATTTTGCAAGCAGGTGAAATTTGTTACAATTCTACAGTTTACAGTATTATGGAAATGCTTCATATTGATACAAACATAATGATTCTTCTAAGATTTTATATTTGCTAAAAGGCAACCAATATTTTTTTTCTGTATTTGCACTGTAGAGATGCTATGTGAATAATTTTTCATGATTTAGGAAACTTTCAAATGGGATTATTTTCAGGATGCATAGCTAAGTGACTTAATAACCTGTCTCTACGTGAATAAACCTTTCCACACACATCACATGTAAAGGGACTCTCTCCTGTATGCACTATCAAATGAGTTTTTAGGTGATTACTTTGAGAGAAAGATTTTCCACACATATTACAATGAAATGGAGTTTCACCAGTGTGAGTTCTCATGTGCCTATTTAATTTTGATTTGGAATAAAATGTTTTTTCACAGTTTTCACATTTAAATGGTGTTTCACCAGAATGAATTATCAGATGTACTTTCAAAGAACTAGCTCCAGAAAATGATTTCCCACAGATTTTACAATGAAACGGAGTTTCTCCAGTGTGTATCCTTAAATGTGATTTCAAGTTACCATGTTGGGAGAAAGCTTTTCCACACACTCCACACTCATATGGAGTTTCACCAGAATGTGTTCGTGCATGAATTTTCAAGTGCGTATTCCGTGAGAAAGCTTTCCCACAAACATCACACTGATATGGAGTTTCCTTAGTATGAGTTCTCATGTGAAGCTTTACAGAAAAACTTCGCTTGAAACCTTTTCCACAAATTTCACAATGGTATGGAGTCTCTCCAGTATGGATTCTTACATGAGTATTTAGGTTACTCTTTGATGAGAAACTCTTCCCACAAACTCCACAATGATATGGTGTCTCTCCATAGTGTATTTTCATGTGAGTATTTAGATTATTTTTTTTTGAGAATGTTTTTCCACAAAGTTCACAACAGCAAGATGCTTCCTTTGTGTGTGTTTTTATGTGACCTTTTAATGTACCACTAAGAGAAAAAGCCTTACCACACTCTTCACATTTGTAAGCTGGTTCTGTAGTGTGACTTTTAATATGTTGTTTCAAAGTACTCTTTTGGGAATATCCTTTTCCACATGTCTCACATTTCCAAGGTTTTGGATCCGAGCATTCATTTACTAAATTGTCCTCTTTTTCACTTACTTCATTTTTGATAGCTTCCTCACTGGTATGAATTTGCATATGCTCAGTTAAAAGTGATTCACCAGAGAAAGATTGTCCACAAATATTGCAAACTTCTTTATCCGCAGGAAGGGAACTCATAGTTTTTAATTTATTTTTCAATATAACATTTGCTGCTGCTACAGTTTTTGTACAAATATTGTAATCTGGAAAAAAGCAATGGAAAAATGTTTGTATTCTGTACAAAGAAATTCAAAAAAGTTTAAATATGAAATGTATTTTTAATGGGTTTTTATTTCAGAACAATAATTTTTTAAAATGCTAATAAGAGTGACAGTAGAAAGTTTAGGGGTTTTAAATAATAAATCCCACTAAGTGTTGTTATATAGCAGGAGAAAAAATATAAATAAAACAATGTAAAGGATCAGCTACTGAAATTTTGCTAAAGGAACCAGTTCTTTGCCACCACACATGCATATTTTCATAAATATTGACCTGAGTATCAGAGAAAAAATTGTGTTCTTAAACCATTGTTGCTGAATCTTGCAGCAAAAAAAATAATATAAATACAATGAAACATTTATACTTTGCTCTTTCTCCATGAATTAGTTCCCTATCAATATGCAGAATTATCTGATAATCTTCATACAACAGATGTGTATATAATTCAATGAAGAAATCTCAATGTTATCCTCATTGACAGACCATTGTCTTGTATAAAGTTTATAGATAATGATTTGTAACTTTTAAATTTAAAATTTAAATTCAATTTTCTGTCCGAGATAAAAGAATTTAAAGAAACAGATCATGGATTAAACATTTAGATGTTTTACAAACTTGGCAAGTTTTTTTAAAAACAATGAAAAGATTTTATGGGATTTTTCATTATTTTTTTAATTTCGTTTTTTACAGTGATATTTACTTACAGTTTTTGTCAAAATAAATTAATCCTATAAAAAGAAATTCTTAAATCTTCATGTATAAATTGAATTTTCAGTTTTTGCTTTAAAAAGTTAATGACAATATATTTTTTTCTACATTCCTGTGACACCCTGTCAACCGGGGAGGGAGGGGGACACAGTTTTGGTAGCCCAGGTGGTACTGCCACTCCTAGTGCCACAAGTAGCTTTTGTCAAACAGGGTATTTTAATTTTTGTGTTATATAACAGTAAGCAACAGAGTATCTTAATGTGGACAGCAAATTGGTCAAGCAGCTTATTACAACCATGTAATGAGTTTAGTTTTCAGAATGCTCTTCACTTATCTATCACGTTAAATAACATCAAAGTGCAGAGTAAAGAAAACTTGTTCTCTTTTTCAATATCTTGAGGAAAAATATATATGAAGGAAGTCCATGAACTTATATTAAAATAACACTTCAAATTAGTCAACACTAAATTTGCTGTTTTATTTTTACTCATCAGTTTTAAAACAAATTAAAAAAATAAATGAACAAAGTCACTAAAAAACATTATACTCAGATAAGTAATATTTTATAGCATATTTTATATAGAATTTAGAGCTGAAAGGAAATGGTGATTCTTTTTTTTAAATTAGTCAGAATAAGATTAATTGTTTATATAATGTTTGTTTATTTTTGTAATAATAATTTCCATCACAGAAGTACTCCTGGTTGAGCATTGATACCATACAGGAGAGAACCTCAATTGTAAGAACTGCATAGTATGAAGGGGCTGCTTCACTGGTCTCTTAATATTTGACACCAGAGTCAAAAGCAGCTAAGATAGCAAACAGGCTACTAAGAGCCTAGTCAATGAGTAGTGTAGATAATTAGCACACAAACTGAGGATTCAAGCAGATTTAAAATTTTATATAAACATTGAAAAATTAAACAAATTTATAATCTGTTCTGTGGCCCTAGTCATATTTGTGATATATTGATTTTTTTTTTTTAAAGATTTATCTATTTACCCTTTTTTTTGATTTTGTGCCCGAAAAGCATTTTTGGAAAAGGTGGTCTCTTATTTCCATTTGCACCTTCAGTGGGAGTCTTTTTACCATTTTTACTTTTTTGAATGTTTAAACTATTTAATGACAAGATAGAAAATACAAAAAACATTTCAATTTAAAAAAAAAATATTTTAAGACTGGACCAATCAAATTATCCTGGATCCTCAACTGAAAGGCACTGACATTTTCCAACAGTAATACAATTTTCTCAATCAGATTTCCAATAGCATCATTCTTTTAGATGTATGGTACACACTTATGATAAAATTACAATACTAAAATGTATTAGTACTGGACAGTTTAATATTGATACTGGCAGTAGAAGGCCAGGCTTCATGGAAATATTGATAACATCATAAAATCTGTGAAAAAACTATTAAATAGCTAAGTTCAAAGTAGCAGTAGACATCTTTTTCTCTCCACAGTGACTACCATCATCTGTATTGTTTGCCACAGTTCTAAATTCCAAGCCCTCTCCAACTTGAAAGATTGACAATACAAGCTTCTTCTAGTTTTCCTTGTGCCAGACTAAACTAAGCTTAATAAATACCTATTATAAACTTTCAAGAGTGTTTTGTTTGTAAAATTAAGGAAAAGCTGATTCAAAATCTTTTCTCAACATACTGACTTTGTTTAAAAATGCATACTGATATTTAAACAAAATTCTAAATTTGAATTTAATGAAAGCAGAGTTAGTTTAAAAAAAAACAGTTTTAATAAAAGTGGATCAGCCAGGAAAAAGGAGATATAACAATATTTATTTCAATTTAATGGTTAAATAAAAAATTGATATAGTAAAGAAAGTAGGTAAAATGAAAATGTCTCTACATTGGAAATATGGTCTGAAAACAAAATAATAAGAATATTTAAAAGTCAATATCATGCTGGTCTTAATATAAGATTTATATAATTCATATAATTTATCATGAATCTGAAAAGAAATATATAAACAAAGAAAAACTTACTGCTACACCAAATGAGCTAAGGGTGTCTGAATTTTTTCTTTTTCATTGATATTTCTGAGATCTTAGCCACAAATCTCTTAATTTCTTAATAGTGCAACTGCATGATAAGAATGATAGAATGGTTCAATGATTGACTTACATTAGTTGCCTCCACTGAATTTTTGATACCTATGGTTTAAAATGAATTTAAAAAAATGAAAAAGCATTTTTGAAGATTTCATTTTAGCTTTAATTGAAAGCTAAATGATTTAATTTACTATTTCTAGTAAGCAAAATACTCTGGTGTATTTCAAACAGGAATTATATTCATTGGAATGTCAACTTTTTGCTTGCTTTCACAAAATCTGCCATTTTTGAGACATTTGTAAACAAAAGTTAATTCTTGGTTTTAAAGATCTTCCAAAAATAAAATATACTTTTCTGAAACTTTATTTGAGGGATATGAGCTGATTTAAAGTATAATTAATCTGATTTGGAAAAAATATTATTTAAGTTTAAAATAACAGAGAAATGGATTTTTAAAACAAACGGTAGCTGTGATTATGCACTTATCACTGTCACTTGTAGATCACTTGACAAGCCATGATAAAATCTGTCAACACCTTTACTGTTGTTCTACACAGACATTATCTGTTAAAACATAATTTAACATGTAAAAATCCTTTTTTTTTTCATTCTCCAAGGAGTCCTGCATTTAACAAACAAAAATTTTTGGATTGCAATTTAATTTCTCAAAATTTCATGAATTGTGTGTGTGTTGGGAGTAACATATGTAAAAATAAATATTTTTGTTACCAAGATTTTCTAAAAACAAATTTCAAAAATAATTTGTGAATAATTCCAGAAAGTTTCATTAAAATCCGACAATTATTTGATTTTTCTAAGAATTTCCAAATCAATGTTTATCACCGGAAAAAAGCGCAAAAATTCTAATTGTAAATATTATTAATCTATTAGATAATAAAAAAAAAAAAAAAAAGATTTTTAACCACGAAAGGATTAAAAAAATAATAAAAAAATACTTTGCTATTTCCTCTTAATTTAACACTAACAGTGACATAACATTTTGTTTTGACGATAAAACTTTGTTTTTATTAAGTTTGAGGCCTTTTTTTCATCAAGCTATGCTGTTTTTCAGTAAAAAAGTAAATCGTTCTGTTAAAGAAAAACGATAATAGAAAATTTCTATTATCGTTTTTCTTTAACAGAACGATTTACTAAAAAAAAGAAAAGTTTCGGGACATAAAAAAGGATTTTGATTTTGTTATCTGGACATATTTCCGACGCGGAAACATTGTCTTCTTATATAAACAAAAGATTTATTTATTGTGATAAGTTATATGATACTGGAGGTAAATTGTTAATATCTTTCGGTACCATTCGGTACGACGAATTCTTATTCCAAAAACAAAAACGCCAGGAAAAAAAGGCTTCTTGATTTAATTGTGGATATCTTTTATTGACTCTAATTGTATTTACCGACATTTTTTTTTTCAGTTTCGTAAATCTAAAAGAAGAGACTCTGTGCATATCGAACGTATCTGGTTTGCTATTATTTGTTTGCCAAAAATATTGAATAAATGAAAATTAAAAAGAAAACGTCATTGGAAATACAAGCCTAAAATAAATCAATACTAAAGTAAACTAATAGTACCGAGAAAGACATACAAACAAATGATTTAAAATGCTGTTGTCTTTGCAAACTTTTGCATTTTTTTCCAGAAGAGATATGTGTATTTACCTGAATACTCACCTAAAAACGAAGATATCTTACAAATTCAATTGTTTCGATAGACGAAAGATTCAGTGCGGTAAATTACACGCAATTTTGGAAACAAATGGCCGAAGGAAGTAGGCGGTGTCAGATGACAATAGGAGAACATCATATTATCTCCATATTAAATGCCGAAAAACAGGAATTAAAATTTTTTAATCATTCATTAGTCATTTTCGCTTACAAAAACAAAAGCACGAAGGTTTTTGAGACGATTGTTTTTCTTGAAATTTTCATATACTTTCAACTCCTCCATATGCATAATATAAAGTAAAAAAGGCACTAGGTTAATAAATAAACATTTTTTTATTTATTTCGAACAGATGTAGGAATTGTTCATCTGGAACAAGACCATAGACAAGAACTCTGCACTGACAGCATGCAAGACTCTCATCTGACAATATGTCATAAAGTATAGAGACACAAGTGAGGAAGGTATAATTACTGAATGTCGTCAGTGAAGAAAACTATACTGTAGGTCCTAGGAGTTTATGGTAATACCAAACACACTAAACTCGCCTCAAACGAATTTATTTGTCTGTGATGTCAGACAATTCTTCTTTTATGTGCCGTGTCTCTTCAAGACGTAGGCAATAATAGCTATGCACATTTTCCTATCCTTTATGTCTCTAAACAATGTTTGTCCCCTGTTGTGGACACCCTAGATGGGGGGGGGGCGATGTTATATGATCCGAGCGCCCAAATAAGTATGAGGTTACAAGAGGCCCACAAACGTTTATAAATCAGAGGTGGGAAATCTGACAAGTGAAACAAAATGGACAACAGAACGACGATATTTAAGAATACAAAATTTATTTACATTACATTACTGTTCATTCTGAGGGTACACGGTTGACAGTTCCCTGGTTGCTGTTTCCGATTGGTAGTTAGGAGCCCTAACTCTTGCGTAGCGTCTTGAGCGGCCGCTCTGATCAACAGTTGCATAATATTGGGGTGTCTGTAGTGCCATGTCGCGCATGGATAGGTGTCCCTGTAGTCATCTCCGGTGGGCAACCCTGAGGCCACATTATGATTCAGGCTGTGCCAAACCCCCTCTCTGCCTGCTTCATGGGTGATAACCGTCGGCTTCCTTTAACTCAGGCCTTCTCTTTTTCCAACACCAATTACCCACGTGAATTACAAAAACCAGAAATATAAACCTAAACCAGCCTTCCAAAAATCACCCAAACCTTTAAATATCTCCTTCGCCAACATCCGTGGCATTAGAACCAACTTCTGCAGCGTTGAGTCTTTCCTCATTGCTAAGTGCCCAGATATACTGGCCCTGTGTGAGACCAATCTTGACTCCTCTATCCTTTCCTCTGATCTCTCGATCCCTGGATACCTTCCTCTCCTCAGAAAAGACTCTCTAACCCACATGCATGGCCTGGGTGTCTACGTCAAGGACCATCTCCCTCTGGCTAGAGAGTGCTCTCTCGAATCGCCGGATCATTCGTACTTGTGTCTCCGGCTATCTCTTCTCAATGCTGTAAGCTATCTTTTCTTCCTCTACCGCTCTCCATCCTCTCAGGACTGTGGGATACTCGATGTCATTTCTGACAGCATAGATAGGGCCCTCTCTGTCCATCCGTATGCTCACATATTTGTGTTTGGCGATTTTAACGCCCATCACAACCAATGGCTTAAGAACGCTACTACTGACCTCGCAGGCATTCATACTCTCAACTTTTCAGATAATCGATTTCCTCACGCGTTTTGGTTACAACCGTGACTGTAAGGCCTCACTCCTCGACCTGTGTTTTACCTCCATCCCTGAGTCTTGTAGTGCCACGCAGCTCTGTCCTATCGGTAACTCCGATCATGCTGTAGTGTCTGTTAGCATCTCCTTCAGCCCCACCCCCTGCAAGGAGCCTCCTACCACCAGAACCATATTCTGCTACCAACGGGCTGACTGGGACTCATTTCGTGACTTCCTCCGCGATGTCCCCTGGGATGCTGTATTTAAGCTCCCCATTCAAGATTGTGCTTCAGAGTTCTCTTCCTGGGTTAAAGCTGGAATCGACGCTTTCATCCCCTCCAGGAAATTCAAGGTCAAACCGTGCTCCTCCCCCTGGTTCACAGCTGCTTGCTCAGCCGCCATTGCCCATAGGAACCACTTCTTCCACCGTTTTCGTAGTGATATGTCCGACTCCAATAGACGTCTATTTACCTCTGCCCGTAACGAGTGTAAGCGTATCCTCGACGATGCCAAGTCACTATTTGCTGCTTGGATAAAGGAATGTATTGCATCCCGCAAATTTGACTCCAAAGATTATTGGCGCTTCTGCAAGAGCGTTCTGAACAATAACAAACCCTCCATTCCTCCCTGTTCAATCAGTTTGAGGTCTTGACCACCTCTGCCGACAAGGCCGAATGCTTTGCTCGGAAGTTTTCTTCCAATTCTACACTAGACACTTCCGGGGTACCCTTGCCCTATTTCCCTCCCAGAACTGAGGCCCTCTTGGACGGATTGCACATAACCCCGTTGTCGGTATTGGGCATTATTTCTAACTTAGATCACCACAAGGCTACTGGTGGTGACGGGATACCAGCCATTGTCCTGAAGAAATGCACACCTGAACTGGCGCCTTCCCTCTCTAAATTATACAACCGCTGCCTCAAGGAGTCCTGTTTTCCTGACTGCTGGAAGTCCTCAACCATTGTTCCTGTCTTTAAGAACTCTGGTGACTCCTCCGACCCTTCCAATTACCGTCCTATCAGTCTCCTACCCCTCTTCGGCAAAGTCTTCGAGGCCATTATCAACACCGAAGTGATTAATCACCTGATATCCCATGATCTGCTCTCAGACAAGCAGTATGGTTTCCGCTTTGCCCGATCTACTGCCGATGCACTTACAGCCATCATTGAATTTGTCTACCAAGCTATCCATAATAACAGTGAAGCTCGTGCCGTGGCCCTTGACATCTCCAAAGCATTTGATAGAGTTTGGCATGCCGGCCTTCTTCGCAAGCTCCAGGGTTATGGTATCACAGGTCGATTGTTTGACCTAATACAATCATTCCTGTCAAACTGGGAATTGAAGGTCGTTCTCAGTGGATTCATCTCCAGCTCCTATCCCACTAACGCAGGTGTTCCTCAAGGCTCCATCCTAGGCCCTACTCTGTTCCTCATATTTATAAACGACCTTCCTGACGCCATAGACTCCCAAGTTGGCATCTACGCTGATGACACCACAATTTACTCCTGCCTCAAACACAAATCTAGTGATGCTGACAAAGTTAACCTGGCAGTTTGAATAGAAAAGGATCTCCAATCGGTTGTGAACTGGGGCAAGAAATGGATGGTTAACTTTAATGCCTCTAAAACAAAACTGCTCTCTATTAACCACCACAAGGATCCATCCCTGCATCCCATTAGAATGTCTGAAGATCAACTTCTCGAGAGCTCCTCTCTGCGGCTGCTCGATCTCACGCTGTCCGCTGATGCGAGATGGAACAAATACATCGAGTCAGTTGCATCATCCACCGCAAGGAAAGTTGGTTCCCTGTGCTGAGCCAGGAAATTTTTCTCCCCGGAATCGATCCTCCAAGTCTATAAATCGACCATTCGCCCTAGCATGGAGTATTGCTGCCATATATGGTCTGGGGCCCCTGCTGTTTGACTCAGGGTTCTTGATAAGATCCAGAGACGGATATGCAATGTGATTGGCCCTGATCTGTCATCTCGTCTGCAGTCGCTCTCTCACAGATGCGATGTTGCCTCGCTCTGCCTTTTTTACAAGTACTTTCATGGTAATTGCTCCAAGGAGCTGCTTTTGCTTGTCCCTAGGCCTCGTGAATTTAAACGTCCTACAAGGCTGGCATCCCGTTCCCACCCCTACACCGTTGAAACTGTTAGATGTAGACGTCTCTTCTACTCCAATAGCTTCATGTCTCGCACATCTCGCCTATGGAACTCCCTTCCCTATTACTGTTTCCCTGACAAATACAATCTCCAAGGGTTTAAGTGTAGTGCCAATCGACATCTCCAGTTGCCTTGATCTATCCACTTCCCTTCTCCACATCCTTTCATCTTTCATTCCTATCTGTTCTTGCTCCAAATCTTCTGTAACCCCCTTGCCTTGACCGACCCACTGTCTATCTCTTTCTCCACATCCTCTCCTTTACCACTCCTATCTGCTCTTCCTCCAACCCTTCTGTAACCCCTTGCGTGATAGTGGCCTCCAGTCTTGCTTGGGGTGATACGCTTAAAAAAAAAAAAAAAAATTACAATATAGACCAGAGTCGTTGTAGGTTAGATCAGCTTGCAAGCCCAGTGAGCGTGTTGAAGGGGCTGGTGAAAATCAATGTCCGAGGCTGGCATTGCGAAGCTGCTGGTCAAGTCCAATGTCTGGTGCTGATATTGTGTAGCTACTGTTCAAGTCCAATGTCTGGTGCTGGTATTGCGTAGCTGCTGGTTGAGTCCAATGGCGAATCTCCCATACTATTATAACCAAAGTGTATGGAATAGGTTAATTAAATCTAGACAACATACAGGCAGCAAGTAGCTGATGTGTAGCTGTAAGTTCAGGAATGTGGCAAGCCAAGCAGTTACATTAACTCTGATTAACCAAGTGAGTTAGGTTGAGACAAGTAAAGCCAGAAGTAGTAAGGCCAAGAATGCCAGAAGTAAGGATCTGAATTAGTAAAGGCTGGGAATCCCAAATGTTGCTGGAAGGTGAGTTGGTGGTGGCCTGAAGTAATGGATGGCAAGAGTGTGCTGGAAATAATAAAGGCCAACAGTGCCAGAAACAGAAATGCACAAGAAACCAGAAATAAGAATAGAAGTAAAAGCCTAACTAGTGTCCAGTTGGCTGACAAAGATAAATGGGAATGTAACTTAACACATAGCCTGTACAAGTGCCCTGGTCACAATGGCCAGGAACACACATTCTCCTCTTCTCTCCAACCCCCATGAATTTGGCAAGAAGTTGCCATGAAGGGAGTATAACAACAACTACAAGTCTTACAAAATACTAAAAATCTCAAGAAAAAATAAGTTGAGATTTGCTACAAAATATGAAAGTATAAAAATGGTCACAAAGTGTATTATGACTAGGTTTGTAACAGAAAAATAAATGAAAAGTCATTAGGTCACTTATGAAACTAAATGAAATTAAATTGCAGTGTGTAGTGAACACAATGAAAAGGTCATGGTTGAAGTGTTTACCTAGGTCAAGTGTACAGAGTAGTACCCCTAACTACCCATCCCAGTTTCCAGCCATTTACACAAAACTGTTATGTAGTTTATTCACTGTTTCTCCTGTCCCTTTTGCCTTTAGTATGTCCTGTGAGTGTCAAATATTCCAAGCCCACTTTCCTCATTATTTGTCCCCAAAACTTCAACTGACACTTTCTGATTCTAAGTATAAGTATACTTTTTGTTTCCATTTACTTTAAAACTTCATAGTTACTCATATGCTCTGTCCATGTTATTCATGGCATCGTTCTGTAAAACCACATCTCTGTTGCTTCAAGTTTCCTTTTCACCTGTGAGTACACTGTCCAGAATTCACTGTCATATAGGAGGGTGTATATTGCAGAGCAGTTCAACACATTTTTCTTTGTTTGTAACAAAATTTTCTTGTTTCTTAATACTTTACTTCGATTCTGGAAGGCATATTTTGCTGTTCCACTGCATCTTAGGATTTCTGTGTCACATTTTCTGTTGTCTGTTAAAACATTACTAATATAGTTAAATTTCTGTACTTGCTTGATTTTGACATATCTAATTTGTAACTCACATCTTGGGTTATCAGGAAAATAAATATTACATAAATAATATAATGTTACAGATGGGCCAAGAGTGAAGCAAGTTAACCCCACAATGGCTTGCTAAATATTTGCTTCAAACTAGATGATCACATATTATATAGCAGCAACAGCTGAGCAACTAACTATGAGAATAAATGTCTACAAAAATTATCTATGTACATGACTACAAAGGCACAGCAGCCAGGGACAAATAAAATTAGATATTTACTAAGTCACTGGAATCAACAATATAATTTTTTCATCAATTGTTACTTTTACTATTTTATATTGTTTTGTAGTAACAAGGAATTGCATTTAAAGATAACTCTTCTTATAACATTACTTAACACTCACTGCCTCTTGCCAAATTAGTTTTTGTAAACATTTTGTAGGCAGCATTAGAACAATATCATTGGAGATTCAATACACACACACACACACACACACACACACACACACATATATATATATATATATATATATATATATATATATATATATATATTTAACCTGGAATACTTATAGGATTTTACCTTAGAGCCTGTAGGATATTTAGCCCTGAAAACATTAATGAAGAAGAGGATTATATTGAGAACACATTCAAACTTCTATACTACCCATACCATTTCATCTTAAATGCAAAAAAACAAGCTCACAAAATCCATAAAACCAAACAAACAAATACTTACAACAAAAATTATACAAAATTCATAATCCTACCCTCTAACACTTCAACTAAACTGATAATTGAATTAGTCATCCTTAATATGAGGATTGTTACAACTACCAGGAGATATAATCAGGTTGAAAAATAAAATAAATAACAATTCAAATCCTGGAGTTTATTATATATATATATATATATATATATATATATATATATATATATATATATATATATATATACATTTTTGATTGAATACACAAATATGTATATTGCACATATAGTGCAGGTGTTAATAAAACAGTGCTCAATGTAATATAACAAACCTATTAAGGATATACTAATAAATATATATATATATATATATAAATATATATATATATATATATATATATATATATTTATATTTATTAGTATATATAAATATATATATATATATATATCTATATTTATTAGTATATATAAATATATATATATATTTATATTTATTAGTATATATAAAAATATATATATATATTTATATTTATTAGTATATATAAATATATATATATATATTTATATTTATTAGTATATATAAATATATACATATATTTACATTTATTAGTATATATAAATACATATATATATATATTTATTAGTATATATAAATATATATATATATATATATTTATTAGTATATATAAATATATATATAAATATAAATATTATAATAGTCGCCTGACGATTGCACTAGCATGAAACAGACTGTCGCCTCTAAGTGCTGACTTCCATGTCCACTTTTATATTTACACACACTCTATCTCTGATATTGAGCACTTTACCCCATAAATATAGCACACTTTAAGACTATATTTCTAAATATATATATATATATATATTTATTAGTATATATAAATATATATATATATATATTTATTAGTATATATAAATATATATATATATATATATATATTTATTAGTATATATAAATATATATATATATATATATATATATATATTTATTAGTATATATAAATATATATATATATTTATTAGTATATATAAATATATATATATATATATATTTATTAGTATATATAATAATATATATATATATATATTTATTAGTATATATAATAATATATATATATATATATATATTTATTAGTATATATAATAATATATATATATATATTTATTAGTATATATAATAATATATATATATATATATTTATTAGTATATACAAATATATATATATATATTTATATTTATTAGTATATATAAATATATATATATATATTTATATTTATTAGTATATATAAATATATATATATATATTTATATTTATTAGTATATATAAATCTCTATATATATATATTTATATTTATTAGTATATATAAATCTCTATATATATATATTTATATTTATTAGTATATATAAATCTCTATATATATATATTTATATTTATTAGTATATATAAATCTATATATATATATATTTATATTTATCAGTATATATAAATCTGTATATATATATTTATATTTATCAGTATATATAAATCTATATATATATATTTATATTTATCAGTATATATAAAGATATATATATATATTTATATTTATCAGTATATATAAAGATATATATATATATATATATATATATATTTATTAGTATATTTATTAGTATATATAAATATATATATATATATTTATATTTATTAGTATATATAAATATATATATATATATTTATATTTATATTTATTAGTATATAAAAATATATATAATTATTTATTTGAATATTACAACATAAATATGTTATAAAATCACGACAAAAGTAGCCATTTTGTTTCAACACTTCTAGTGTCTTTTGAAAGATATATTTTTCCAACTACTTGTCAGTGAAAAGACACTCCTCAACCATAGCATTTGCAGACTTACAGGTTCAATCAAGACAAAACTTCTCACTGAAGAAGTTTGAAGAGAAAATTTTTTTTTTTTACCAAGAAATCTCACCTTCTTGCTAGTTGCTATGTCAATTCCCAGGTGAATGAAAAAAGGCACTGCCACATCCATCTTTTGTTTTATTTTTGTTTTGTATTTTTTTGCAGGTTTTGTGATTGTCAACTGAACCTATCAAATATATCATATTTCAGAAATGCAATATATTTCCAACAACCTGTATAATGGTTTATTAATTAGGTGATTTATTTTTCTTTTTAATACTTAATTTGAACTTATTCTCGTCTATTCTACATGCACAGCGTTACTAAACTTTACTAAGATGCATATAGCATAAAATATAATCCTTTATCTTTAGTTTCCTATGGAAATAAAAATGTAAATGCCTTGATGGGCTATGTAGGAAATAAAGTTATGATTAATCTTACATGCTTAAAAGACGTCTTTTTAAAATCAGTTCCTGTTTATGGGATTTCTATTATACTTATTTTCAAATGTTAATTATCAGTAAATTTTAAGTATTCTTCCGTTTTTGATCATTTGTTTTTATTAAGATAAAGGGAAACAACTTTGCAATCAACAGTTGCTAGATTTGGAGTTATCTCTCTGTGACAGACGTTTTTTTGTTAGTATAATAATGTTATCAAAAATAACTTGGTAAACAGTTGGTTAAAAAAATGGAAATTTATTCTTTGATGTAGAGAGTATTTCAATGATATTGTGCTACCAAAAATGATGTTTAGAATGTACAATTTTTGCCATGGTATTGTAATGAACACAATCATACAGTAACTAGATTGTTATTATATACATTTTTATGGTAGATAGATTTGGCAGAAAAGAATACAGAATTATGAAAAATAAATAGATTGTTTCTATACTTTTTTATTTTGATGGGATGGAATGTAGATAAGAAATATTATGAAATACATTTCATTTTGAAAATTTATCTTAGTCTAGTACAAGATGATGAAAGTCCGATATAGTAAAGACAGAGTCACTACTAAATGGCTTGCAACACTAGCCTGCCAAATATTACTCTTCAGTAGATTTTCAGATATTGAAACATATCAATAGCATGACAATGAAGCGAACAAGAAGATTTTTAATTATTTTGTCTGGTTCAGATAGTCAATCATTCAGATCACCTTAAAATCTTTCCAAAACGATATTTCCATAAAGAATTATTTTCAATGCATTTCTTTGGTAAAAGTCTTTCTGTCTGGGTGCATTTCCAAAGTAAATAACTCGTATTCTATTGAAATTATTACGGAGTCGCTGTGTGCCCTGTGATTGGATGAAGAACAACCAGTCACAGGCTACCTTTTTAGATCTTCACCAACCCTCACGAGAGCGGTTTTTACGAACTCTCTTTCTCTTTTGCTTGTTGGGACCTTCAGTGACAACACGTTCCCCGTCTGTACTCTCCGTCATCTAAATACCATGACGTGTGAGGATTTGGACAGCAACTGAAGCACAGAAGTCAAGGCTCTATTTCTTCATCCCAGCCAAAACAACACAGGAAATATAAAACCGTTAAAAGAACGCATCTTTCAGATAAGTTCCGCAAACCCGACTGCTTGCAAGAAACTTTCCTCTCTTTTCCTACAATACAAGTATTTTCAAACAATTCCATCTGTGTTTGTGTTCCTTTCTTCTTGCCGGCGTCACAATATTTTCGTTACCAAATATAATTGGGAAAATTCCAATAATTTGCAAACAGTTGAAACTAGCGTTTTACGCTAAGAAAGTAAGAACCACGTGAAATAATTTAACACGAAATAGATTTGTGTAAATTGATATCAAAACGTGACGTCGCTTGAGGAAAGGGTATACACGTGCCAATACCATTTTGGTGTTTACTACTAGGATTTGTAGGGGTCAAGTTTCGTCCATCTTTTTTATTTCCTTTGTTCTTAATTTGTTTGTGTAGATATCGTTCGCTCAGCAGGATGAATGACTTTAAACAGATTAAGGGTGTTAGAGCTTTAATTTTTAATAGGGATTCCTTTAAAAGGAAAATAACTTCTGCCGTTGAATTAATGTCAGCAGAAGCATCCTTAAATAAAACTTGTTTTAAAAAACAAGAAAGCCTTATGGTTGACAGAGATCGACGCAATTAACACAAAAATAAGTGGAGCTTGTGAAAAAGCCGATATTAATTTAGAAAAAAGCGGTATGTTGGAAGACGAACAGTTAGGGGCGGAGTTCGTTTACAACATATTTAAAGGGCTCACGGGACTGGAAGAGAATATTTCTAGTTCCAATACAGAATCCATCCTAGTTCAAAATCCACAAGTGCCACTCACAACCTCGTGCGTTTCAGCCCCAAGGTTGCAGTGTGTTAAATTCAGTGGAATACAAGCCGGTAAATTTGAATTTTAAAATTTCCTGGTTCAATTTGAAAACAGTGTGGACGCTATACACTCAAAAAAAGCCAAGTTTTTTTAACTGACTACGCGTCTCAGTTAGTGTCTCATCTTTCGTTAGAAGATGAAAACCTTGAAGTCGACATCAATTTGTTGAGAAAGGAATTTTTGGATATTCCTCTCATTATTGATGAAATTTTTAAACAATTGCTGGGCAGTACCCCTAAATATGACCCAGATTTTGTCAACATAAAAAGATTTTTGTCAGAAATTAAAGCTGACCTATCTGAATTAAAAACCTCGTATAATTTGGATTTTTTTTAAAGAAAACACTCCAGGCTATGAACTAATCAGCCATATAATTTTTTCAAAATTACCCTCAAATCTTCAAAAAGAATTAATCAGGAAAGTTGACAGTAACTACCCAAAAATCAATCAGATTTTTGATAGTTACAACGAGATTATAAAAACCTTAATTAAAACAGGTTTTTAAAAAAATCCTAATTCCCACCAAGACAATTTCAAGTCGCGGAAGGGAATTATACTAAGAACAACGCAAAGAAAAATGTTCCAACATTGGAAAACTTTGCAATAAAATCTAGCAAAATTACTAGACATTGTAGATTTTGCAATATCAACGGGCACACCATGAACCATTGTTCAAAATATTCCTCCCTTGAGTCGAGACGTTCTAGGTGTAGGGAGATGGGCTTGTGCTCTTTTTGTACAAGTGCTAGTCATAGAACGGAAGCCTGCTATGACAAACCAAATAAATTACCTTGAAAATGGGCAAATTGCAAATCCCGAGGCCACGTTACCCCCCCCCCCGCCTTTGTGATGAAGCAGATAAGAGTGGAAACAGTTCATCTGCTTCCACGCACGTGTGTACCAACACTGGCACACAGGAGCAGCCTTATATTTTACCGATAGTGGCAATTAATGTTTCTAAAGGGAAACGTAAATACAAATTGAACTGCCTCTTTGATACAGGCAGTCAAAGGACTTATTTCTCTAAACAAGTTATTGAAAAATTAGGGTGCTATAGATCTTTCCTCACTCGAGTGGAATACGACGTAAAACCCTTTTTAGGGTCTAAAAAGAAAAAAATAAACCAAGTTGTAGTGGGGGATTGAAGTAAATAAGGGTAATTCCTTGTCCCTACCTGTTCTTATCGATGATGAATTCGATATGAACATAAGATTCGATAACTTTAAATCTGTTAAGAATAATTTACTTAAATTAAATTACAAACTAGCTTTTTTGCACGGAAAAAATGATATTAGGGTTCACGGTCTCTTAGGCATCGATGTAATTCAATTTATGAAGAACATCAAAATGGTGGATTGCATGAAGGGTTCTGCTTCGGAGTTTCCTACAGGCATTTCCCCGTTAGGCAACTGCCAACATTTTTTATATGAAAATCAAAGTACCCCTAAAAAAGTACAGAGCAAAGATTTTCAACACAATTATCATGCCATAGTGTCTAAATATTCTACATGCTCAAACACTAGAGTGAATTTTGTAATGAACCCTATAAAGAGTTACCCTGACCCCTTTGCTGAAATTTTTGACGAAAGTTAAGTAGAAAGGAATTTAGAGAAAATGTTTGTAGATTCGCTGGGTATGTTGCGGACCCGATAGCGGTGCAGATCTGGCTTACGAAAATAAGGCCTTGTGCCAGACACTACACACTACTACCAAATCCACAAACAAAGTAAAAAAAAGAAAATATATAAGACGTGTTCTTTCTACTGTACAAACGTACAAGGTAAAAAGAAGTAGACAGGCAAAACAACGAAAGGTAAAGAAACAAACATAAAATTTTATTAGGGTTTAACAAGTAATTGTCTACAGTAGAGACCATCAGTAAAGTTACTGGAAATGTAGTTGAAAAAGAGGCAATGACTAGTAGATTGTCTTCAGTGGAGACCTTCAGTAAGATACTGGAAATTTGAAATCAATGGAAAGGCCGTGTCAAGTAGTCACAAAAGATAGGTAAGGTTCCGCGCCAAAAATGCAATTCAAGATGGCTAAGGCGGGAAAAGTTCCTCAGGAAGAGAGTTCAGAAAGTCAGTTGTAAACATACACGGCAAAGAAAAATACTCACTGCGAGAGTTTGTAATTGTGAGTGTAATGTAATTCTTTTAAAGGTAACTGGTTCTGAAAGGACTGAGTTCGAAGAATGTGAAAAATGCTTTGTTCTTCATGTCGAAGGTTTCGAAAGTTCCTGGAAGTAGGCGGCTCGAAAAAGATGTTCGCCTCGGGACGAAAAATCCGTCATTGCAAAAGGCAATGTGACGACAGTGTCGTACGTGTTAAGGTACAGCGACGAGCCATGAGGTCTAGGCAATGTTAGCCGGTAAAATATCCCTGTCGGTATATATGGTTGACCGGCGAGAGATAAGTGAGCCTGCCGGCCGGTTCAAACGAGCCGAGGCGACTGATTTTGAAAAGCCAATTTGTCCGTGACGTCAGAGCGAAAAGCGCGCGAAAAATTAACAGCAGCAGCTTGTTACCTTCCTCATCTTCGGCTAAGAACAACGGTTTACTACTATTACCGGCCGAAAGTGAGAGGAAGGGGTGAAAACTCGCGCGTGCGTCAAATTGAAGGTGGAGATAGCGTGATATCCCACAGGTATATCTCCGGAAGACGAAGCTATTTGTTTGTGATTATGATAAAAATAAAATTATGGAATTTGAAAAATCCATTGAATTCAGAGATAACGCTTATCACGTTGAACTTCCCTGGCATGAGGACAAAATAAAGTCTGTGCCTTCCAATCAGAGTTGCTCTTTCAGTTTTGAACAGAGTAGTTAACAAGCTCGAGCAACAAAAATTACTCAATGTCTATGTTCAGGTATTCCATCATCATGAGCGGGAAGGTATCATCGAACGTTTTGAGGTGGCACCTGAGGAACTGAAAAAAAAATCCTTATCTGTAAAATTCAGATATGTTCCTACTGACCAGAACCCTGCCGACTTGCTCACAAGGGGAGTAACCTTTGAAAAGTTTCAACAGAATCTAAGTCGTTGGACCTTAGGACCTGAATGGCTCAGCAAAAACCCCATAGAATGGCCATCAAGCGAACTTCAGTGCCTAAGTTCAAAATATAAATCCATTGTACAGACAACGTCATTAAATTACACTGTAGCTAACGTTGTACCTCAACCGGTGATACCCTTTGATAAATACTCGGATTTTAATAAATAGATTAATGTTACTACCAATATATTTAAAATTCGAAATAAACTAAAACATGTGGATCTTGATCCTAGTAGTTGTGCTAAAATTTACTTACTTAAGGTAATGCAGCAGCAAAGCTTTCCTACAGAACTTGCTTACCTTCAATCTCCTCAAGGTAAAAAAGTACCTGAATTATTAAAAAATTTGAACTTATTCATAGATGAAAGGGGGATAATCAGGACTAAGGGTGGAATAGGTAAAATCACTACTTATGATTATGAAGTTATCAATCCTGTCTTATTGGCTAAGGATCATGATCTGACTGAACTTATGATTATGGAATATCACAAAAGATGTAAACATCTAGGAATTCCGTCAACCTTAAACAAAATCCGCCATTTGGGGTTTAATATACCCAGGGCGAAACAAGCCGTCAAAAAAGTAATTTCTAGGTGCGTCTTGTGCCAAAAATTTAATAACCTTGCTTTCAAGTATCCTAAGGTTACCAATCTTCCTAAACACCGAGTAAATCTCGTTAAACCATTTTTACATACTGGGATTGACTATACTGGACATGTTTGGGTAAAGGGTGACGAAGGAGTTAGTAAAATATACATGCTTATATTTACTTGCCTCAATATTAGAGCTGTACACATAGAGTTGGTTAAAGACATGAGCACCCACTCATTTGTTCTGGCTCAGATTAGATATACGGAATCCCATCTCATATTTACAGCGATAATGCCAGATCCTTTATAGCTGGTTGCAATCTTATAGAGGAAGTTTTTGCCTCCTCTGAATTCAATGAACACTTCCAAGTGTATAATATTAAGCACATCAGAATACCTCTATATGCTGCTTGGGTTGGGAGTACATGGGAACGTATGATCAGGACTATTAAATCATGTTTGTATAAAACAATTGGGCGTTCCCGAATTAGATATTTTGATCTCCTTACTGTAATTTCGGATATTCAGAGTGCTATAAACCAAAGACCTCTCACTTATAGATGTTCTTCGGATTCAGACCTCGAAGTAATAACTCCTAATTGTTTTCTTCGTCCTAACGCTAAGTTGGGACTTGTACTGAAATTGGATGATCAAGATGTTTGGAAATCTGACCCCGCTTCAAGATTAAATGTGGTAAAATCCATTGAAGCTTGTGATTCTATCTTGACTAGATTCCGCAAGCTTTGGTATCAAGATTATTTGTTGAGCTTGAGGGAACAGTGTAAAGATTTGCACGAGGTCATTGTCACAATCGAATCAATGTTGATGATGTGGTTCTTGTTTCTTGCCAAGTCTAGACCATTTTGGCTGCTGGGAAGAGTTTTGGAGTTAATTGTCGGTGACGACAAAAAGATTCGTTCTGTAAAAGTCAAGAGAGGTGACGGGTCTGTTCAGGTCCATTCTATCAAACTGCTGTATCCTCTAGAACTATCATTAACTCATGCCCACCATCCTAAAATCATTCCGGACTCGAAGTTAGTGTGTGATAGGAAAATTGATGTTGCAAAATCAAAGGTCTCTAATGATGTACCAGATACTAAGAGTGCATCTGTTGCAATAAAACGTCCTAAAAGGACTAAAAATTTAAAAGGTAGTAAAAGTAAAAACTCTCCCAATAATCCCTATGTATACTATTAAATTCAGTTCTATTTAAAACTTATAGTCTTCACATACCGTAGCTTATAGGGTACATGTTTTTTTTGTTTTTTTTAAGCTTACCACCCCAAGCAAGGCTGGAAGCCACTAGCACGCAAGGGGTTACAGAAGGGTTGGAGGAAGAGCAGATAGGAGTGGTAAAGGAGAGGCTGTGGAGAAAGATAGTGGATCGATCAAGGCAAGGGAGTTACAGAAGATTTGGAGCGAGAGCAGATAGGAATGAAAGGTGAAAGGATGTGGAGAAGGGAAGTGGATAGATCAAGGCAACTGGAGATGTCGATTGACGTTACACTTAAATAGTTGGAGATTGTATTTGTCAGGGAAACCGGAATAAGGAAGGGAGTTCCACAGGCGAGATGTGCGAAACATGAAGCTATTGGAGTAGAAGAGACGTCTACATCTAACGGTTTCAACGGTGTAGGGGCGGGAACGGGATGCCAGCCTCGTAGGACGTTTAAATTCATGAGGCCTAGGAACCAGCGAAAGCAGCTCCTCAGAGCAATTACCGTAAAAATATTTGTAAAAAAGACAGAGCGACGCAACGTCGCGTCTGTGAGAGAGCGACTGCAGACGAGATGACAGATCAGGGCCAATCACATTGCATATCCGTCTCTGGATCTTATCAAGAACCCTGAGGCAAACAGCAGGGGATCCAGACCATATATGGCAGCAATACTCCATGCTAGGGCGAATGGTCGATTTATAGATTTGGAGGATCGATTCCGGGGAGGAAAATTTCCTGGTTCGGCACAGGGAACCAACTTTCCTTGCGGTGGATGATGCAATTGACTCGATGTATTTGTTCCATCTCAGATCAGCGGACAGCGTGAGACCGAGCAGCCGCAGAGAGGAGCTCTCGAGAAGTTGGTCTTCTGACATTCTAATGGGATGCAGGGATGGATCCTTGTGGTGGTTAATAGAGGGCAGTTTTGTTTTAGAGGCGTTAAAGTTAACCATCCATTTCTTGCCCCAGTTCACAACCGATTGGAGGTCCTTTTCTATTCGAACTGCCAGGTTAACTTTGTCAGCATCACTAGATTTGTGTTTGAGGCAGGAGTAAATTGTGGTGTCGTCCGCATAGATGCCGACTTGGGAACCTATGGTGTCAGGAAGGTCGTTTATGAATATGAGGAACAGAGTAGGGCCTAGGATGGAGCCTTGAGGAACATCTGCGTTAGTGGGATAGAAGCTGGAGATGAATCCATTGAGAACGACCTTCAATTCATGGTTTGACAGGAATGATTGTATTAGGTCAAACAATCGACCTGTGATACCATAACCCTGGAGCTTGCGAAGAAGGCCGGCATGCCAAACTCTATCAAATGCTTTGGAGATGTCTAGGGCCACGGCACGAGCATCACCGTTATTATGAATAGCTTGGTAGACAAATTCAGTGATGGCCGTAATCACATCGGCTGTAGATCGGGCAAAGCGGAAACCATACTGTTTGTCTGAGAGCAGATCGTGGGATATCAGGTGATTAATCACTTCGGTGTTGATAATGGCCTCGAAGACTTTGCCGAAGAGGGGTAGGAGACTGATAGGACGGTAATTAGAAGGGTCGGAGGGGTCACCAGAGTTCTTAAAGACAGGAACAATGGTTGAGGACTTCCAGCAGTCAGGAAAACAAGACTCCTTGAGGCAGTGGTTGTATAATTTAGAGAGGGCAGGCGCCAGTTCAGGAGCGCATTTCTTCAGGACAATGACTGGTATCCCGTCACCACCAGTAGCCTTGTGGTGATCTAAGTTAGAAATAATACCCAATACCAACGATGGGGATATGTGCAATCCGCTCAAAAGGGCCTTGGTTCTGGGAGGGAAATCGGGCATGGGTACCCCGGAAGAGTCTAACGTTGAATTGGAAGAAAACTTCCGAGCAAAGCATTCAGCCTTGTCGGCAGAGGTGGTCAGGACCTCAAACTGATTAAACAGGGGAGGAATGGAGGGTTTGCTATTGTTCAGAACGCTCTTGCAGAGGCGCCAATAATCTTTGGAGCCGAATTTGCGAGATGCAATACGTTCCTTCATCCGAGCAAAAAATAGTGACTTAGCTTCGTTAAATTTCTATAGTCCTATTAGTACACCAAAATGTGGATTTCTTTACATACAAAAATCAACTTTTCTGTGAACTTTTCATCTTTGGCTATTTTTGCCTTAAAAAACAACAACCTGCAACTGTGTGAAAAAATTATCTTGCAATGATTTCATATTGCAATTTTGTTTTGGGGGTGAATATTGAAATTATTACGGAGTCGCTGTGTGCCCTGTGATTGGATGAAAAACAACCAATCACAGGCTACCTTTTTAGATCTTCACCAACCCTCACGAGGGCGGTTTTTACGAACTCTCTTCCTCTTTTGCTTGTTGGGACCTTCAGTGACAACACGTTCCCCGTCTGTACTCTCCGTCATCTAAATACCATGACGTGTGAGGATTTGGACAGCAACTAAAGCACAGAAGTCAAGGCTCTATTTCTTCAACCCAGCCAAAACGACACAGGAAATGTAAAACCGTTAAAAGAACGCATCTTTCAGATAAGTTCCGCAAACCCGACTGTTTGCAAGAAACTTTCCTCTCTTTTCCTACAATACAAGTATTTTCAAACAATTCCGTCTGTGTTTGTGTTCCTTTCTTCTTGCCGGCGTCACAATATTTTCGTTACCAAATATAATTGGTAAAATCCCAATAATTCTTTTTAACAGTAGAATCCCTTGTGACACGTTTTCATTGTGAATATTTTGCAAAAACATTAAAATTATTCTCCATGGTTTTTTGTTGAAAAATAAGTTGCAGTGTATTTCTGTAGTAAAATCAATTATAATATATTTTAAGATCTCTTCCAATACCTTTCTAGAATAATATTATTTGTAGTATATTTCCATAGTAAAAAAGTAAATAAATAAAAAGCTGTATATATCTTTTTACAGTGTATTTTAAAGTACATGATAGGATATCATTCATTGAGGTTGTAGTGACTACTCCGATACACCACGCCCACAAAATACTTAATAATTATTGGTTAGAAAATAAGTACTATTTACTACAGGACAATTTATCCATCGCAGTAGCCACACCAAATTTTCTGCCATTGACTTTGCCAAACTTGGTTTAGTAAAATATCAGTGATTGGTTGATTTTTGACCAATCGTATAATTTAAACATTCCTTTCGATATTTTTCCCGCTCCTCTCTGGAGCCTACTCAAAAAGTATAAATACCATGAAAATAAAACAATAGAACAGTAGTAGAACAAATAAATCAACAGAGCTCAACTACGTACGTGTACCTACATTCTTCTACTCACACACACACAAAACTACAATTGCACTATGCTGTGAACTGTCTGTCCAAAAGCCAAATAACAAACTCAAAATTCTATTATCCTTTTGTACAAGCTTTTTCATACTTTAACTCAGTTATCATTTATCACTGAACTCTGAACATTTAAACAAGAAAGTTCTTTAATACATATTTTCAATCTTGCATCAGTACAAGGGAAACTACTTCCTTTTTCTTAATTTTATTTCATCAAGCACGATTGTTGTACTCGTCTATTTTCAGTACATTTTATTGTTGATTACTACATAATCTCTTGTTATTTCTTCCTTGTGTCTTTTGCAAATTTAAATGTGATGTGCTAACCAAAAACGTAACCTTCACCAAAGCCTTCTTAACAATTCTAAATCAAATCTAATTAGCACACCACAAAGTAAAAAACACTTTTCAGTACCTGTATACAAAATACAAGAACCATTTGATTAAATCATTTCCTTCAGTTGCAAGTTATTATTGTAGTTAGTTTGATCTTCATTGATTAGCTCACTATTGTGTTCTTATGCCAGATTAAAGTTTTATAAATACCTAAAACAATGTACTCTCTTATTTACATTTGGAGTAGTGTTGTTATCTTTGATGTTATTATCAACAATTTCGGCTGTTGTGCCCTCCAGTCTTCAGGTGTCTGTCAATTTGGGTAACTTTCTGCAATTCTAAACTGAACCCTAGGAAATATATTGTTCCTGTTATGATGTCTATATCTTGGGATTATATTGTCTTGTTATTTTTAGTACTGCTCAGTTATTGCTTGCTCTGTTTCCACTAAGACTAAGTTTGAACTGCCCAAGACCAGGGACTGAACTCAGAATTACCATGTCACCAAAGAAGAAGAATAGAGGACACAACAGTTAAAACATTGTGATAATGACACAATAGATGAGGAAATTAGACTGACTGTAAATAATGGTAACTCCTGATGCCAGAGAATTATACACCCTGATATGAAACAATAGTGAGCAAGATAGTTTTACTGAGCACTACCAGTGTATTTCACTTTATTTATAAATTCACTTTATTTGTGGCCTTGTGCCAGAGTAATTTTAGTTACTACATTTGATGGCATGTAAGATGCACTTCCCACCACAAAAAAGAGTCGCCCTGAGTATTATATATGAAGTTGAGGCATCCCATTGGCTAATTTTATCCCCAATACTCATTACAGTATGCCATAATGTTACCTCAGAGGGTTACTTCTACCAAGCATGTCTCCATAATAAATATTTGCTCAAATAAAGTTATTATTAGTAGTACTATTGTTGTTGGTACTGTAAAAAGAAATATCATAACAAAGAACAGGTGACATTTATTGGTTTCAACTAATCCATCATACCTAAATATGCCTCAACATTACTCCTATCATTAACCAGTTGGAAATTAAAGTAAGTATTTTCAATCTCAAAAGTTCCAGTTCACATGCTGCCCTTAGTGGTTGCTAAGCTGAACAAAATAGTGTAACAAGGAATATTAGGAAACGTCAGCTAGGGTGGTAGCAATTGCGCTTCACCCATTGTGACAATATGCAAGCCCAATGGAGTTTTAGGAAGTATAAAGTGAGCGTGAATCACCAGATATGTTTGGATTCATTCCCATTGCAAAAACATTGAAACAGCATGCCATGAGTTTGCTGGTATGAAATACTTTGCTAAAGTTGACCTTAAGTCAGCATATAATCAGATAAAAATTGATAACAAGTTTCAAGAAGTCTTCACAATGAACAACCCTATTCAATTAATAAGATGGACTAGTTTGCCGTGTGGAGTAAAAATGTCAAGTCACATTTTCCAAAAGTCATTGAAAAAGTTTTAGAGGGGATTAAAAATATAATTGTATATCAGAATGACATTGGCATTGATGCACACAGTAAAGAAGAGCTCAAAAGTAAAACGGAGCAAGTTTTGGGAAAATTAAATAGCATGGGTATGACAATCATGATAAATATGAGTTTAATTGTGAACAAATTTTGTACTTAGGATATCAAATATTCAAAGACTCTATATTGCCGAATGATAAACTCATTAATAATATATTAGAGATAGCTGCACCCAGAAATAAAAAAGAGAATCTTTTTTAGGATTAACCAATTTCTATAACAGGTATCTACCATGATATAATGACTGTGTGGAACCATTTAACAGAAAAAGGAAGAAGAATACCAAGTTTCAATGGACAAAAAGACAGGAGGTTGTTTTGGGAAATTCAAAAAGGTACTCATAAACAAACCAGTTGTTAAAATTGTTAAAAATGTGGATGCATTATCTCAGTTAAATTTTGAGAGTAAAAATGTTGAAGCAAGTGAAAATTGTGATGATAGGATTTTGCACTGGATAGAAATGGATATATTGCCCTTAAATTGGCTTAGGTTGGGAACTAGGCAGGATCCAGTGTTGAATAGAATTATGGATAAAATAAAGAGAAATACATGGAGTAATTTTTCTATGGCTGAGAGGCCTTATAAAGAGTCAAGACACAAATTAACAATAGAAAAAGGAATTATATATAATGGAGATATCGTAGTATCGCCAAAGTCTCTGAGAAAAGAAGTAATTAAAGCCATGAATGATGATATACATGGAAGTATGTTGGCTATGCAAATGAGGTTAAAGTTGCAAGCATGACGACCAGGCTATTCAAGAGATGTGGAAGAGTATGCTAAAAAATGCCCAAAGTGTGCAGAAATAAAAAAAATTTAGGCAAACTAAAATTCACTCTTGGTCAAAGGAAATGGAGCTGTGGACACAAGTACATACAGATCATGCCTACATTAAAGGTATAAGACTATTTCTGATATTAGTCAACTTGTATTCAGGTTGGCATGAAGCTATTAAAGTTGTGGATAGAAAAGCCACTAATGTGAAGTGGGTGTTGAGGATAGTGTTTTCGAAAATTGGAGTTCCAAAAACCTTGGTTTCTGACAATGCACCTGAGTTTTGTGAAGAAAGTTTATGTGCATGGTTAAAACATACTGGCTGCATTCCATACAAAACCTTACCACCCACAGTCAAATGAAATTGTGGAGAGAATGGTTCAAATAGTAAAAATGGGATTAAAAGCATTCTCTTTAGTGGATTGTGATATAGAGAGTTATTTACCCAGACTACTCCTAAGTTATAGAGCTATTCTGCATGCAAACAGAAGACAAAGCCCATCCACAATGATGGAAAGACAAATGAGTTTAAATTACCATATCATTTGCAACAAATGAAAGTGTGTGGTACAGAAAGGACAAGGATTCAAGTCCTGAAAAGGCAAATTTTGTAGTGCAAAAAGGATTTAACAGTTACTCTTATGTATACTTTTTCTTCGTTATCTGAAGAAAAAGTATACATAGGAGTAACTGAAGGACCCTGGAAACAAAGAAATTATGCACACAAAACATCTTTCACAAATAGTAAATACACAAACAGCACAATGCTTTCTAAGTATATCTGGGAAATTAAAAACAAAACGCACATCACACCAAAAATATCTTGGAAAAGATCATCAGCCTACAACAACCAATCCAAAACTTGCAAATTTTGCTTGGAGGAAAAAATAGCTATCATTATCTTCCCAGACCAAAATAAATTATTAAATAAACTATCCGAGGTCATCTCAAAATGCAGACATGAAAACAAATTTTTACTACGTTACTTAAAAATTGAAAACTAAAAAAAAAATAAAATAAATAAACAAAATGACAATAAAATAAGTAAAATAAATTAACCCAAACAAATTACCAAATCACACGCATTAGAATAGATGAAATAGAATAAATAAATAAAAAATAAAAAACAAAATCAATGAACCCAAATAAATAAAGTAAATAATAAACAAATTAACAAACAATTATGACCAAAATATTAGTTAGACTATAAAAATCAAACCAAAAATCGGATGAAAAACATAGCTATAACTGTTATATAATGCTAAAAAAAAATACTACGTTACTTAAAAATCGAAAACCAGAAAGAGTAAATAAAAATATACAGTATAATAAATAAATAATAAAAAAACAAGTAAAATAAATTAATCTAAATTAATCCAAATAAATAAACTAACAAACTGATCCCAATAAATTAACCGTTAGAAAAAACAAGTAAAGATAATCAATCCAAATAAATAAATGAAGTAATAAACAAATTAAAAACTGCTCCCACCAAAATAATAGTTAGAATAAACTATACCAATCAACCCCAAAATTGAATAAATAGCTTTTATCATCTTCCCAAACCAAAACAAAACTATTAAATAAGCGATATAAACAAATTTTTAATATGTTAATAAAACACCAATTAAAATAAAAATAAATAAGAAATAAAAAGAAAAAATAAAAATAAATAAAAACAAGCAAAATAATTTAACCCAAATAAATAAACAAATAAACGACTTCCGGTAAAATAACCGCCAAAATAGATGACCCACAATACACCACTGACCCATATATATAAATTTGTCACTTAGCTGATCTATATTTAAAGACATTTTTATGTTTAACATTCTTTTTATAGAAAAAAATAAACAGTATTAAATAACATTTACCGGCCTGAATGTCCAAGAAATTTTCATAAAAATAATTGTCCTCGACAGGATTCAAACCTGTATCCTATACGGAACCGTCATATAGCCTGATGTGCCTTAACCGTTTCGGCCACTAAGGATCAATCAGCTGGCAAGGTCGAATTTACTGCTTATAAACTTCAATCTTCCATGAATCTCTCATGTACATTCATAACTGCTCATGGCGTATCAAATGTAAACAAATGACGTCACACATTATGAAATGGATAAAGTCCAAGAACTATTTAAAGACATTTTTATGTTTAACATTCTTTTTATAGATAAAAGTATTTAAGTAAATGCTCTGTTTATAATAAACAGTATTAAATAACATTTACCGGCCTGAATGTCCGAGAAATTTTCTAACCAATTGATCCTTAGTGGCCGAAACGGTTAAGGCACGTCAGGCTATATGACGGTTCCATATAGGATACAGGTTCGAATCCTGTCGAGGACGAATATTTTCTATGAAAATTTCTCGGACATTCAGGCCGGTAAATGTTATTTAATACTGTTTATTATAAACAGAGCATTTACTTAAATATTTGTATCTATAAAAAGAATGTTAAACATAAAAATGTCTTTATATATATATATATATATATATATATATATATATATATATACATACACACACACACACACAGGGAGTGATGGGTAAATTGTCCCCAGTTTATATTTTTAATTTTGTGCATGTGCATTGTTTTTGATTTTGTTGGCTGCACAGTATAGTAGAATCAGTTAGGCACTGTCTGTGAGAAAAAGACTACGATGACACAATTCACTTTGCCAGAAATTTGGAAACAGCATGCTGTTCTACTTGGAATTTGCACTGGAATCTTCAATACGAACATTTCAGTGTTTGGGTGTCAATCTGAGGACAGTGCAGAGGATTCAAAAAGAGATGGATGATATATCTAGTCAACATCATGGTATTTGAAGTGATCACTAGTGATGGCGACGTTATGCCTCCATTCATCTTCCCACGGGGCATCAGTCTCAGCACAGAGGACTACATTAAGTGCCTTGTGGTAGTGCTGCCCAGAGTCAAGAGGGTAGTGGCTGGAAGACCTTATGTCTGGCAACAGGATTCTGCACCATGCCACACAAGCAGGACGTAATCATGGCTGCCAGACAATTTCTATGACCAGATCACCACTTACATCTGGCTACCTAACTCCCCAGACTCCCCTTTGATTATTATGTGTAGGATGCAGTTGAACAAGAGACCAACAAAACTCCTTGTAACACTAAAGATAAACTGAAGGCAAGGATTATGATGCATTAACCAACTTCAACAAGGAAACTGTCCAGAAGAGTTTCAGGAGATTTCAAAGTCGTCTGGAGATTATAGTTGAAGTCAATGTTGATATTATTGAATAAATTTACTCTTTAGTATTTCCTGATATTTTTGTGTCATTTTGGTAAATATAACTGTTAAAATGAGATGTCAGTGTTATTTTCATTTTTGCAGAATTAAGATGACAATTTATCCATCGCATCCTGTATGTATGTATATATATATCAGCTATGTGATAAATTTATCAAGGACACTTAAGCCTCCTTTAAACTTACTCCTCTTGGGATCTCACACACTTATCCCAGCATTCCTATCACTGTTCAAACACCTCTTTTGACATCAGCTGCTTTGTTACATTCTCTTTAATCTCATCCAAAAACTCAAATCTCCTCCTTATCATTTGTGATTTTAGCTTTGGAAAAATCTAGAAGTTGAGTATGCAAATTGTGTAAATGGAACGTGAAATCAGCATGTTGAGTTTAAATTCCAGTCAATTATGCTGTGTTCACAATGCACTAATGCTCTTGGGAAAAAAAGCATAAAGCTAAACAGCAAGGGCAGACTGGGCTCTCTTGGGTTTTGAGGTGGCAACCAATCTAGAATTAAAATTCTGAATTCAAAAGCATGCTGAAGATGGATGGGCTCCTGTAGACTATCTTGTCCTAGACAATCACTGCTGCTATAACTGTAGTGCATATAGTACCCCTACAAGTCTAATGGGTTATGAAACTCATGACATGATGAGAAGTTGCAAGGAACCAAATCTGGATCTGACAAAACTGGATCACTTAATGTTTTGCCAAAAATCCCTGCACAAGTCACTATTTTATATGCAACAGTGACACACTACACAAGTTTATTGGAGTGTCACTGCTGACTGATTATCCCAAAAGTAGAGTATATATTCATGCATGCGCAATAAGGTCCCCTCTCATTAGTTACGGAGATACATCAAGGCTGTGCAACTGGTTCTTGAGATATTCAAAATGGCTGAATACTTTTCAATCAGATCTTATATTCATGCAAGGAGGCGAACTAAAATATTTGAGAAGAAACTGACATTCCTTGGGTAAAACATGCCATTATTGTTAGAAGAAAAACTATGTGAATAAATGTGACATCTTCAGAATTTTGTTAATAATTTGTCATATAAGAACTTACATTTATTATTGCATCATTAGTATTTTAATTTTTACAGATCTTTCCTTTAATGCTTACTTCATGTACATACCTAAAGACTATGTATGACTCCACTATTTATATATATATATATATATATATATGAAACAAAGCTTTAATGCCTAAAAAGAACACATTGGCCAGTAAATTACTAGAGTTTAATACATTTAAAGGCAAGCAATTTTTTGTAAACAAAATGTCCAATTTTTAAACATAGACCAACAATAGTTAAGTGATAAAGAAAACATCTTGCAACTTCAAGTTTCACAGATACACCATTCATCAGGGTAAGATAAATCTATTGAATTCATTAATAGATATCATATTTATATATGCTACATAAAAATCCTAATTATTGATTCTAAACAAATTTCAAACCTTATAATGTGGTAATATTTAAATTAAAAAAAACATGAAAATATTTAAGCTGAAATTGTTTGAGTTTATATTGTTATAATATCACTGTTATGAAAGGTATTTTTTATGTAGTGCATATAAATATCTGTTAACACATTCAATAGATTACCCTGATGAACAGTGTATCTGGGAAACGGGATGATAAGTCTGTTGAACTTTTATTCATCTATTAACTATATCCCATTTTATTGTAGATATTATTCAGCTATAATTTTTATTTTAGATGTTATAATGGTATCTGCTAGTATTGAGATTTTGACACTTTCAAGGCATTATTTTAAGCTGGGTTTCAAAGTCACTGCTCAAAACTGGTTTAAGAATTTTACAGGTGGTGACTTGTACCTTGAATAAAGCATAGAAATGAATTACCATCAATTGTCAATTATAATGTTTTAAAATGCAGGTAGAGGAGAACTTAGCTACCAGGACTTAAAAACTTGAGAAGAGCTAGAACCACAAGATGTACAGCATTATGTAAGCTTCAGAAAGAAAGGATAAAAAATAAAAAAAAACTTTAGATATATACTAAATAACACTTTCTAATAAATGAGAACAAATACAGTGAATGCAAACTGAACCTAAAACCTCTCTCTCTCTCTCTCTGTGTTTGTTTGAAGACCAACATAAGATTTTTTTTTATTTACTTTTCCTACAGTTCAGACTATTTTCTTGGTTTCCAACATAAATTGTCCAATGTCTTTTGAGCATTTTTAGCTTTCATAAGCCATTATTAAATAATTTTTCATGGGTTGATAGGTTTGTGTCAAAAGATATGCATTGTGTTTCTTTGGTAGTTTTCAAGTGTTGTTTTCACATATTGTTCAGTGTTGTGTCAGGTTTTTCAAATATCACTTATCAGTTTGTGGTGTAATGACATTTATATTTTTCTAATTGTGAAATATATTTAATATATTTGTCCTGAAATTTAAATCTAATTGATGCTCCTTTGTTTTATTATGGTTAGGGCTTCTAATATTTGCAATAGTTTTTTTACAGTTTATGGGGTATAGAATTTTTGTATTATTGATAAGTATTTGATGGATTTCCTGTTCTGTTTTGTTTTTATGTTGATTGGTGATATGCAATTTAATTGACTTATTATTGGTTAAATGATGAGTTAACCAACATGATTATGTAAGGATTGTGTAACCAATGTGTATGCTGTTTAAATTAGGATTCAGTTTAATAATAATTTATGAAAGCTGACGGGAGTCAGAAGACACTGGATAATTTATGTTCAAATTCTCCCTGGAAACCTAAAAATCAAAACAAATCTTAGAAAAAAAAAACAACTTTCAAGTAAACTTGCCATCCAAATACACTTGATATAAGGAACATGCAAAAGCTCTTAATGCCTTATTATTTTGAAAACTAAAAACTGAATACAGAGTAAAAAAAACATTCTTTTTTTAAATAAAAAAAATTCAGCAAACTTTTGCATGCACCTTCATCATGTAAGACATTTTTTTTCAAAACCTGACCCTTAAAATCAATCTACAGTAACAGGCTTGAGTTTATGCTTGTAGCCAGATCTAGAAAATTTTTGTAAGCAGTCAAATGAATAAGTATAACTTAGAACACAATATTGACCAAACTGACATAATCTGAATTTTAAAAAGTCTTTGAGGAAAGAATGTTATAAGAAAAATAAAGAGCATCTGCATTTCAACTTTTACCAAGGTTAGTCAGATTTGAACTTTTGCCAAAGTTGCTCCAATCCATTATGAAAGAAAATTATCAAAGGACAAACAAATGATTTCCAAAGAAAAACTTGTACTTTGGTTTATTTTTCTTCTATTTGTTCTCAGCATTTGTTTCCACCATGTTTATGCATAACACAATCTGGTTAATATACCAATAATTTAATCATCAGATTTTTATGTGGGCTTGATAGACAATTTCATTCACTGTGCAAAAAGTTTGTCTTGCCAATGCAAGTGACTCCAGTTGCCAAATGATAATGTGTTTGAATTTCTCAGATGTCCTAGTAGCAAAAACAATTGAAGTTGAGAAACAACGATATACAGTGAAAATGAAAATTTCGAATAAAGCAGAATGCTAAAAGTTAAAATTGATTTATGTTAACTTTTCTCATTTGCTGGAAATATTGAGAAGATAAACAAAAACAAAATATTCTGAATTAAAAAAAAAAAGAAACAGGATTTAATGTGAAACACTCCTGTCTTTTTACATTATTGCTTAAAATTAAAAGAAAATAATTAAATAGTCTTATTAAAAACTCCTGAACATTAATTTATTTTCAAAGCAAACTTATTAATATGAATGGCAAAAACAATAGACTTCATGTGTTTCAGAAAAATCAATGCTTTGATCATAAAATGTGTGTACATTAACTTTATGATTAATAATGTTTTTAAGTCAATGAATATTTATCAACCAATTAAATAATTTTGTGTGATAAGATGTAGAAACCTTCAAATTAATACAAAAAGTAATTCTTCGTTATTATCAAATCCTCAATGAAATTATATTGTTACTAATTTATCCATTATATAAGAAAATGACAGTGACATTGAATAAAATATTCAAAAATTTATTATTACACTGCATTCTCTTATTGATAATTAATACTTCTTTAATATTAAAATTAACAATTAATCAACTGTCTTAAAAGTTTCTTGAACACTATTTCTAGCATAAATATGTTGTGGCTTTTCTACATTAGAGAAGTTCACTAAATAGGGATGGGCAATTCATCCATCTAGATAGAGTAGACTATTCTGGTGACATGGAAGTGTTCCATGTACAAAAAATATATATATGGATAAACAATGTGTTTTATATATGTGAATGTTTGTACTTGTACTTATGCTTTGGAAAGGTTTCCAATTTCATTACTTTCAGGATGCATAGCTATGTGACTTAATAACCTGTCTCTACGAGAATAAACTTTTCCACACACATCACAAGTAAAGGGACTCTGTCCTGTATGCACTATCAAATGAGTTTTTAGGTGATTATTTTGAGAGAAAGCTCTTCCACATATACTACAAGGAAATGGAGTCTCTCCAGTGTGAGTTCGCATGTGACTATTCAAGTTTGATTTTGAATAGAAAGTTTTTCCACAGTTTTCACATTTAAATGGAGTTTCACCAGAGTGAATTAACATGTGTACTTTCAAAGAACTAGCTCCAGAAAATGATTTTCCACAGATTTCGCAGTGAAATGGAGTTTCTCCAGTATGTGTCCTTAAGTGGGATTTCAAGTTACCATGTTGAGAGAAAGCTTTCCCACAAACACCACACTCAAATGGAGTCTCTCCAGAATGTGTCCGTGCATGAATTTTTAAGTGTGCATTTCGTGAGAAAGCTTTTCCACAAACATCACACTGATATGGAGTTTCTTTAGTATGAGTTCTCATGTGAAGTTTTACAGAACAACTTTGCTTAAAACCTTTTCCACAAATTTCACAATGGTATGGAGTCTCTCCAGTATGGATTCTTACATGACTATTAAGGTTACTCTTTGATGAGAAACTCTTCCCACAAACTGCACAATGAAATGGTGTCTCTCCATAGTGTATTTTCATGTGAGTGTTTAGATTATTCTTTTTTGAAAATGTTTTTCCACAAAGTTCACAACAGCAAGATGCTTCCTTTGTGTGTGTTTTCATGTGACCTTTTAAAGTTGCACTAAGAGAAAAAGCTTTGCCACACTCTTCACATTTGTAAGGAGTTTCTCCAGTGTGAGTTCTAACGTGTTGTTTCAAAGTACTACTTTGAGAGAATCCTTTTCCACATGCTTCACATTTCCAAGGCTTTGGATCTGGGCAGTCATTAGCTAAACTGTTTGTTTTCTCTCTTCCTTCACACTTGATAGCTTCTTTACTGGCATGAGTTTGCAAATGTTCAGTTAAAAGCAATTTGCTAGAGAAAGATTGTCCACAAACTTTGCAAACTTCTTTATCAGCAGGAGGTGAACTCATAGTTTTTAAAACTTTCCAACATTTGCTAACTGGTTGTGAACATCAATGTTCTAAAATACTTGTAATCTGAAAGAAAAGAAATAAGTAAATAACTTTTGCATCCTTAAAAATTTTAACTATGAAAGACCCTAACAACCACTGAAACAAAGTACACTCACTGAAATTTGCTATCAGTTACTAAAGACATTATATTATAAAAGGACATTATATCACAAATGTAAGAGATTTATAAGACATTACTAAATTAAGAACTTCCAATATTGATTTTTTTCTATACTTTGTTTTAAAATTATATTTATTTGTATATTCCGTTTAACATAAATACATGAAGGTAAAAAAAGCATAAAATCTTTCTTTTAATTTACATCCCTTTAGCATCTTTCATTATATATATATGAATAAAGAAAAATGAAAACTTTTTCTGATACATATCTTCCCCTGAAAAACATTATCAAGATAAATGCCAAAAGTCCATAGGGTTGAAACCCATTGGTAAAGAAGTTTTCCTTTTGTCTTTATTCATACTTTTTATAGTTATATTTTATTTATATCGGAATTTTTATATACATGCACACATATTTAGGCAGTAAGAATTCATCCAAACAATTTTTATTGAATTACACCAACAAAGTCTATTTAACATTTTACCGTATATAACTGAGTATATCACAAATTTTTAATTATCAATTTTTATGTAAAGAAAATGAGGTTACACTATACACTGGTAATTTTTTTAAGAGGTTAAAATTCATGCATTTTCGGTGACCAGTTGTACAATACACAGGTAAATTTTGTTTCTGGAGGAATTAAAATTCATGCTAAAATATTCAGGTGCTGCATTATACATGAAGTCAATTTATACATGAGTATATATGTTCTATAGTTTTTTCAATTTCTGACAGAGGTGCTTCCCATTTGGATTAAAAATGTTAAACTGTCCAAAGTTCACTGTCATCCATTTGAATATTTTCAACAGTCACTACAGTTGTTATCAAGAACTGCAATTTTGAAGTTTGAAAAACTATATAAAATGTTAAATAGACAGACCTTGTCAGTGTTATTCAATAAAACTTATTCAATGATTAATTGCCTAATTGAAATAAATGTAGGATATCACTGATTTTTTTAATACAGTGGATAGTGGTAGAACCAATCCTAAGACCCTCTACCACAACCATCACCACCACAGCATTTAATATTAGGTTATAATAGAGCCTGGTGAGATATTGAATTGAATAAAAATTATAGATATATAATTATCACACAGCAGTCTACTAATTTTGCATGTGATAGAATTTCAAACAACATAAGACTAAAATGCTAAGAAATGCAAACAACATAAGACCAAAAGCAAATTTTAATAATTGATAGTATATTTATAAAAAGTAATGAAATCTAACAATATATATATATATATATATATCAAATAAGTAGCTTGTAAGGTTTAAAATTAAGTTTGTAGTAGTGATTTTTTTCCTTATACAGATTTAAAAACTACTTTGAAAAAAAGATTATCAATTTTTTTTTTACTATTTTAGTTAAATTTGTTGTTGTTTTTTCATAAATTCCAGATCGTCATTTTATAATTGTAGCAATGTCGAAAATGCAATAAAAACAACAGAAAACAAGATAAATTATTACTAGTTAAATAAAAAAAATAATAACTGACAATAAAAACTTTGAATAATATTACATAATGTAATTGAACTGTAATGTATTACTATTATTGAATATTATGTGTTACTATTTCTTAAATGCCTTGTCCCATCATAGTGTAGTGCTCTCCACATATTGTTTTTTGTTATTACCTGTGGATTTCCATGACTTTTTGCCCATCCATTGTCTCTCCACAATTTAAAATTCAGAATTGTTCTTCTCATAGATTGTCTGCTAAGAAAGCCCAAACTACCCTGCTATTTAAATAGCAAGAGGGAGAAAAGACGTATGCTTTTCCTAAGAGCATTTGTGTGAAAGTGAATTCAACAGACCTACAGTGGAGTTTGAACTCGGCTTCTTACCGATTCCACTGTCAGTGCCGGTATGCATTTAAACTTCCCGCACAAGTGTACTTAAAAATGTAAACAAAAATGGTGGAGTACTGGAACTTTCATGAATTATTATTTTTAGGAGATTATCTTTCAAATAAAAGTAAAATTATACTTCAAAGAAGACATTTATTTAATTAAATTTAGTTCATAGATTGTAAAAACGACTGAATGCTGAGATTTTTTATCGCGGCAGGCAGTCACATGCAACGGCGATAAGATCATAAACTAAATAAAAACTAGGCAAAATTAATAACTTACAATGATGAAAATAGTAGTAGAAAATGTGTGAAATTTAACTTTTTTCAAATATAATAAAATTAAATGGTGGAAAAGCTAAAAGTACTTATTTTTACCCGAAACAGCAAACATATTTGAATGCGCGCAAAACTTAGGTCGTAAAATAATTGAGTGAATTTTTTAACATGGGGAAATTTTCGAAGGACACCGTCTTCTTTTAATTTATCGATTTTAATGTTAAATTTTAACGTCTCACACAAAACAAAACAGGTTTATGTCCAATGGTTTTTAAAGGCGGTTAATATAACAATTTTCTCCACTTTTACTTGTATGTGCAATTAGTCAGTGAAACTGAAAATGTCATGGCATCTTTCATTTAGTCATAAATAAACATTTTTTCAGTATTGTTACCTGTCTGTGTAATGAATAAGAATATTTGTTATGCTTTCCATTGGTAATATCGGGTAGGGATTATTTTTTACGCGTTATTGAGAAAATAAATTAAAAAAAAAAATGTATAAAAAAATTTGTTTTTATCATTTTAAAAAGCAAAGATTGAAATTAACTTAAATTATAATTCGTTATTTTTTTTTATTATTAAAAAAAAATTGTACATTCAGTTATTTTTCTCAGACATGAACCAACTATTTTTCAATTCAGCTGGGAAAAAATGATTGTTTACGATCTTTTCGATCAGGATAAAATAATCAACAAAAACACAAACAAGTTCAATGGTTTTATGACTCGGGGACCCATTATTTACGCCGTGGCGTAAACATTTCCAACCGTAAACTTTTTAGTTTTTACTGTTAGAAATATTTTAAATTGGAAAAAAGATTTTATTTTCACTTAGTCTCTCATTTTTTTAAATTTACAGGTGTAAAAAAAAAATTAACTAGCACGAATTAAAAAACAAAGAAAGTCTTTAAAATAATGCGTTAAATAATAAACTTTTAGTTTTTAAAAATATGTATTATTTATTTAATTAAGGTAAAATCGAATAGTGATACATTCTTTCTTTTTCAAAATCTGTTCCTCCATCAAATAGCTTTTTTTGGTCGTTCAGAGAACTTATTGTAATTTTTAAACTTAGATTTCTTAATTATGAAAAACTAAAAAGGATAAATCCACTGTCTTCTCACGGTATTATTATTCTATTCATAATTAAACCATTTTTTGCCTCATAGATTATTATTTAACATAAATTCTCTATTCTGGAAGAGTTTTTTTTTTTTTTAAATGAATAAATAGAATAATATCACAGAGCAGCATTTCATTTTCCGAATATGAAGTACCCTCAAAATTCAAAAAGTAGTAAGATAAAGTCACAAAAAAGGTCTTCAAGCTATTGCATATTTATACTTTACAATATCAATACACTCATTTCAAGAAAGTGTGCAATTGTCTGGACACTAACCTCCTTGGAGTGAAGATGATATCTTTGCCAACTATTTCGATATACAGAATAATTGAAATACAAAGAGACTGACGCCAAAATGTGATATTTCGGGGCGTTCCACACTTTCTCGCGAAAGATAGACTGAGGAAGTAAACGGTGTCACCCCATGATAGCTACATTATAAATATTTTCCGCGAAATTTTATTTTTATTTTAAACAGACACACAACAACAACAACAGTATGTATATGAGAGGAAGAGTCATTTTCGATGTATTTTACCATCAACCTAATTTTATTAAAATTGTCTTTTCTTTTTAAGTACAATAATATAATAATACATTCTTATGGCGCTACTATTAATTAACAGTTAATTAATAGTAGCAGAATAAAGTTAATATCTTTAAGTTGGGCACAGTAAATGGCTTGTGAGAATGCTAATCATCAGAAATCATATACAAATGCACTGCACTGGATTAATTTTTTTGTATATTTTAAGACCCTCTACCATTGGAATAAAGTAATTTTGATGAGTATTTGATAATTAAGTGGTTTTTCCTATGAAGTACCAAAAATTTATGAAAAATGTGTCTTGTATATGACATTAAATATTTTTTTGTTCTCTATTCTCAAGATATATTTTTTCTATATATGCTCTTTTTGTCTTTTCTTTGTGATGTTATTTACCACCATGATGACTGTAATCCCAAGAAGTATTCTTTTATTATTATTATTACTACTACTACTACTACTACAGTAGTTGAGTATTAACATTCTGACCTTGAGACCTGAGTTTGAATCTCACCATGGTCGATTTATCAGGGATATGACTTCTTTATAACATCAGACTAGTAAGGAGATGACCCCAGCATATGGTACCATTGGGAAGTGTGTGAAAACCATACCAAAAGTTGACACAAGCCTTGTGAGTGAAAATGGGTAGACATAACTGTTCGGAAGCCGTCGATGGTTCTGCTAGCACAAAGTCATAAGTCATTGTGACCGAAGATTTGAGCATACTAGCCTTGTTCAAACTGTTAAACACCCAAGATTATATACTTATAAAGGCATGTCAAGGGTTACCAGATTATAGTGGATGGGGCTTTGTGGTTAAAATGAACAATTGATTTACCCATGCCAAAAAGGTTAATGGAAGCAGATAATGATGAAGAAACATACCGGTAATTTCAACAAAACAAGATGAAGGAATTTATTTACCAATTTACATTCTTGAAGTTGTGTCAGTAGCTCGTTTCAGGAAAATGTATCACAAATTTTTAAAGTCTGTAGTTTAAATAATCTGGCACAAAATAATATTCAAAAATGTTTAAAACAAAGGTAAGAAAGTTCATTTTTCACATATGGCTGCATACATTAAAAAATAGATGAAGAAAGATAGTTTGAAATACTTAGTTTTCTTGGATTGTTAAAATAAAGTTCTTTGAAGTACCAATTAGTGAGTAACATGACACTGGCGAAAAACTGAACAATGGATGTGTGAATAGAAATGAAACTTTTTACATGATTTCAGCACTCTCTTCTGTCGATTTAATTTTTTTCCTTATTTTATATCAAAAACAGGTCAACATCATCCATACTGGTAGAAGACAAAAATGGTTCTCCAGACAGCAGTTTCGTTGGAGGTGATAATGTTTACAATCCATTTCTTGCCCCAGCTAACAACAGACTGAAGGTCATTTTGGAGATCAGCTGCCAGTTTTACTTTATCAGACCTTTGACTTATTATTAAGACAAGAGTAAATAGTAATGCCATCAGCTTTACTATTTAAATAGCTAGATGTAAGCATAAGTTCTATTCTCACAGGTTTTTCTTACACATTAATGTGTAAGAATCTAGAAGAGTGGCTGTTCAGCACTACTTTCATTACATGATTTAAGAAGGATTGAATCAAGTAAAAAATTTGATTGGTGATAACATACTCCTTCAGTTTATGAAGAAGCCCAGCATGCCAAACCCTGTCAAATGCCTTGAGATATCTAATGCTACAGCCTGAGCTTCGCCGTTCTTATCTAATGCTCGATAGACTTTTTAAGTAATAACCATTAACACATCGACAGTTGACGTAGAGAAGCGAAAGTTATTTTGTTTGTCTGAAAGAAGGCTGTGTAAAGTGAGATACTTAATCAATTTGGTGTTCATCAGAGCCTGTAGTGCATTGCCAAAAAGAGACAGAAGACAAATAGAATGATAATTCAAAGGATCAGGATGTTCTTAAAGATAGGAAATACAGAAGAGCATTTCCAACAAGCTGGAAAGTAGGAATAGAAAGACATTTGTTGTAAAACTTTGAGAGAACAGGAACCAGTCCAGGAGCACATTTCTTTAGGACAATTACAAGGATACTATCAAGTCAGCAAACCTTGTGGGGGTCTAGTTTAGCGAAGATAGCAGAAACCATAGATGAAGTTATGTGCATTGGTTTTAAGAGGAAAATCAGGCAAAGATACTCCTGATGAGACCAGAGTGGAATTGGAAGAGAACTTAGAGCAAAACATTCTGTTTTATCAGCAATAGATGACAAACTGATTAAAGAAAGGAGGGATTTACCCTGGCTTTAATACATTCTTACAGAGCCGCCAATAATCAATAAGAACCAAACTTGTGAAAGGTGTCTAAAACTATTAATGAACAGTGACTTAGTTACGTCGAGGACATATTTTCAGTTATTACACACAGATACAAAGAGGTATCTGTTTTGATCCAAACTATCATGTTAGAATAGTTGGAAGAAGTTATCCCTGTGGGCTATAGCGGTTGAACAGGCAGGAGTGAACCAAAGAGACGATTGTAGTTTCACTTGATAGTTCCATGATGGCACAAAAGCATCGATGTTGGCTTTCATACAAGAGGAAACTACGGTGATACAATCTTCAGTGGAAAGATTAAATTTTTCATTTCAAAGAGCATCGTGAAGAAAATCACAAAAGGAATCCAAACCAGTGCGTTAGTGACAAAATAATGTTTTTTGAATAGAGAGGCTCCTAATAGATGAGTGGAAAGAAATATCTACAGACACTACAGTGTAATTCGAGTTGCCAAGAGAGCAGAGTTGCAAAGCGTGATAAAAGCCCAGAGAGGAGGTAAAGAATAGTTCATGTAAAGTAACATATCTGTCAGAATTACTTACTAGGGAAATGAGTAGGAAAATCTACTATTTGAATGTGAGATGGAGTAACTAAAAAATTCAAAGTCTGAGCAAATCTCTTAATCTTGCGAAGCAATTCTTTTGTCGGGTTATCTCCTAATTTTGAAACTGCTCCTAGGAGACGCTCTCTGGACTATACTCTGTGATAATTTTTTATCATTCGCTTCCGATCTTATTTGCCACTGTTTCCTTTGGGAAATGCATGAACAATACACACGCCCACACTTGCATACGCACATTCACTCACTGCACATACTTTGCACCTAAAACGTTTTCACATTCATTTGTTATACACTTTGTCTTTGTCACTTGTAACCCTTTATTGTTAATACATTATCATTTGTTTGTACTTATATATTGGTTCTTGTCGTTTCTTTATGTGGACTCACTTCCTGAGTCTGCCATGTTTGGTGTTGGCAGTTCAGGAGACATATGTGTTTATCTCTCAACACATATACCAGCCTGCAACAAAAAATTCAAAGTCAAGTAAGCTTTTTTTTTCATAAAATTGCTTATTTATGCACCATTCATTCAGGTTCTCACTATACACTGCATTCAAAGAGATTCTGAATTTTGAATGAATGAGAAAATTTGATTCCACTGTGATTGCTGTGAAAAGCGATTATTAAGGAAAACCCCTGGTCAACCAGAGAAAAAAGAACTCCTGATGAAAAGGTTCTTCAGGTGCTTGAAGTTCATCACTGGACCTGTAATCAAAAGCCTTTTGGTGACACAATTGATGTTACTTTGCAATTTCATGCACTGTCAACATAGCAAAGACATAACCATTTTCTTGACAGTCTTCAGAAGACTGCAAATTGCATAAATCTCAGCAATCATAATGTCAATTGTAATACCAGAAGACTGCAACAACTAACTTTGTTTACCTGAAAACAGAGAATTGTACCAAATGATGATGCTAAGCATGAAGTTCCAAGTAGAAATCCAGGCCAGTAGTGATCTTAACTTCAGTCACTGTTGTGCTATTTCTCTTTTCCAAAGACATTTTTGCATTTCGGTAAGATCACTTCTAATGTTTTTAAGGAGATTGTGTAATGATCTGACATTACTGATTCATGATTCCCATCTTGTATCACCCATTGCTTTGTAGTGATAAAACTATTTATTTAGAAACATATGCTAACTGACCTTAAATAACATTAAAATGTTAAAATACATGTATTTAGTATTCTTAACAAAATATATTTTTTAATCAATTCACCCCAAGCAAGGCGATAATGCAACTAAGATGCAAGGGGGATACTGGGAGTGAAAGAGAATAAAAAAAAAACTTCAGAAGGAACCAGGAACCCAACCCTAAACAGGAAACAAGGGATAAACATTTACTCTTGCTAAAAAGACTGGCGAGGAGTGTAAACCGGGTGATAGGCGAACCTATCTACTCTTATTAAATAAACAGATACATGATAATTGAAGAATTACAATTTAAAGCAAGCAGAAAAAAGTAAATGATAAAAGTGCCTTAGAGCCCAGAGTGCTGATGAAGTTGTACTCCCACCATAACAGGCTTGTCCTACCAATCGTTTAGATCTCTTCTGAGAATGATTTATTCTTGAAGTATGGATGGCCAAATAAACATTATAATTAACACTTTCGTTTTTAGAAATAAATAAACGGATCAATATTAGAATACTTTTGATAATTTTAAGAAATAATCATTCCAGAAATTTTCTAGACTATTGAACTCATCCTTTGCTTTTGTTAATACGACAATACTTCCAGATGATCAGTTCCTAAGCTCTCTAATATTGAGAAGAGTTATTATTGTTCTGAAAGTTGTTTGAATTATTTTTGAAAATCTTATTAGTTGTTATTTTTTTTTTAAGTAAAAAAAACCCCCCAAAAACTAGAGTAGTTGGTATGAACACACAAGCACACACAAAAAAATAGATAAAAAAAAGGTATAAGAGAGGAAAACAAAAAAAAGGAATGAACTAACTGGTATCACGCCTCACTCACCAGAGCTCAACTGATGTAAATAAATAACATTACAGCGTGCGATGGATAAATTGTCGTCTAAATTACGCAAAAATGAAAATAACACTGAAATATCATTTTAACAGATATTTTTGTGTAATTTTGGTAAATATAACTTGAAATATTAAAGAATAAATTTATTCAATAAAATCACAATTGGCTTCAAACATGACCTCCAGACAACTATGGAATTTCATGCAACTCTTTTGGATGGTCTCCTTGTTTAAGTTGGTTAATGCTGCCATAATCCTTGTCTTCACTTCATCATTGGTGTTACAAGGAGTTTTGTTGGTCTCTCACTCAACTGCGCCCTACACATAATAATCAAGGGGGTCACAGTCTGGGGAGTTAGGTGGCCAGATATAAGGGGTGATGTAGTTGCAGAAATTGCCTGATAACCATGACTGGGTTCTCCTGTTGTGTGGAATAGTACAGAGCCCTGTTGCCAGACATATGATCATCCAGCAGCCACCCTATTGACCCAGGGCAGAACTACCTCCTCAAGGCATTGTCTTAGGCCCTCACCAACCAATTCAAGAGTTCTTTTCTATCATAATGATCTGAATGAGTTTTCCATGCTACCATACCTTCGTAATCACTATTAAACTCATCTAACTCTTCCTGAATTCTTTGCACTGTTCTCAGATTGACACCCAAAGCTTCTGGACCGAATGCTAAGTAATACAGCATGCACTTTCCAAATTTCTGGTGGAGTGAACTGCGTCATGGTGCTCTTTTTCTCACAGACAGTGCCCTACTGACCCTACTATACTGTGCAGTCAACAAAATCTAAAACAAGACAACGCACATGCACAAAATTTTTTTAAAGTTTCTTCTATCGCACTTCTTGCTTGTGGAACACTCTTCCAGCCTCTTGCTTCCCAGTCAACTTTGATCTTCAAAAATTTAAATGCAATGTCAATCATTATCTTTTGATTTCTTAATTCCTAATATTTTGTTGTTCTTTCTTTTTCTCATGTTCTTTCACACTCAGTAGCCCCCCTTGCATCTTAGTGGCTTTATTGCCTTGCTTGAGGTGAATTGATTAAAAAAGAGGTATTATTTTTATTGCTTTTGTTGTTACAGATTTTACACCTGAAGGCTTTAGAATTGATTGACCAGTGTAGTAGTAATAAGGTATGCAAAAGGAATGAGATCAATAATTGAAATGACAATTATAATAATGATAATGACTCTCTTCAAAATTACAGAAGATATCCTCTATATAGATTGTACACCTGAAGAAAGCTATAGAATGGCTCTGCCAAACAGTTGTGCTAAGGAGACAGGCAACAAAAAGACTGAGATCAGTAATCTGAAGAACGTTAAATAATAATGACTGCTGTCAAAAAGGACAAGAATACTTGTGATAAAAAAAAATTCTCTTCTACCTTTTTTATTTCCTATAAATTTGTCAATGCACAACCCTGTCATTGATTGGTTAAGAGCTGTAACCAATAAAATAATAACAACATAAGAACCTACACTGATCATTCAAATGGAAGCACTGATTAGTTGGCACTGATAAATGAGATACAAGAGAAGAATATTTAGTTTCTTTGACATCAGCAAATTTATGTAAAAATCAGTAGTAGAGGTTTACTGTGTCAAAGCAAAAACAAGAAGAGACATCAATACTAATTTTAGGGTGGCCAATGTTGGGGCTCATAAAATTCTCTTTTAAGAATTAAAGTGCCAACAAAACTGGGATTTTCCCAAAACTCCATTTATCATAAAGGATACAAGTTTTTGATTATGTAAACAAAAAAATTTCATTAGAAACAAAGAAAAGAGTGTTGAATGGCTATGCAATACCAATCATTCTATATGTTAATGAATGCTGGACAATTTCCTCATAAATGAAGAGAAGACTGGAGGCAACAGAAATGTGATTCTACAGAAGGATGCTGAGAATACCATGGACACAACATGCTAAGTCTTAAGGAAAATGGAAACAAAAAAAGACTTATACTCAAAATCAGAAAGGGACAACTGAAATTTCTTGGGCACATAATGAGGAAAGAAAGCTTGGAGAATTTTATACTCACAGGACATATCAAAGACAAAAGGGACAGGGGAGGCAGCAGGTGACCTACCTGACCAGTTTGTGGAAATGGATGACAAAACAAGTAGGAGAGATGGCAAAAAGACAAATATTAAAAGAGCTACAAGGATCAAGATATGGAGAGACATGATTGCTCACATCTGGAAGGACACAGCATATAGAAGAAAATATACAGTTTAGAAAAATCATACAGAAAATGTTCAGAATTACCACCCTCAAATTGGCAATCACAACAATTTTCATGGACTGAAGTGCTTAAGCAAAATAACTAAGGAATACACACAGATCATCCCTATTTTGGAACAAGCTTGAAGTGGTTAGCTCTGATTAATGTGATTCATTTCTAAATTTCTTTGATATTAGAAATTTTGGTTAGAGGTCAGGCAAACAGGTTTGTAATATAAAGGTAACACCAAGAGGAGACAATCTTATTACTTCCAGTCTGGGTTTCTTGAAAGAACAATTTGAATCTGGCAAAAACTAACTGGTTGTCATTCCTCATCCATCAGAGCTCAAATAATTAAAGAGGTGTGCACAGTGATTATAATGCTACATTTGAAAAAAATATTTCATTAACCACTCTGGGATATAAGATTCTTACTAGTTGGTTTCAAGTTGTTAAATAAAATTTTCATAAAACCTAATACTCAAGTTAGTCAAACTTCATTTGAAAACTCATTTTGCCTCTACATGGACAGACAATAAAATGGTTAAATATATTCATATGAATAAATTATTTTATCTGTGAGACAAGGACAAATTTCTGTCAATATTCAATTAATCTTTGTACTGTCACCATCTTTGATGTTTTTTTCCATATTCTGATTCAGTCTTTTAGAAAGTTCATGAGAAAATGCAGAAACTAAAGGAGTTAGTGTATATGTGAGGGTTGCTCTGATGGTAATGCCTCCTATTTTATTATGTTACATTCTGACATCAGAGATGGATGTTGATGGTATGGCAGTAAAGAGTGAACCTTATCACCAATCAATAACTTATTTTTACTTTGCAAAGTCTTGCAAAATGGTGTCTAGTATGAAAAGGTGTATGAAGCAGATGCATGACTGAATTCCTCCATGTGAAAAACAATTGTATCCCTTGACATTTGTTAATGCTTCCTGAATGTTTATGAAGACTAAACAGTGGATTTGAGCATAGTTAGGCACTGGGTTACATGTTTCAGTGGTGGCAGCAGCAACATGTGTGACAAGCCATGTTAAAGTTGGTCCTGCAAAGCTGTCAAGCAACGAAAGGAAGAGCTCTTCTACATCAGTGGTAAGACTGCAAGACCAATGTGACTATATAGAAAAATAGTATTATATAGTCGAAAACTATGTAGAGAAATAGTATCATCATGATCATGTTGTTTCCATGGGAATAGTAGGTATTATATTTGGAGCATCCCTTCTATTAACAAAAAACAAAAATCTCGTTTATAAGTCCAGCACAGAAAATTATCAAAGCTATTATTTAAAAAAAAAAAATATTTGCATAATAAATGCATAATTTCGGAAAAGTACACAACTTATCTACAACATTCCATTATACAATGTAGCTAAAAGGCTGACAACAGACAAGACATACTTGCAAAAAAACAGAGTCAGAAATGAGGAAGTATCTTTATTATACATTAATCTTTCAGGTATCTGTCTGTCATATCTAGTAATGTTCTTGGAATTTCCGACTAATCATTTTATTCATTCAACTGTTTTCATTCTGCTATGTTAAGGAAAGATTTGTGTTAGTTTCATCCATTGTTAATTTGTTCTTGTGATGGTGGTTCTGCTTGTTATAATAATAATAAATATACTAGCTAGAGGGTGATACTGGAGAACAAGATGACTGAAAGTATCAATGCACATGCTAGAACCTGATAACCTCCTCAGTAGGTCTAGCATAGAAATAGGTGCCATATAAGAACCTTCAATCAGGAAAGATACTAGAATGATGTTTAAAGCTGCAAAATTACAGCACCTGATTGTCTTATTGAACAATACCTTAGTAGATATAAGCACTGGTTAAATGTTGTAATTAACCTGGTGGTCATGAGTTCAATTATTCATAAAAATGACTTACCTAAGAAGAATTACTATGATACATCCCCAAGCATATACAGTAGAATGAGAACAGTCCATTTCTATGGATTGAATAAAGGATTTGGCTAGAAGTTCTAAGAATATGAATGAATCCAATAGGTACCCATAGAAGACCAGAAAGTAGAAAAGCTGAAATATTGTGACTATGACCACCAAGATGTGGATTACTGTTTAAATGAATTGGTGTATATTAAAAACTATGAAAAGTTTTATGAAAAAAAATAAAGATGAGAAAAGTCAACAAACTCAAATGAATATTTAATACAAATCTCCATGATTAGAAGTACAAAATCTCTTGAGACATCTGCTTGATAAGGGACTGAATTTATATATTTGGCTAATTGATCAAATACATTCTTATTTTTCTTTGGCAAAAACACAGCAGTCAAAATTAAAAGACCACTTCTTTCTAAATGACAGTGTAACAACTGATATCATAGATTTATGCAAGTCATTGTTTTCATAAAATTAGTATTAACTGACTGATGTGGAAAAATTTTCTGATTATAATTAATTGAGCAATGTACTACATGTTTCAGCTGATAATATCAATCCTTATTAAAAATAGTGACAATAACTTGTTCAATTGAGTGTTGGGTTTTATGATACAGAGTTCAAAAGATTTTTAATAAATAAATCCAAAAGATATAAATTATATTAATATGTATTTGATTAACATATCCTATATACTTAATAAATTATTATTTCACATCTCAATATAGACATTCTATGATCTTGATCAATTTTTCAATCATTGAATTTATCAACTTTTCTATCTAATTAACATTAGTTCTAGTTGGCACCTGCTCACATTCAAGCATTGGGATCATCATCCTCTCTGATGGTGGTGGTGGAGATGGCTGTGAAGGCTCAGCCTATTCCTGAAGATTGTTTGACAAGACCCTTTGCATGAATTTGGTTTTCGGAAACTGTGCGACAAAGCCCACAGACTTGGTCAAAAGCGCCTTCTTCGAGGTTCAAATAATTTTTGCAGAATATGAAGGTCTTGCATGTACATAATCTATAGTTTAAAGCTTCTTGGATATGACCTGTACCATTCAAAAAACACTTTGTCCAAGAACTCACAATAATTCTCTGCATTTATTTTAGCGCCACTATTTACACTGAGGGACCTATAATTTTAGCTCCAAGAAAATATTACTCTATGTAACTGTTATCTTTTTGCACTGACTGACATTTCCCAATAAAGACCCAATCTTAAGTCGAGCTGTCAGCTTTATTCAATGTAGCCATACATTTTTTTAAAATTATTGTTGAGAATTCAATTTTCATGTATTTCTTTGCCCAACTTATAATTCTCTTTGCAATGTTTACTTAAAGATGATAGTTTAGTCGCTTTCATTTCTTTAACCAATATTTAGCATTTTTCTCTCAGTTCAATTTTGCAACACCAGTTTGCTGGTCAATCCACTTTTCTGGCTTATTAACTGTTTAATTTTTCTCAAAAATATTTTAGTGGTATTTTTAAAACCAATTTTTTTATTGTTAATGTTTTCAATTTCTTTTCTGATTGTTCTTTTTCCTCTCTTCAACTTTTTTCAATTTTTTTAATTTATATCTTTCTTTATTTTATATATCTGAAATTCAATAAAAACAAATACCAGTAATCACACTATTATATATATGAATTTACAATATGATGAACCAATCTCAAGTAAAATAATAAAATCTTACACCACCAAACAAGTTATTATAAATATTTCTAATATTTAATATTGCATGCTAAAATTCACATGGTATATCCAGAAATAATGGTTAGTAACAATTCTGCTGAGAAAACATTGACTTGCATAATAAAATCTGACAGCCTGAATTATTCAAAGTAAGTTTTTGCTAGCATAATTTTGCTTATTAACAATGTTATTGTATTGTAGAATTACTAGAATTCAAAGTTGCTTTGATATGTTATGAATTTGCATGTGATGCGTAGTGTCATAAGATTAAGTTACAATAGCAATGTAGCATCAGATCAGATCATCAGACATTCATCAGCCTAACCTGTGACCAGAAAAATTTACCTAAAAGAACAACATGAACAGTACGAGACGAGGAAACATTCAAGAACTTTACATATAACTTCATAATGACATATTTTAATTAAATTTCTTTCATGAAATTTATTTTTATTGCAATTTTTTATAATTATTCAATATTTTCAGCTGAAAAAGTTAAGTTTTTCTTTTGTTTTTAATTCAAATGACTTTCTTAATATAAGAAAATACCAGCTTTAACAAAGATTCTGTTGGCTTATTTTGTCCAGAGATTTTTTCATATTTCATACAGGATGGCATATAAGAACCCCACTATTTTCATTTAATAATATTATCAAGTTAGGCTAAGTAAAAACACTAAGGTCTATGGCATCTGGGTAACCATTAACCTACCAGATATCTCAACTTTGTATATAAGACCCAGGAATTTTTTTAGCTATTTTTTTAGGAAAGAAACAGGGCTCTTATATCTCATATGTACTTAAATAACTTAGGTATCCTTTAAAATGCTCTTAAAATTATTGTTCACAAATGTTATTCATGTTTAAAATATAAATATCACTTCTTTTAGTTAAAATTTTTATGTTAAATTATGTATATTTTGAAGAGTTTTATTTCTAATGTTAGCTGTAACCCAAACTTGGGTAAACTAACCAGTGATAGTTCACAAGTGCACTTCCATTTTTCTAGGTTAAAATAGAAAAATACACCACACACTATAGCAATGTCCCTCTTGTGTGAACTCTTCTGTGAACTTGTAACTTTTTGTTTTGGTTAAAAGTTTTCCCACACACATCACAGGAAAAAGAATTGTCTCTAGTATGTGTTCTCATGTGAGTTTTCAATTTCCTATTTTGATTAAAGGATTTTCCACACACATCACAGCAAAAAGAAGTATTTTTGGTATGTGATTTCAAGTGAGCTTTCAAAAGGCTATTCTGAATGAAAGATTTTCCACACAAGATACAATGAAAAGGTGTTTCGCCTGTGTGGATTCTCATGTGATATTTCAGGTAACTATTTATAGGAAAAACCTTTCCACATACATCACATGCGAAGGGTTTTTCTCCAGTATGAGTTCTTATGTGAATTTTCAAAGTGCAACTTTGAGTGAAAGCTTTACCACAAACTTGGCAATGAAAAGGAGTTTCTCCTGTATGGGTTCTCATGTGAACTTTTAAAGAGATATTTTGTGTGAATCCTTTTCCACAAACATCACAATGATATGGAGTCTCTCCTGTGTGAATTCTCATGTGAACTTTCAAATTACTCCCACTAGAAAAAGCCTTTCCACACACATCACAGTGATATGGGGTTTCCCCTGTGTGTGTTCGCATGTGAATTTTTAGTGGACTTTCAGTAGGAAAACCTTTTCCACAGACTTGACACTGTTTTTTGTTCATTTCCATGTGTGTTTTCTTCACCCTTTTTAAATTATCCTTGCTAGACAAAGCTTCTTCATCTTCATAATGGGAATCCATCATTATGTTCAGTTCTTTGCCACTTCAGTTAGATGCCAGAGAGATGGTTAATGATATTGTCACTGAATATGAGGTATCTGAAAGGATTAAAATATAAAAAAATATCCTTTAAAAAATTATAAAGTGAAAAGCATAAAAACTGTATATCAAATTCATAAAACCTTTATTAAAATTTTGAATGATAAAATTTTAAAAAATTAAATTAATTTTAAATTATAATAAAAGTAGCATAGTCCCCATAAAAATAATGGGATGGTTTGAACATGAATTTGTTTTCTTCTTAGGGTCAAAGTATGTGTGCACTCTGTCTCAGATCAAAGTGTTGTGCCTGTGCATTTGTGCCAAAGACCAGAGTGATATGCCTACAAAGTTTTGGAAAAATGTTTTTACACACACACGTTTTAAAATTAGGATATAGAAATCCCAACAAGGTGTTTCAAATTTTGACAATTGGAAATTTGATTTGTTTAAAAAATAGATTTGATAATATATATATATATATATATATATATATATATATATATATATATATATATATATGTTAAATAATATCAACAAGTTCTGTCTATCAAGTTTTTTATTAAATCTTTCAAATTTCTAAATAAGTTGTTTTGTGTTATCAGTAAATATGCCAAAATTCATATTAACTTTTATCTGATATTAATCTTTCCTGAGTACTTTCAAATATTATTACATTTATTTTCAAGGATTGTTCTGTATATAGTTATGCAAATAATATAAAATAAAAGTTAATATAAATTTGGGCAAATTGACCAATAACACAAACAACTTCTTCTGAAATCTGAAATATTTAATAAAAAAATTGATACAATTTGTCCATATTATTTAACAAAATATGTCTGAGAGAATTCTTGCTGCTGAAATGCACCTTATATATATATATATATATATATATATATATATATATATATATATATATATATATATATATATATATATTACCACTGATACTTAAGTTTCACTCCAAAGTAGGGAGTATCAGGCAAGATGAATATTTATTTTCATTTTAACAATGCCGAAAAATTCAGCATTTAGATATCTATCTTTTAGCATGTATGCATCTGAGAGTATTTAAGATATTTTATTTAATAAAACATATTTACAGGGGGTTACTGAAAAATTCTTGAACCAACCAAGATTCCATCAAAATGTCCATGTTTGATTATTTGGTTTGATTTTGGAAAGTAAGTCAAATCAACATGAAGAAATATATATTTGACATACCAAAACTAGTTCTTTGTAAATATAATTGATAAAACAGGATTATTACCTAGACAATTTAAAAAAAAATAATAATACAACTTCAAAACCATCAACTACATTTCAGTGACCTGAAGAATAAAAGGTCATCATTAAGATTCACGCCAACAAGACAAAAGCTACTACACAATAATATTACATTCCTAAACTCTTCTCATAATTATAAATCTAGGTAGTTAAAATTTTTCTCCTCATACACATATCTGAATAATGAAGGTATCACAGACAGAATAAGAAATAAAGAATTTTCACGTTTTTACAGCACTTGCTGTCAAAGAGAATTTTGTTAACTGCTTGATTTGTATTTTTTATCTCTTTTTTTTTAATACACTTGCTTAAAAACGTTGCTTGTGTTAGAAAATATATATATATATATATATAATGTCACACATTATTTTTAGTGAATACCGATATTTAAAATAGATGCCCCATCTGTGTATGACAATCTCCCTGCACATTTGAGAAATCTTAATAAAGAAAATATGCTCTCTCACAGGATTTGAATCTGCAACCTCCATTTGTAGGAGAAACCACCATTTCATCCAGTGTTCTTCAGATTGGTTGGCCACAGAGTGTGAAAAGCCCAGCAAAGTTTGATTTTCCCTTTTAAGCACATTTACTTGTACTGATTATGCTGTATTAAAAGTAAATCCATTAATTCTTTAGAAATTGCTTTGTTTACATTTCAGATATGAAACTGAGCAGACACAGGCTTTTGAGAAAAATAATTGCAATCTTCAAACCTGAAGATTGTGCTGAAGCATGAAACAGGCTGTTGCCATTTGGTGTTGACCTCAGTGTCTCCTCTTATATTTATACACACTCTATCCCTGATAATGAGCACTTTCACTCAGGAATATAGCATAATTTAATACTTTATTAATATATATATATATATATATATATATATATATATATATATATATTTCACAAATTGCTTTATGTTAACATATGAAACTGAGCAGATATGTCTACTTCCAGAGTTAGAGAAAAATCTGTGTTCAAAGTCACTATTCAACTTTGCTTGGTCATTGATGCATTCTGTAGCCAAGAGATCAAACAATGTCAGATCTAATGATGGTTTCTCCCTAGGGGAATACAGGTTTGAATTCTGCCAGAGAGTGCATATTTTTCTCTAAGATTTCTTGAAAATCAGGCTGGTTGATGAAAATAAATATACATTTTAATAAATAAATGGAAATAATAACGTTTAAATAATAATAATAATATATATATATATATATATATATATATATATATATATATATATATATATATATATATAAATGGCCCGAAGGTTCCATTCAAGCATGAAACAAACTGTCACCACTTGGTGTTAACATTAGTGTCCAGTTTTATATTTATATATATCCTTCTTAAATGAAGATTTAGCAATCATAAGTTTTTCCATTGCAATCCAAGTGAACAGGTAACTTAGTACAATAAGTAGATACAATACCTACTAAAGACTGCAATGTCTCATTTTAGAGATGCTATCTCATTACTGTTAACAGTCATGTTCCTCAACCAACCAGATTTAAAATGTGATTTGAAACAACTCTATCATTGTTCTGATCAGGATTGAAGTTTCTTAACTTCAGTGATTGATTGAGAATTGGAACTTTCAACTTGATTTAATCTCAAACTATATATATATATATATATATATATATATATACTTATAAATTATATGTTCACTTATCTCTATTTCTATTTCCCAGAGATTACATCCACTGTCCAGGTGACTTGATTGTAGAATTGTTATATACCATACCTATGAACACTAATGGGTATCTCCCAATCCTCATAAATATGTTGGACACTATTGTAAGTGGGGGTAATATGCTAAGTAGTCCACCACTAGCTGTGGTTTACCTACTTCATGCTATTTTGTTGATGTTATAAAGATTTACCATTTCATTTCCAACCTCCATTTTGGTTATTCCTCATTCAGTAACCTTTTCTAGGTTACAAGAATTTTACAGTCAAATATCCTGAAAATTGAATGTCATCTTTGCAAAACTCTGTAGAAGTAGAAACAAAATAAGTGAACATTTAATATTGTTTACTACCATTAATACTCTATTTCATGATGTCGAGCACTAATTACAAAGACTGCTTGCCTTAAAAACATTATTTTTCAGAAATACTCTGGTCAATCATTTTTTTTCTCAGCAAAACACAATGTTGGTATATACAAAGGTGAATTGAAAAGTTCATAGGCTATGATGGAGTGATGCTAGAGCTGTGAAATCTTATTAATAATTGCATTATTTCTTTCCAGGTAAATTGACATTTGACTGTTCAAAGACTGCAAAAGTAACTAGTAGCGATTTCTCTTGAAAACGGACAAAATTTGGCATAATGGTGCTATCAAGCATCTGCAGAAAAAGAACATTTATGCTGACATGGTTGCTACATTAGGGGATGATGCTCCAGGTATATCAACAGTGCAAAAGTGAGCAGCTGAATTTAGGAGAGGAAGGGAGAGTCTTAAAGATGACCCAAAGTCTAGACGTCCTGTGACTGCTACAACCAAGGAAAACATCATGTTCACCACATGGTAATGGATGACAGACAATTGACTATAAATCAAAGAGTCAATACTATTAGCATATCCTGTGAGAACTGAGAATATTCTGCTCAATGAATTTGACACGACAAAGGTTTCTGCATATAGGGTGCCACATCTTCTGACACCTGATCAAAAATGCACAAGGCTGTTCACATGATAGGAAAATCTAACATTATTTGAAACAGATCCAGCTGGTTCCTTGAAATTTTCCTAACCCAGGATAAGCATTGTGTTCATCACATTGAGCCAGAGACAAAAAGACTATCTACACAGTGGAAACACCTTCTCCTCACCTGCTCCAAAGAAGTCCAAGGCTGTTTAATATGCAAGGAAGGTGATGGCCTCCATTTTATGGGATGCAAAAGGGTTTGTGTTTATTGACTATCTCCAAAAGGGCCTCACCATCAATGGAGAGTATAATGCCAATTTGCTTATCATAACCAAATGCCCAGAAAAACTGACAAAAGGGGTCTTGTTTCATCAGAACAATGCTCTAGCACAGTCCTTGGTTTCAATGGCTGCTGTGTGTGACTGTGGTTTTGAAGTGATCATCCTCCCTATTGTCTTGAGTTGGCCTCATTTGACTATTATCTGTTACCCAACATAAAAACAAACTTAGCTGGGAACCATTACCACATATGATAATGCCATATCTGCCATTAATGTTTTTTTGACAAACATAAAGAAACATTCCTCACCAATGGGATCCAAGCACTACCGGTGGAAGAAGTGTACTGCAAGGGGGACTATGTTGAAAAATAAACTTTATTTAGTCTCATCCCATGAGAGTATCTTAGTCAGCCTATGAAATTTTCAGCTGTCATTCATATATATATATATATATATATATATATATATATATATATATATATGTGAACATAGATATACTTTAAGGCTCTAAGTTCTAGGCTCAGGATTTTCTTACAGGACAATAACTTTGTGGATTAAAGAAATGGTTTGTGAATTTGGTGGCATAGTAAACTTGAGTTCAATTCCTGAGCTAGATAGTACAGAGTAAGTAATAAATGAACAATCCTAAAAAGATGTTATATGGACAGTAGAAGAAAAGTCTACTCTGTAAAGAAAGATTACAATAAAGATTAAATAAAAGATTCAGTTTCCTAAAGGTTATCTAGAGTGACAGACACCTGAAGAAGGACAGAAAGCACAATGACTGAAACTTGCAAAAAACAACGAGATTAGGACATTAGTATGAATGTAAATGGGATATAACTTAATCTCTTTAAGCAGCTGCTTTTTTGAGCCAGAAAAAAATCTTTATTTCTGAAAACATATCTGATAAATTTTCTTTGCATTGTTTTCTAAAGCAAGTAAGCAGTAAAACTTAGCCATCACTCCTATGGTAGCCATTCAGAAACCTTCCTTAACCTTCAGTATCACTGTCATATTTTTGTCTGACATTCATATTAGAGGACAATTAACATGGTTATTAATTACCACAGAATTTTAATTATCAACTACAAATTAAAAAAGCATATAAACAGGGTGTGATAGGTAAATTGTCTCCATTTTATATTTTTAATTCTGCACATACACATTGTTTGTTTTTGATTTTTTTTTAACTGCACAACATAGTAGGATCAGTTGGGCACTGTCTGAGAAAAAGAGCACCGTAACGCAATTCACTCTGCCAGAAATTTGGAAACAGCATTCTGTACTGCTTGGCATTTGTGTCGTATGCTCCTATATGAATATTTCAGAGTATTTGGGTGTCAATCTGAGGACAGTGCAGAAGGTCTGGAAAGAGTTGGATGAGTCTAATGGTGATTATGAAGGTACAGCCACTTGGAAAACAGAAGAAAAGAACTCCCGAATTTGTTGGGGAGGGCCTCAGACTAAATACAAAAGCCTACATCAAATATCTTGAAGAGGTAGTACTGCCTTGGGTCAAAAGGGTGGCTGCTGGAACACCCTATGTCTGGCAACAGGTCTCTGCCACACAAGCAGAAGAATCCAGTCATGGCAGTCAGAAAATTTCTGCGACCACATCACACTTACGTCTGGCCACTTAACTTCCCAGATTGCAACCCCCTTGATTACTATGTGTGGGGCACAGTTGGGCAAGAGGCCAACAAAACTCCTTGTAACACCAAAGATAAACCGAAGGCAAGGAATACTGCAGCATTCAGCAACTTAAACAAAGAGACCGTCCTGAAGAGTTGCAGGAGATTCCAAAGTCGTATGGAGGCCGTGGTTGGAGTCAATGGCGATTTTATTGAATAAATTTAGTATTTAAAGATATTTTTATGTAATTTTGGTAAATATATTTGTTAAATTGAGATGTCAGTGTTATTTTTATTTTTGCGTAATTTAGACGACAATTTATCCATCGCACCCTCTACATCGTAAAAATTTTATGAAGTCATTGTGATCACAGAAAAACAGTTCCTTAAAAGGGATTTATTTTACTTTTTTAATGTATACTTTCAGTGAAATTGAAATGTGAGGTTAACACAAGTTTGTGCATGGTACGGACGCAAATCATAGGTTGATCATGGAGCGCTGGAATTCAGTGGTAGACCAACGGGACGTGAGAAGCCGTGCTATCTGGACGACGCGGCAAGTTTGAGAGAGAGAGAAAGAGAGAGAGAGACATTTTTAAAAGTAAATTAATAATGAGGTAGCATGCAAAATTAATGACATTTTTATTAAATCTAAATTCACTTTAGTTCATTACACTGGACATCTATTTTGATGTTTGCACTATGAATCAGTTGTTATTTTCAAATTTTTTTCAGCGCCTAGATAATGTAACAACACTTCACCCTGAAATTGTTTTTACAAAAAAAAAAAAAACTAAACGATTTTCTAATTATTTTTTACTTTTATTTCAAGCTTCTTATTTTGCCTGAACTCAAATAAGTAAATAGTCGTAATAACTGTAAATATTTCATTAATTTTTTGTACTTTTTTAAAGAGCCGGCAAATTCTGCGACCGTCCCCGGTGGCACAAGCGCGCTCAGTGGATGTGTATGAAACAACAACAAAAAAAGGAGTTCCTTTTTTTAAAAATAAAAATAAATACTTTTATTTTTTTTTTATTGAAATATTTTAAAAAGAAAATGTTTGCATTGCTTGTTTAAAAAATGACTCGAATGTAATTAAGCTTGCCTTATAAGTTGAAACTGAAACGCTGCAAACGAAATGTAAAAAAATATGTTCATTTCTTTTTTTTGTTACACAAAAAATCTGTGAAAATACATCGTGTTTATAATATATACTTACTGTTCGAACATTTTCATCGATATTGCCAATAAAATTATCCAGTTTTGGACCACTTTTTTTTCTTACCTTTTAATTAATTGTCAGCGGAGTTTGTTTTTTTTTTTGTTAAATCAATGAATCATTCAATCAACCAGCTCCTGTCTTTGACTCTTTCCTCAACGTACAAAAAATGTATATTTCACCCCAACAAGAAATTTATATATATAATTAAATTCTGCAAGCATTACATTGCAAATATATATTTTTTTTTACTAGAGGTTGGAATGAATAAACATTTTAAATTTTTTCTGCTGAAAAATATGGGACTAAAAACAATGGAAACGGTGAAGGATCGACATAGTTCCTTGTGAATATTGGGATCACTAAAATCATTTTCAAAGATTTTATGATCCAATAACCTTCTTGTTCATTGTTGCTTCAGCCAATAAGTTATTTGTTCATTTTTATCTTAAATAAGCCTATTGTAATTAATTTACTGTTTAGTTCTGACAAATAATTCTAAATAAAATCCCGAAAATACAGAGATTTTATTAAAAAATAATTTGAATACAAATAGTTTACCCTGTGGTGTGCTGCTCAGATTTGTTTTAAAATTGTTAATGATGTTGTTAGTGAGGCTGCGTTTTTAGTGAGAGCACATACATTTAAATTTGCAAAAACACAAGAAAAGAAGAACAAGGGATCAAATTGCATTCAACAATAAAATATCTATTGAAAATCAACGAGTACAACAATTGTGCTTATGTATATTTAGGGAGAGAAAAGTAGCTTCCCTTGTAATGATATCTGGTACAAGATAGGAATAATGTACTTAAGAATTTTCTTGTTGAAATGTTCAGAGTTCAGTGAACACATAAGATTTGAATTCAGGAATGAAAAGTTTGTACAAAAAGGATAACAGAATTTGGTTTGTGACTTGACTTGTGACAGACAGTTAAGAGTGTAGTGTAATGATAGTTCTGTGTTTGTGTGTGCGTGAGTAGAAGAATGTAGATACGCGTACATTGCTGAGTTCTGCTGATTTATTGTTCTACTACTTTATTTCTGGAGTACGAACTGTTTAAATACTTTTTAGGTAGGCTCCAGAGAGAAGCGGGAAAAATATCAAAAGGAATATCTAAAGTACATGATTAGATAAAAATTGACCAATCACTGATTTTTTTACAAAACCAAGTTAGGCAAAATCATGGCAGAAAATTTTGTGTGGATACTGCGATAGGTAAATTGTCCTGTTGTAAACAGTACTTATTTTCTAACCAATTATAACTGAGTATTTTGTGGGCGTGGTAAATCGGAGTAGTCACTACAACCCTTCTTAGCAAATAATTTGCAGATAAACACACACACACACAAATAGGAACGAAGAAGTCGAGTAATTTTTCACATTTATTGCGTGTGCATTCAGTAATTAAACATGCCTACATCTCAACAAATGCTACACCAATTGTAATAGTACTTAAACACCTTGAAAACAGGTGATACATTTGTTGCCAAAAGCACACGGAACGCGCAATCATTTGGAAAATTTCTACATTCTAAGTCGAAAAAAAGACAATGACTGACAAGGTACTTGTTTTTTATTATTTTCATCTTGTATGCATACAAGATGAACATGATAAAAAACAACAAGTACCTTGTCAGACATTTTTAATGAAATATGGAAGTAAATGATATATAAATTTTTATATACCAGTAAAATTATAAACAAAAAGAAACTAAATAAAATTGACTAGACTATATATCCAAACACATAAGCAAAATTTTAGCTTAAAATTTCAGCATCCCCTTTTCCTTTGTGCACATGTATAGTTACATCAACATAAACATCATCTTATAGTCCAATGAAACCCTAAAGAACAAAATATATCATACAATTTTTTTTTTATAGTTTGTCATTAATTTATATATATATATATATATATATATATATATATATACTAGTTTAAAACTGCCCTATCAGGTGGAATTGAGCTAGCTCTTGTGGAGGGATGTTAATTGGGCCTTCATCGCAATGGAAAGGGAGGAGTAGATACAATAAGCAACAAACTACAGAAGAACTCAAAATTGATCGCTGAATTTAAGTATTGCATTAATATTTAAGCTTACCTTTTCAAAGTTTAACAATAATTCTTCTGCTGACACTTAATTTAAAGATAATTTGATGCATGTACAAACAATTATTTTTATTTCATGGATGACTTTTGATGAATTTTGGAATTAATTTTGATTATTCCCAAACTTGTTTCCAAGTTATAAAAATTGTTATTGTACAAAAACTGTTGCAAAAAAATCACATAAAAAAAAAGTTGCTGAAAACAATAGCAGTAACAAAAACTTGGTAATCCAAAATTTCAGGATTGCAGGTCCAGATCCAGCCTGGAATGTTTTTAATTTGCTCACGGAATTGGCTTGATTCCAAAATGGTATGATATGTTGGGCTATGGCTTCTAGAAGTAATGTTGAAAAAGTGTGATATGGTGACACACTGACATTTGCATTATATATATATATATATATATATATATATATATATATATATACACACACACACACACAAGCAAAGTACTGGTAAAATGATGAGATTATATAACAGGACTTGCTTTCGAAGAGCTGGTGGTGTTTATTGAAGAAGCTCACATGGATGCCAAGACATCTCCAGTCTTTAAACTTGCTGAACTGGTGCAGTTATAGAAGTCTAGGATGGAATATCTGGGAGTCAAGCATGACGGTAGGGTGCACATGACCTGTCTTAAGCAAAGAATGCTTGCTCACTTTCATAAAATGTGTGCTCAGCATCAGGTATGCAATGTCCTGCTTGCATTCAATGAAGACTTTGGCGATGCCCTAGCAAAGGTTTGAAAACTGGACAGAAACCTTGATGCTGTCCAGCTGGCATGTGCTGCCCAAATTGTTAGATGCAACATCATTGGAAATCCCAAGGTATTCAATTGGTTTCCTGCAGGATGCCAACAGGACTCCATGCCACCTATGCTGCTTGATTTGGTAACTATGATCTTTGAAGGTCCCAGTATCAAGTGAAAGCACAACACCAGGGCGCCAAACACCTCCCAGCTCCTCAAGTTCAACAGTGTTTATGCACTGAAGGTTGTCACAGGCAGTACACCCCAACCAGTCAGGTAGGCCAGTTCCAACTTACATCGGCCTAATGCTAGATGTACATACGTGCAAGATGGAACTTATTTACAGTCTGGCACACATGGAGATTCCTATCTCCTATGATCGGGTCCTGTCCCTTTCTACACAACTAGGGAACATCGCCTGCTGCCTCTTCCACCAGGAGAAAAGTAGTCTGCCCTCTTAAAATGAAGCAATATCGACAACAACCCAAGTTCCACCACAGCAAAACAGTCATTCCAGGGGACTGCTACTTACCTCATGCAATACCATGCGATCTCTGGGGCAAGCATTGACTGCAGCATCATCAGTTTGCCTCATTACTATACAGATGCCCTATCCATCATTAGCAGCATCAAGAACACCTCCTTGCTGGCTACCAGCATGACATCCCTGTGAAGCAACAGCAGCTTCAAGCAACATGCTGAAAGAGCATCTCTGGCTACAACACACCTACAAGAAACTTCTCCAGTGGAGAACACTTCATGGGCTGAATACTGTGCAAGCCAGTAGGGCAATATGTCCCACTGCACTGCTCCCAATCTTCCTATAGAGAGTACCCATGTCATGGCTATGATCAAGCACTCCATGGATGTGGTTAGGATTACAGTGGAACATCTCAACCTTGGCCAGACTCCAGTGGTCACATTTGACCATCTGCTGTTTGCTTTGGCAAAAGAAATCAAGTGGAAGTGCCCACAGGTGTATATTGAGGAGAAGTTTATCATCCTCTTATGCAGAGGACTCTTTCCTGTGGGCATCCCTTGTCAGTTGGACCAGGAGAGCTCATCAAGTAACAGCAGCAGCCCTTTTCACCCTGCAGCAGCATGCCTACAAATGCTACATTGACCATCTGGGTGACACACTCAATTAGCAGCTGGTGTTCGACAATTGGTGCCAGCAAAAAGTGGAGACCTGTCCCCAGTTTGACTACTGGGCAACTGTCCTGCAATTGGAGGTGATGGTCCACATGTATGTGCACTCTCTGCACCAAGCGTCATTTGTGATGTACATAGCTGCCCAGAGAAAACTAACAGTATGGTTCCATGCCCTGGATCACACCAAGTACAGGCACTAGATTCCTGTGCATGTGAGGAATGGTGGAACTGCTGACAACACATTCTGAAATTGCCCAAGAATTCTGAACTGGGAACTTCACCATCCAGAAGACAAACAGGCCATTGTCCACCATCCCCATCGATCAAGCCTACGACCATAACTATGCTGCCATCAAAGGAGATGGAGGTGCAGTAGGCCTAACTGACAGACCCAGCACTTTAAGATGGTGGATGATGGCAGGACCAGAGGTTGGCAGGCTAATTGAACAGTTCCATGATGAAACTGACACCGGGAACAGAACACAAGACATAAGGCAGCATAACCAGTTAGCAAGTGTGTAAACTGCTTTCCTGAAAGATATAAATTGATGGTCAACATGATGGAAGACTTTGGGAATCCATTTGAAGAGGAGAGTCAAGATCTGCTGGTACTCGGTAATAAGGAGATTGCACCACCTGGAGCTGTAGATGCACTCTGTCATGCACACGAAATGGGTCAACTGTAGTTTGATAACTTCATCAGAGAATGCTTGGTGGATAGAACAAAACCACTAGAAGAAGATGAGTGCTGCAATTAACCCCAGGAACTGGGCCAGCTTCCTCAGAGCTGACAAGAACAAGACAGCTTTTCAACTTCCTTTCTGGTGTCCTCCATGACTCATTCTTGCTTGCAGACAAAATGCTGGTAATCACTGAAGGAGATGATGTCTTGAGCAAGCCACCATTCCTAGATACTGCAGCTTTGACTCATCCGACATCCGTGTGATATTGCATGCTGACCACACTGCTCACAATGGCCACAATAAGATTCTCATCCACACAGTGGACACTGATGATGTTGTCCTGGCAGTGGCTCTGGTATGCACCCTGGAGGAGGAAACTGAAGTGTGTGTGTCTTTTGGCATGGGCAAAGCTTTCTGGTTCTTGGTAGCCCATGAGATGGCATGGGCTCTGAGCCCTGAGAAAGCACAGGCACTACCAATGTTTTATGTTTTGATGGGGTGCGACATGGTCTTCTGCTTCACCAGACATGGCAAGAGGACAGCATGGTCAGTGTGGACAAATCTACCCCAGATGACCCAGATACTAACTGACCTTTCCACTGCACCAGATCATATTGATGAAGATGCCATGCACACCATCGAGAGGTTCATCATCCTGCCTTCTGACAGAATAAGCACCACAATTGATATCAACAAGGGACACCACAAACTGTTTGCAAAGAGCAATGACCAGCTGATCACATTGACAAATACTGCCCTGAAGCAGTATATCCAATGAGCAATATACCAGGGTGGACATGTCTGGGGTTCAGGTCCTGATTCCTGCCCCAACATTGCAACCACCAACTGACAGGGGTTGGATCAAGACCAGCAAATATGTAAAAACCTCTCTGGAAAAGACTACCTGAGGCACCCTAAGATCTGCTGGGAGCTTGTCTTCTGCAAATGTGAAAAGGACTGCATCACAAAGTACAATTGCAAGAAGGCCAGTCTGGAATGTACACCACTATGTGCTTGCGATGGAGAGTCCTCTCAGAATTGAAGTCACACACATAAGATGAAGATTAACTGTTCCAGATATTATACAAGTACTGTAAAACAGTGAACTTATCTGCATATTGCATTTAGCAGGTTAATTAATATGATAGTGTTAATTAATATGATAATTAAATGTAGTCGTGTTCCTTGACCACAGAAATATAACATTTGGCTTGCTCAGGATTGATCTGATGAAAGCAAGTCATCATAATTATCACTATCTGGTTCTGTTATTGTTACTGTATTATCAATGCAATTAGCATAATTGTGTTAATAATTTTGTTAATTGCCATGGGCAGTGTCCATGGATAGCTATTGACAGACAGAGGAAGAAAGTCCGGTAACATTTCCAAAACTTAAATGAATTAAGGATATTCATAAAGAATGTCAGCATTTGATGCCTGATTATGGGCTTCCTTATCACCATTTCATCTGCAATTAGCCTAAATATGTTAAATAATATCAGCAGCATTTCCCAAAATGTGACTATGAGCTATCTGGCATGTCTTGATTTTCCAAAGTTGAGTGATGGCTCCACATCTAAATTTGTTCATAATATATTGGTCTACCTCTGTCAAAATTAGTGCTTTTGTCAAAAAATGCACAATAAGGTAACTTACCCACACTACCATATAGGATTAATACAAATAAAACTTTTCACTCAGTTGATTGATGATATATATATATACTTACTTACTGGCAAAATAGCAAGAATCTAAGTCTTTGATAATGTTTAACATAAGCTGAAAATACTTCAACAGTTCAGTGAAGAATCTGAACATCAACTTTTGTCTTCTAAGTGCTTTAAACATCAAACCAAATGTGCACATCTTTCTCTCATCATGATGTAATGGTTAGCAAGCTTGTCTCACGAGATCAGTTATGACCGAGTAGTGAGTTGATTCTCAATGGGTGTTCCATAGTTTTGGCCTTGTGCCACATCTAAACTAAACTGAATAAATCACTATATATATATATATATATATATATATATATATATATATATATATATATATATCTCAATGGGTGCTTAAAAGTTCTCAATTCTTTCCCTTTTGATGATTGGATATTTAGTCAAACTGAGAAAGTGAATTTCCCTAAGAAATTTTAACAACGATATATATATATGTGGTACACGCACACACAGAGTGTATCAAAAATACTTTTACAAACTTTGGGAGCAGGTTCTTCACACCAAAACAAGGACAAAAGTCCATATAAACATATGTCAGCAAATCCTCCATTTTTGAGTTATTAAGTTTAAAGTTTATGGTAGATACTGTTAAATGTACATTGGAAGATAAAATGCAAAACTACTTTTACAAACTTTGGGGGCAGGCTTCTAACAAGGTAAAATGTCCATATAAACATATCTTCAAAAGGCCATTTTTGTACCGCAATGCAGCAACTCATAACAAATGTTCAAAATGTCCTCCACTTGCTTCTACACATGCATGCACCTGTTGGACCATTGACTGGCAGACCCTTTCAAAAACTCCAAGACAGTGGCGAATGGTTTCACAGACCCTCATCAGACATTGATGAAGGGTTTTTGCATTATTAACGTCTGCTGCATAAACCAATTGTTTTAGGTGGCACCACAGATAAAAATCTAAAGGATTGTGGTCAGGGGAACATGCAGGCCCATGGAACCGGTCTTCCCCTACCATATACATCTTTCATGGTAGATGTCAACCAGTGCATCGCAAACAATGTGACTAAAATTTGCTGGAGCCCCATCATGCATGAATCACATGTCTTTGTATTAGCAGGTGTACATCCTCTAGCAGGTCTGAAAGTGTGTTTGAAATAAAGTCTCTGTAGACAGCTCCTATAAGACATGCTGCCAGAACTTACGAACCTACCAAACAGTCACCTACAAATCCAGCCCACACATTAATTGTAAACTGATGCTGGTGTACAGCTTGTATTGTACCATGGGGATTCCAATCTGCCCCCAAATGTTGATTATGTAAATTTGTTATTCCATTTTTCCAAAGGTTGCCTCATCTGTAAACAAAACTGAAGAGACAAACAATGGGTTTGCAGTTTATGCAATAAACAAATGGCAAAGGTTCTCCCGTGATGAGTGATCAGAGGGCAAAAGATCCTGCACATGTGGCAAATGATACGGATACAGGAGCTGCTCTTGAAGTACCCTCCATGCAGTACTGAGATGTACGACATGCTAGGGCCACTTGATGAATGCTGATACCTGGATCATCTCCAACAGCCTGTAGAATGTGTTCTATGTGGTCAGACATATGAGCAGATCTTGGTCTTCCTCGATCCATAGTTTGTGGTGCCATGGATCCTGTCTCAGCAACGCAATGATAAACAGTAGCAAAGCTTGGATGACTTGGCTGTCTTCGGTCTGGAAATGCAATCTGATATAGTCATGCATCCTCATGTTCATTACCATTCATGTGGCTGTATGTAAAAATCATATCTGACTGCTCACAATATGAATATTCTGCCATTGTTAAACAGAACACTTCTCAGTTAACTCACAACTGCACACCTTAAATGTTGAAGACAGACTAGCCACAAATGTATATGAATGACAAATGTAACCTAGTCTACATGGCAACACAGCAACATCTACCATAAACTTTCTTTAGACCTAACTTAAAAACAAAGGATTTGCAAACATATGTTTATATGGACTTTTGTCCTTATTTTGATGAGGAACCTGCCCCCAAAGTTTGTAAAAGAATTTTTTATACACTCTGTAGATATATATATTTTTCACTGCTTACTTTTTTAGGTACACTCTTCCAGTACAGAGTCGAACATTCTTTTGCCATTAGGACCATATATTTTTTTGTCATGTTCTGGAAGCACTCTTTTGAACACTAGGTCTATGCTGTTATTATGGCATCACACAATTTCTTTTAGATAGGTTGACTGTACATCCAAGATTTAAATCTCCCTTTTCCCCACCACATCCCAAGGGTGCAATATCGGATTGAGATCCAATGACTGTTGATACCACTTTAACACAGAAAACAGCTGTCTGTTGTGTTCCATGAACCAATCTACCATTATTTTTTTATTTGTCTCATAGTGTGTTTTCCTACTGGGTGTCATAGTCATAAACTGAGACATGGTTAGCAACAATGCTGAGCTAGGCTATGACATTTAAATGCTCTATTATTGGTGTCAATGTATGCCAAGAAAATGTTACCGATGCTATCAGCCTGAACCATTGATAAAAGGATGGATCCATACATTAATGTTGTTTACACCAAATTCTGGTCGTATCATTCAAGTGTTTCAGCAGAAATTGGGACTCTACAGACAAAACATTTTCCCAATCTCTTATTGCCCAATTTTTTTTATCTGTAGCCAATTGTACCCCAGTTCCTTGATTTCATCTGATGGGCATGGAATGATCTTTTGCTGTTGGAGCCCATTGGATTCTAGATTCTATATGTTGAGCATTTAAAGATGCTCTTCTGTATATCTCTGTTGTAAAGAGTAGTTAGTTGTGCTACTTGTGACATTCTATAAGCTTGAGCCAGTTTAGCTATTCTCATCCAAACCTTTCAACAAGGTATTTCCAACCACAGAATTTCCATCCACTGGAATTGTTTTTCTTTTTCTGACTATTCTCTGTCAACCCTAGAAATATTTGTGCATGGAAATCATAGATCAGCAATTTTTTAGATACTCATACCCAATCATCTGGCACCAACGTCCATGCCACATTCCAAGTCACTTAAATCACCTTGTTTTCCCATAAAGTGAAATTCAGCAAGTCATTATGATCATGATTAAATGCCTATATCCATTAAATTGCTGCTATGTTATTGGCTGATTAGAAATTTGCATAAAAGAAATTGTCAGTCAGTACATTATTCTTATGTTTGATGTCGAGGTCTTCAATCGTGCAAATGAATAAACAAATTTTAGAGACAAAATTAATTTTTGCAGATTCAATCAGTGTTCCAATGATATCTAAGGAATCATTATTACTATAGCATATTCAATACTGTAGATGTGATTATGATGTCAGTTCATTTGCCTAGGGATGTACAGTTGTTAACCTTTTGGCAGTTAAGCAATAAATAATAAATTTAACTTTGGTACTCAAGAGGCATCAACTTGACAGAAAAGGAAAGCTGTATTTTTGATTAATCAGAATATGCCATTTTTAAAACAAATGTCTAAACCCAGCAAAGGAGCCTCTCAGAAACTACAAAATATGCACAACTGGATAAAACCAGTGATTTAGTTGAAATAGCAACAAGCAGACATTCCAACCTTACCCACTTGCTGTGAGGCATTGCTAAAGATTTCTTTTCACGTACAACTACGCATTATGCAGCAATCACATCACAACATAGCCTTACATGTAAGAATTTTGTTCTTATGAGTGAACTTTCTTGTGCATTGATATTAACTTTGGAACCAAATGACTAGCCACTTTGCCCATGTACAAAGTGGTAGATAAATACTTCTTATTGTTAATTCTAGTGCATACCATTCTTTACAAGATCCAGTAGAATGCCTGTTTAGTATTTGTAAGTACACTCATCTCCCCCATATTCTTCTCCAATAACTGATTCTGATTTAAATTAGAGATATCAAGATATCAAATATTTGAACATACAAATATACTTATACCTATAATCTGCTGATTTGACTTGAATTTACGAAACTGGCTAGCTCAGTGTGACTGTACAACTGCTAAATCAAAGCAAGAGAAAAAAAAAACAATGCCATTTTTTTCAACAAAGAGGGATTTGTGAGTCTGTTGCAATCGAATTTTAATTGAAAACAAAAAACTATATTATTTACAAAATTATAAAACTTTATTTGTGTTCAGTTTGTGTTTGTCTATATAAAACCATTGATTTTATTGCAAAGAAAGCAACTTATTTGAAGGAAAAGAGTTTAGGTTTTACAGAGTAAATATAAAAAAGTGACTTGACATGAGAGAGATGAGGTTCTACTAATGAATGACAAGAATACCACTGACACAGAATGTGTGAGCAACAGGAAAATAGCAACTCCAAGGAAACTTCCAATCTGAGAGAGAAAGTTGAAATTTCTGAGAGATATAAGAGAAGCAGAGAGAAAGAACTAGTTTGTTTGAATAGGCGGCAAAGAAAAGAAAAAGAGGGATGGTAAAGGATCAAAATTTATTTAGAGCAACAAAAGACAGGAAATTGTAGAGAGTCATGATCGTCAATGTCCCTTCACAGACATGATAATGGCACATAAAAGTTGATTGAATAAAACTAAATTTCTGGTCACATACCTGTTAAAGAAAATCAAAAAACAAAATCAAGTTTATCATAAATGCTGAAACAGCAGAAAACAGAGCAAGAAACTGTTTAATATTTAAAAATGAATAATTACATCACAGATGCAAGTGTGTGTATGTATATATATATATATATATATATGTATACACACACATACACTAACACCTAATAATTAGGTGGAGGAATTTTTACGTATTGGGCTAATGTCCCTTCTTTAATTAAAGCTTTACATATCATAGAAAATTGATATTTAAAACAAATTCTTAGCCATTTCCTTGAAAATTTTGTCCATAGAAAACATGCTGGTCGATTCTTTTGTGTCCGTGTTGACACTGTGTATTGAGTCTCGTGTGGAGTTGAAATGATGGCCGAGCAAGTCGCACATGGTTACACATAATTGCACACGCACAAAATGGAGCTATCGTTTCATATTTGACTTTCATTTAGTTTCATAGATTATTAAATGAGTGTCTTAATGATATATTTTATGTGTTTTAATTTTTACAAGAAGCATTTGAATTTTTACGATCAAACTTTTCAAATTAAAAAATATAAAATATATGAAAATTAAACTTAGAATGTTAGCTTTCAAACTAACGTGTTACCAAAATTGTAATAAACCCTGCGGAGTGCGCATATTACAAAATTTGAGGAAATCTAAACTGCCGTCAGTGAAAAAAATGGCCAAAATTTTGCGAAATCATCAAAATGTCTCTATTTTCAAACTGTAATATTCATCGCACACTGTAGTACATATAAAAATAAATAAGATAGAAACAAAGTTCAGGAAATAAGCTTTTATTTGGTATGCATTATGTTTTTATGGAGATAGTGAGTGAAATAAGACGGTGAGTTGAATATATACATTTTTCAGTGTTTAGTTAAGAATTTCATATGCTGTAAGCTGAGCGTTGGGATACCTACTATAACAACTGAGATGAGGACACTAATTCAAATATATCAGCATCTAATAATGATCATTTTTTATCTCAAAAATTCATAATTATGAAATGCATTGGGTTGCTTTTGATGATACCATATTTGGGCCAATCACAACTCTCCCTGTTGAAAATGGTTTTATTTGCTTAACCAGGAAAATTTTTGAGTACATCTCCAGGTATAAGTGTGTTTATATACCTATATTACACAGGTTGTTGAGAATTTAATTATCTGTTTCTCACATTGTTGAAAATAAGCCAAACCGGTCAGTATATTAGCCATTATTTTTCTGTACAAATGGGGCTCTTCTCTTTAAGGAAATTAAACTGGGCCATTCAAAATATTGTGGCAACAAGAGAAACAACACTAAGAAGGAGCTCAATAGCCTGAAACATTGCTATATTTTGTTCTTGATGAGCTTATTCACCCCTCTTATCAAATAGGTCTGTTGCATCCACTGGTTTGGCAATTTGGATTACCTCACTTGACTGACAATGGTTTTCTTATGTACCAATGTTTCTGAATTCTAACAAAACCTTCAATGTTTCAAAAATCATGTATATTCAATATATGGACTTTTGTCCTTATTTTGATATGAGGAACCTACCCCCAAAGTTTGTAAAAGTATTTTTGATACACTCTGTAGATATATATATTTTTCCCTGCTCACTTTATTAGGTACACTCTTCCAGTACTGAGTCGGACATTCTTTTGCCTTTAGTACCATAGTTTTTTTGTCATGTTCTGCAAGCACTCTTTTGAACACTAGGTCTATGCTGTTATTATGGCATCCCACAATTTTTTTTTAGATAGGTTGACTGTACATCCAGGATTTGAGTCTCCCTTTTCCCCCCACATCCCTAGGGCGCAATATCGGATATTTTCCTTTCTTTTTTGTCTTGTTGCTCTGGATTGGTGTTTGAGTAATCTTCTCTGTTGAGCAACCCAGTCCTTTACTTTGTTGAAATTTGTTCTTGTTGCTTTGTTAATTTATTCATTGTTTTTGCATGTTAATTCTTTTAACAGTTGTTTGCAGAAACACCATCATGCTGGCTAATGCTATCATGTTTGGTTACTTAGCAACCACGCCACATTTTAGTGCTCTTTTTCGTCAGCATATCACCATATTGAATTCTACTTAGCTACACAGCATTTTGATTTCGTTTCCCACCAATTTTTGGACTTACTTAATGACATGTCCTGATTGGCATCTTCTTCATTCAGCATGCCACCATTTGGGATATTTATTCACCAGTCCGAAGTGATTTCATTTGAGCTTATGAACTGAGACTTGTCATTACCGACACATTAATAATTTCAATGTCGATGAGTTTCAGCCGCAAACTTTTCCTTTCATGAAGGATTATATCAAACACAAACATTTCCAAAGACTTACCACTTGCATGTGGTTACCATGCTCCTTTTCAGGACTATAAAATTAACCCTATTTGCATATCCACACTTTTTACAATTTTTATGTGTTTTAATATTTCACCACTTACCAGGTGGTGACTCCATTCAGTTTTTACAAATCAGCAGTTGGACATATTGTAAAATGTTGTTGTTTGCCAATAATAAAATTTTGGCCTTTTAATCAAGAACTCTGCCTTTGTTGCAACTCAGTTTTTGGTGTCAATATCTTCAATTTTATTTTTATATTCTATTTACATGGTAAGCCCTCTGTGGACCGCTACAGGTCTTATACAAAAAAGATGTTTTTGTAAAAATAAATAATATCTCTATGGATCCCACAATGTTAATTTTGAACCTGTAAGTTTGCTGAAATCATTATAGTATTTACAAAGACAACTGCTTTACTTTGCAAAGTACCATGTATTGTCCTGGTTTTATATTTCATAATGATTACATATAAACATTGATTTTTTCAATTGTATACATCTTTTATATTCATAAAAATACTATTTTTTTTTCTTAAATTTTAATATTTGAAAAATTTTCCCCCTTTGTTGGACAATTTTTTCCAAGTATATATTACTCAGAGAAACTTACAAATGTTTTGTACATCATCATTTTGCTTAAGTTACTCTTTTTGTATTAGTTAAGTCAGTATTTGAGGCTTTAGAATTTTCTTTTAATGTAAATATACAACATGACCCCTTGGCCAAGTTTTCCACTAATCGGTCAATGATCACCCCACATTGGATTTCAATCCTTGATCTTGTCAGTATTCACCAAAAGCTGGGAAAGTGTGTGGTGCATGCTCACAAGGTAACATGATGAAAGAAATTCCACATCAAGAAATAAGAACATAAACTGTTTTCCATATTTTATGTAGGTATTTTATTTATGATTTTACCTGCTTGTCCGGGAGGGTAGATAGGTGATACTTTGAACAACTTCTACTATATCAGTTCTTACCCCTATGAACTCCTTGCCCATCTACTCATCCTGATGTGGTGGGTGGCAATATAAAATGGACACTTCAGAACCATAACACAGACACGTCCATCTCCCACTGAGGATGGACCAGAACTCTCCCCAATCCCAAGTATGACATAGTATAGACCAGCACCTAGATATAACCTATTTCCAGTTTTGTTGCCACTTGATCAGCCAAAATCACTTTACTTCCCATTCCCCTTCACTTAGAAGACAGAATTTAATAAGGAACTATCTGCTGGTCCATCAAACAAAAACACTTGAGATCAAAATAAAATCACCTCTTCCTCTTCAATATGGGTGTCTATAGTATTACATTAAATATTGCTATATTCTTTACTATAACAAGGCTTCTGCAAAAAAAACCTTCTCCACACATTTATAAAAAAAAAGGAATTTCTCCTGTGTGTGTTCACGTCTTTTCAAGTTATCACTTTGAAAAAAAGTTTTTGTACATATTTTACAACAATAATTTCTTTCTCCAATTTGTTTTCATGTGCTGTTTTAAGCAAATATTTTCATAAAATGTCTTTTCACATACTTTACTGTGGTAGTTTTTTTTTCCAATATGAGTTTTCATGTTTTTAAAAAGTATCATTTCTAAGAAAAGCCTTACCACATATTTCACAATAAAAATAAATTGCTCCAGGATGACTTTATCTCTACTGTTTTAGGGTAAAATTGTGAGCAAAAGTTTTTCCATATATATCACAATTTGTTTCTCCAGTATGAGTTCTGGTGTATCTTTTTAAGATACTACATTGAAAGATATTTTCCACATGCTTCAAATTGAAATCTTATTTTCAGAGCATGAATTCATAATTCCATGTAGACATAGTTTTAAAATATTACTATGGTGATTTGAAATCAATATTTATAATTCCTATGTTGAACTATGCCTCACCAAGAAACAATAGTTAGCAAGCTAGTCTTGCTGATCTCTGCTGCAGTTTCCCTCCTCACTGAGCTCACCACAATTGTGACCCTGTACTATAACAATAACACTAATAATTAAGGATTTATTTTTCCAGCTGATAACAGACTACTACATACAATAATGAACCAAATTTTAAATAGCTAATGAATGCATGTTTTTCTTATTTTCATAAAATGTTGTATTCTTTTCTACTCTTAAATTATTAACACTTCTGATAGTGTTATATTATCCCAGCTTGCTAAACAGTCAGTGCTGCTGTTGCTTGTTTTCATTTTGTTTCATCAATGTGTCATTCCCTGTCTCAATGCTACCAAAAACATAACATTCTTGATTTCATCACTTGTTTGTGTTATTTATCTTCATGGTTATCACATGTCGACAACAGCAAGCTGGCAGGTAACCAGATTTTATGGGGATTTTGCCCAGTGGTCATTATGATGCTGTGGAGATTCCAGGTGGGAGATTCTCACAGCCATGGTAACTTCTTTGCTGAAAACTAATTTCAAGGCACAAATCAGCAAATTCTGTTGATATCTAACAATGAGTTTAATGGTAACAAATTGAAGAATTTCAAAGAATTATTAATCTTTTGATGCAGTCTGGTTGACAGTCTTTCAGCAGGAAAATGATTCTAGCAGTAATTTGTAATAAATGGAGAAACCTCAGAGCAACAACTAGGAGGAGTAATGATTAAAGCAGGACAGCCTATCTTGCTACCTGGTCACTCTGTGTGTGTGTGTGTGTGTGTGACTTTCTCTCTGGGTATTGGCTAGTTTATATAGGAATTTCATAAAATTTTGCCATTGATTTATTACATCTTTTTCAATAAGATATCACAATCTTTCTTTGTTTGAAAACCAGATGGCATCTTGTAGAATGCATTCATTCCCAAAACATTTACATTAGACTTGGTAAGCTATAAACACGTTTGGTGTTTGATATTAGGTTGTTCGGAAAATAATGTCTGATTTTAAAATTAACTTTTATTCTTGAATTAATGTATTTAAATAGAGTTTAAATCCATCAAAATAGGAACCCTGAAGATCTATACATTTCTGCCATTGAATTACAAGGTTATTTATATCTTTATGATAAAATTCTAATGGTTTGGACACTAACAAATCTTTGAACACAGTTTCTGCATCTTCCTCATTATGAAATGTCTTTGGGCTTAAAAAATTGTCAAGATGCTTGAGAAAGTGGTAGTCAGTGGGTGAGAGATCAGAGGAATAGGGTGGTTTTAGTAAAGTCTTGTATCCCAAGTCAGTGAGCTTCTGCAGTCCCATTATTGTAATACCATTGTCATACTGTAAACATACTTATATGTCTTTACAAAACTTAAATTTTCTGCTCTTGATGTGTTTGTATATATACAGACTAGTTTGAAACTGATTGGAATCAGACCTCTCCCTGGAAGAACGTACTAACAGTCCAATAAATAATCTGATGGAAATGTTAACATTCTGTGTACAGATAACATTCTTCCAACTAGAGCCTGACATATACCAGCAAGAAGAAGGCTTGGCTATGGGTTTACCATTGTCACCTCTGATTGCCAACATACTCATGAAATACTTTGAAGAAATGGCTTTAGAAATGACACCACTAAAGCCAAAAGTATGGCCGAGATAGGTAGATGACAGCTTTCTGGTGCAGATGGAGTATGAAGGTGTCATCTACAACTCCGGACACACCAGGAAGCTGTATAAATACTGCTGAACCATGTAAACTCAATAAGACTTTCAGTCCAGTTCACAATGGAAGAAAAAAATAATCAGCTAGCCTTATTGCGTGTATTGATAACTTCCACAGAGAATGGGTTCAAAACATCTGTATATCACAAGCCATCTTTCACAGTATAATACCTCAACTTCAATTCCCACCATACAGTGTGAAGAAGGGATTATTTAATGCCTACAACAGCCAGCAAAAATTATAAGTGGAAACCCAGACACATACCAACAAGAAATGATCAGCATCAAATGTATCCTTCAGAATAACAACTACTGAGTATCTACAGATGGGAACAGAAGGGATAAAGAGGACAACCAGAAAATTGCCATGGTCTGTCTACTTTACATCAAGTCTTATCAGAAAAGATTCAGAAGATCTGCCGTCTATACAACATCCGGACAATATTCAGAAGCAATTCTACTCTATAGAGAATTTTAAGGTGAGGGGTGGTGTTTTCATTCTGTGTAGAAAAGGGGACAAAAATTAATGCACAAACTTGGTAAATTATTTAATATTTTTAATTTGTCCCCTTCTTCTACACAGAAAACCCCACCCCTAACCTTAACACCTAACCATAAAGTTCTTTAGGGTTAGGTGTTAAGGTTAGGGGTGGGGTTTTCTGTGTAGAAGAAGGGGACAAATTAAAAAATAAAAAACATTAAATAATTTACCAAGTTTGTGCATTAACTTTTTTTTATTTTCAATTTTAAAATATAAAAAATGCTTTATTTTTATTATTTAATTTGTTCTTTTAATTTGTCATTGCTATTCAAAATGGAAAAAAGGTTTTATTGTATTATTTAATTTGTTTTTGTTATAAATAAAGCTACACTTACCAAAAAAAAAAAAAAAAATTTACATTTATGCCGACGGTAGTGCGCACTGCACAGTGATTTTCTGCAAGGAAAGTCTGTAAAAGAAGTAAATAGGCCAAATTTTCTTATTACGCCTGCGTGGGTACTACGCTGTGAATGATGATTTATGAAGCCAGTAATGGGGGACGAATGACCAACAAGAAGTCCGATTTTTTTCTTGTCGATAACTCCCAAAAAAACGGTAAGGTTTCTTCATAATTTAATTATTTATTTGAGTTCAGCATGTACATTTGCACGGATTTATGACGATTTCGGAAAAATTTTAAGGGATATTAGCGCTCGGGAAAGAAAACCAACATTTACCTTCGCACCCCACCCACAAAGCCTTGTTGCAATATTTCGCCGTGAAATATTTTTTTTCTGTTAGCTCTCCTTTCGCACTGTTTATTCATCACTTCACGTACTTTACTGTTCATTTCAAACCAAGTATTATGGCTGGTCTTCAACGCGTTCCCAATCAACAGGTTTTTGAAGATTGGAGCACAGTTTCACAACAATATTGATAATTGCATTGGCTGGTCCGTAACTATGGTTTGCTAGCAGTCAGTTTGGACTCCATTGCTTGCAACAGCCGTTGTAGGGAACAAACCTATTCGCGTCGGTGGACAACAGCATTTGGAGGTGTGCACCGTGCACGTAAAGTTTGGGGCGCGAAAATGTAATAGAGCCGAAAATACGTTAAAAATGGCAATATTAAAAAACAATTCCTTAAAAAGTATCTTAGAAACCGAAACACATCAGAACGTAACTGTCACACGAATGTCGGAAGATTTCTTTTTTTAAAGTCTAACTTAGTCCATAAATATAGTTAATTTCTTTGTACACTAAGTTTTTAAAAAAGGATCCTTTTTTCCACCATAAAAATCAACAAAACTTACAAAAAGGAAAAAGCCCAATGAATATATATATATATATATTAAATGCGGATAGGTTGATCTTTCTTTCGACGCCACGACAAAACTAACATGTTCAACAGACGGTGTTAGCCGACTTTAATCCCCAAATAATATTAATACGCAACAGAACCGCTTCGTGTCCACTAACGAAATTTCTTATGCAAACTTTCCAAATTCTTGCTGCGGTATCTAAACAAGTTCAGTCGATATAGTCAAGTGACGGCGACAGGGGTTCATGAAACCTACAACCTCCGAATATGATACGGGACCTTCACTATTCCGATATACCAATTTTCATAAAGTAAAAGTAAAACAATGTTACTTAATTTAATGCAGAAAATAATATCATGAATCATTTCTAACATGGAAATTTAAAAAATAAAAAAAAATTATCAAAGGGGTAAAATAAAAAAAGGCAAACAATGCTTTATGTATAATTTTCCTCTTCGTCACCGCCAAAGAATAAATTTATTTTTATTTTATTTTTTATTTATTTATTTTATATTTTTTATTTTTATTTTATATTTTTTATTTTTATTTTATATTTTCAACCATTTTTATTTTTAAAAGTTTTTTTTTTAGCTAATTTAAAAAACGAATTGTATCTCCAGAAATTTTCACCAGTCTTTTGAACAGAAGTAGAATTCACTCATTGTTTCCTGTTTAGGATTGGGTTCCATTTCCTTCTGAAAGTATACTTCTGACGTCTCTGCTTAAACTCTGAAATTTTATTTACTATTTTTCCTCAATAGAAGTAGATAGGTTTGCCTATCGTCTGGCTCACATACCACCCCGGTCTTTTCAACTGGCGTAGGGGTTTATCCCTTGTTTATGATTGGGTTTCCGGTTCCTTCTAAAAGTATTCTCATTCTCTTTACTTTCACTCTCAGTAGCCACTTGCGTCTAAGTGGCATTATCGTTTTGCTTAGCGAGAATTGATAAAAAAAAAAAAAAGAAGAAGCGTCAACGCATAGAAATTTTGAAGGGTCAAAAATCTAATAGAAGCAGGAAAAATCCCTGTCTTAACTTCTGGAACATTTTTCCTCTATGTAATTCATTCATATAAGATGAGAATAGATTTTGGTGAAGTGTTGGTGTGATCCAGAATATGAGGCTAGTTAAAAAAAATAAAAGTGAAGTAATTCGGTGATTGTTATGCAGAAATGGTTTGAAGCTGTAAACTTACCCATGTAACGGGGTAGAGCAAGGGAAGAAAGATTTATTCTCTGATTCACATTTCTCTCGTAATGGGCATTATTATATCCGGGATATAATAACACCGTAGTCCACGAATGGGACGGAACGGAATGTCTGAAAAGAAAAAGAATGACAAACATGCTTTGTTGTTAGAGTGACTTTTACTAAGACATACACAAAACTAATACATATATACACGTGCCCCATGCGAAGAATGATATATCACCTATATCTACACAGTAGAGTGTAAGGAGAAACAAAAAGAAAGGGTCTTACACATAATATAGAGATATTCCTCCAGCTAGAGAAGCCATTTTTAGGACTCCAGATTCGAACGGGCCGGATTCATCTTATGCCAGGCAAGGACATATTCCATAAACGGGAAACAGCAATTCTTGGGTTTTCCCAAATTGAGGACTGCGAGTTGGAGTTTCATTCTATATCTATGAAAGATATATTCCCAAAGGGAAATGGCACCACAGACTTGTAAGCTACTAGGGAGACAGGCTTAGCTTCGGCCTGGACCATAAGAGAGGGGGCGTCTAAAGAAAGCAACCTTCTCGTTTGGCTGCTGTATATGAACTGAAAAAGGACTAGCACTTTCGTCGCTGTATGGAGTGACATTATTAAGCAACCGTCATGTGACCCACGTGACTTATCTCCACCGAAGAGTACAGAGTCATGGTTCAGATTAAAAATTTGCTCGATGAAAAATAAAACATACAAGTACTAGCTCGGTACTTGTTGCTACGCTGACGGCAAGATGATCACATTTCTGATCTGAACTGTCCATTTAAAATATTACATCCATTAAAAAAAAATCATCAGTTTAGAGAACATAAAAATGTCGGCTTATACTATAGGAAATAAACCCCATTTCCAACACAATTACATACCCACAATCATACCGTACTAAAACACACCCAAACTTTATTTTCTATCCAATAACTGGCAATATTTACAAACATTCCAAAAAGATTCCACAATACAACGCACATCGTTTAAATCAAAGTATCTATTGGTTAGAAATTAACATCACCATGTGAAATATTTGACTAATCAGAGAAAACTAAAACTTTTTCTCAACCCAACTTCCGGGGAATTTTTAAAATAAAATCTTTCAGCAGCAGAGGTGCGACTGGCTCCAAGCCGTTCAAATACAAGAGATGTGACCACATAGACACCCTCCCCAACGTGTGTTGAAAGAAATATGTATTAGCAACTTCAAAATAATTATCTCCAACAGTAGGGACGTCAGTGAATCTCTGCTGACGATCAAGGCTTTTCTTAACAGCAGATTTTTAATCTGGACCAACTACTTAAAAGTATTTTCTCAGCCACGACTTTGACTTTGGACCGACTATCCAAAGATGTTAACTTAGTTAAATATTATTTTGGAATTCGGACCTGGACGACAGAATTCCCTACAATACTCTTTTTTCCTACCTAGGGAGTGTTCCTATACAGGAAGAGGAATTAGTCATCGTAATAATAATTGTAATAGTCATTGCTATAATAATTATATCCTCGTATAATCAAAAAACGTTTTAACGCTAACAGGCCCCGTAAGAATGTGGTAATGGTATTATTGCTTATTTTTAAAACGTATAATCTTGTCCTTTATTCCAGTTATCAATTTTTATGGAATTCGAAAAATAACCTACCTTGAAAATCAGTATTCAACGTCCTAGTTTTTACATGGGCTCGAATATCGATTATTCAAAACGATGACAGATATCAGCAATCACCACTAACCCACTCACAGAACAAAACAAGACAACTACTGTTCTGGTGGAATTCGGGATTTTAGAGCGTGACCTGAACTAGAACAGTGATTTTAAAAGATTTTTTTTTTATTTAAAGTACTAATTAAAAATTGGCTCGTACAAGCTAATTTGAGTTAACACGCATTCGTTTTTGTATCAATGACAAGATACACGGCCGCTAAGCATGAACCAGGATCGGAAAGAGTACATTACATTTACAATGTGTACATAGACATCAACATCGCATGGTGATTGGTTGTCTCACGCAAAGCAACCATCAAATCACTTAAATCGTGAAACTGACAGTCACCATACAGTACTGGTTTCTATGTCCACACTATTTATGGCTCCAAACGCTCTATCTCTAATACTGAGCACTCTTCCTTACAAGTCCACACACACACTCACACGTATATGGAGTAAAAACAGGTTTACGTCAGCTATCGTCTAGTTTACAACCCTTTTTGTGTTTATTAGATAAAATGGATAAATCCGACAAATATTTTATTTCTATTTACGTTCATGGATACAACTTTTGAGTAAATGCTCTGTGAAACAATATTAATTACATTTACCGGCCTGAATGTTCAAAAATTTTTGTAGAAAATATGCATAGAAACCGTCATTTGGCCTGACGTGCTCTATTATTAATCATTCAGCCACAGAGGACTTTCCGGTTCGTTAGCAAAGTTCAAATTACTGCTTAAACACACATCTTCGACGATCTTTCTCGATATATCACTTCTGTTCCGAAGCGTTCTTGAGTAGTGCTGTCGGAGAACCCATATCTTCGAATTTTCTCGTACATTCAAGACGGTCAGTGTAATTAATTGAGATCGACTGTTTTACTTTTTTAACAGAGCATTTTTTACTCAAATAAGTTATCCATAAAATAACGTGAGCATAAAATTATATATATATATATATAGAGAGAGAGAGATAAAAAGTATGAAAATAAATAAAATGAAAGAAAGATTAATAAAAAAAAAATCAATAATGTACGAATCAAGTATCATACATATACATATACGACAAAATGCATATGGATTCAGTTCAATTATTTATAAGGGATTATTATAATCGAACACCGGTTATTCCCTTGATCCTTCCCTGTTGAGATCGGGAAAAGGTATCGTTTTTTTTTGTTTACGTAAGTATTTTTTTCCTTTTTAAGTTATTGTCAGATTTTGTAAAATTATATGAGTAACTCTCTGCATTGGTCATATTATTTGTAAAGCAGAAAGGTACTTCACTTCAGTATCTTAATATAAAAAAATGTAATCTGTGTTGTTATTAAATAGGGTGTTTTGTTTACGCGATTGACACTCCATCCATACTCAACAAATTCAATCAAATAATTCTGAAAGTTTTTTTGTTTTTTTTTACTTGTATAAAGAAATGAAAAACATTCATTATTTTGGGGTGCTTCGATGATTTCTTTTAAACATCGTTGTGCAAGTGTAAACGGTAAATTATTTTTATCCATTACTTAAAAAAACAAAACAAATTAAAGTTGTTGATAAGAAAGAAACAAGCTTAATCCGAAGTTTTAAGACTAAAATAATTTCTGGCTCGAATCCTCACCTTGTTTCGTTTATTTGGATTTTATCTGGATTTCCGATTATTATCCTTTGACTTTGAGTCAGGTGTATGTTGTACCTAGTATTTTCTATTTTTTATTGCTTAATTTCATTTTTCACATCAAAATTATAAATAAGTTTTTGATAAAAAATTAAGAAAAATGCTTATAAAAAAAAATAAAGAAAAAAAAAGATTTAAAAATTACCAGAACACATAGACCAGAAAGACCAGTGAACAAAAAAGAAACGTAATTATCAAAACAACGGCAAAAATACCAGCCGAAATTATCAGTTACACAATCATATTCCTCAGAGCCTTGAAGTAGGAACCATTTTCCCAGACTACTTAAAGTTGTCAAAGAGAAATATAGGACATCCTTTTCAAATTAAATTGAAATAATATCTAATATATTTTTTTTGTTCTATGTAGTAACCCATGCAAATGAGAAATCGTTTGAATTTCAATTGGAACAGGATGGGCTGTATTTCTGGCAAATCTGGTATCCCTACACTTCAATATTTCTAATTTCAAGCAAATATTTTGTATGTATTTTGTTTTACACATTATTTTTACTCATCTTTATCCCATACAAGGCCCAAGGGTCATTCGAGGTAGAGTGTAATTGAAGATGGTTGTGTGTTGTGAGCAGTAAGAGTAAAGGACACATTTTATGAGGATATGTAGGCAAGACAACAGTTAACCAATGAAAATGTTAAGATTATAGTGGCTGGAAAAGCAACCTCTTGGGATTCAATTCCACAAAGCAATAGTTTTTTGGAATACAAAAGGAATGAGGGTGGGTCATCTCAATGTACATAGTGTGATGGGTCTTAGCTGAGAGAGTTAGAGCTGGGAGAATTAAGGAATGTAGCTTGTCTGAACATTTTCTATGGAAATAGCAATAGAGTAGTGAGAGGCTTGCAATATTTCATTTTTGGGTAAGGGGTTGTAAGGCAGAATTCATAACCCACAAGGCTGCATAGATGCTTTTGGGCTCTATCAAGACTGGAAAATGAAGATTGGGCAGCTACAGTCTAGATATGCTATCAGTACTCCATTTTCAACCTGATCTGGCTCTTGTAAATGTAAAGCATACACGGAGGAGTCATGTACTTTTTGAAGTGGTACAGGAAACCAACCATTTTCAGCATCTTTAGCAATGGGTCATATATACATGAGTTCCACTTGAAGTCTGAGGTGAGATTAAGTCTCAAAGGGCATTCAAGGAAAGGGGCCTTCTTGAAAGAATACCTATACTTTGCAATAAACAGAAATTATGGGACTGTCCAGTGATGATGGAATGTTAGTAAAATAATTTCTGTGATGCAAAACAATATTTGGAGGCTATGCTGGAGTCAATTTAGGGTTTTGTCAAAAGACTTAAAAGGACTGGAGCTATGTCATCTTGGGCCATTATAGGTAATTTAAGGACAGTCTAATAATAGCTTAGGTTCCTGTAATTTTAAAGGCAACCTGAGGAAGAAATGATTATATTAATATGGGGAAAGGTTGTTCAATGTTTGTATGTAACATCAATCAGCTAAGTGACAAACTTTTACTCATATTAATCCAATATATATATATGCGTGTGTTTGTGGTTAAAACATTTACTTTCTGACCATAAAACCCATGTTTGAATTTCACCAGAGTCAAGTTATCATTTCTTGATGTTAAGAAAAGTGGAAAAGTGATCCCAGTATGGAAAGTACCTGAAAACTATACTACAGGTTGACCCAAACCTTGTGAGTGAAATTGAGTAGATGGAACTGTTCAGAAGCCATCAATGGTTGTGTTAGTACAGAGTCACAAGTCATTATGACCAAGGCTTTTAATGGAAATATTAATGAAAGAATTAATGAATGTTCTTTGGTGTTGAACAAGTTAAAATGGATAACTGTCACTAATTAAATTTTTAGGAATGGAGGTGGCATAAGCATTACTAATATTGGAAAAAGAATTAGTGAAACAAATATGAATTCTGACTGAAGCTGTTAACCTTCACTTCATACTAATGACTATATGAAAAGCATTAACCCAATTCTCCTTGTGCTTTGTCCAATTGCTAATTGTGATGACAAAAATGTTTCATCACTGGTATACCACAATGGTTGAGAGAAAAGCGAGCAGTTGAGTGAGTACTTGGCAAGATTCTGTCATTATACTTGCCTTGGTAGTCAAAATCTATTACTCCTATTTTCAAATTTTATAACAACCGAAGAAGTTACCTAAAAATTTATAACAGTTGATCTTATACTGTCTTATATCACAAAATACATTGTCTATAACTTTCTGAAGAATCATTAACATCCTAAGCTTTGTTGTTATCATATTATATCCCCATGGATTTCAGAAGGGTCATTGTCATTCATTCCAAGATTTGAATGGACACCTGAACTCTCCTTTTACCGTATTATATTCTAAAATATATTGTCTTTAACTATGAGAAGAATCATTGACATCCTAAGCTTTAATTGCATGCCTAAACTATTCTTTGGGTTATTACCACATTATACCCACAAATACATTGTCTAATAAACTTTAAGAAGAGTTATTGATATTTCAAGCTTTTGTTGTACCATTAAAATCCTTCTTTGTATTGTTTTTATTATAACAAATTGATGTTGTGGCAACTCTAGTTTAATTTTACTTAAGTTTTTTTTCTTTATGGATAAGATAGTTATGTATTTCCCATTGGTACCTGGGGTTGATGTCTGCATCTAGATAAATGCTATATGTTTGAATGTTGATTTTCAATGTGGAAGACTGGTGCAATACAGTTTTTCAACCTCTATTTCCCCTCATGTAAAGCTGAGTAACTATCAAGATCAAAGATTATTTTGAATTTATTCTTAAGATGAAATATTTCAGGTTGATGTAAATATTTCCAGAATTTAAAAAAATATTTGATATAATTTTATAGTCCCGTTATTCCAATAAAATATCTTCCTTGGCTTTCTATATTCCAATTCTGATTAAATATCTTGAAAGTGTTAAAAATGTTGACAAGATAAAGTGTGCTACATTGAGCAAAAAAACAGTTTGAAGATGACAGGCTTGGAGAATACATTACACCAAGAAGAACATCCCATTCTAAATCTATGATTATTTGTTGTATTACATTCACAATAACAACACAGTAAAACCACCAATCAATTTCCTTGCCCAAAGATCTTTTTCTTTCTCATATACCATTCAGAAAAGCCAATTGGTCACTAGAGCTTCATGTACTAATATTTTGTCCAGGTTCCAGCAATTCATAATAAAGAATTCTCACATCAAATCCCCAAGTAGATTCTGTGTAGGTTGAAATGTTGGTAATTATTTGGGATCTAAGCATGAATTTCTTTTTTTTCATTTTCATAAAAAATTCACTTTCCAAAAAGAGCAAAATGAGTCTTTCAGTGCAGACTGATGATCATTTGCTTTAGTTTTTGTTAAACCCATTTCCACAGCTTCAGAAAATTTTCTAAGGTTTATAAATAATGTAGTTAACTAATTGCACAAGCAATAAAGAGATGAGTAACCTTTAAAGATACTTCAAAGATTTCTGTAACATTTTGTGATAGATAATGCTGGAAACTTTTGCATCAAGCCAATACTTTGTGGCAAATCTTTGATGCTGAATTATGAGGTGTGTTTAAAACGGTTAGCATTCTTGTTTTTGAAAATTAGAAGCTGAATACACAGTAGAAAACTTTTTAAAATGGTAACTTAAAATTTTTTTAAATGCTGGAAGTTTTTGCACTTACCTAAGATATTGACTTGTACTTTGCATTGTTCATATAAAAATGGCTTTAAATCTAATGAATTTTTTTTTTTTTTTTGGTTTATATTGATAAAATAATTTGACATTTTTGCATATGCTTTCAGCCTTTCATTTGGACAATATCTTATCATGTCAAAAACACAAGATGACAATTGCAAAAAGAAAACAGTCAGGAGAAAGAGAAACTCAGAGAAGAAAGTATTGAATTGCCAAATTTGTGAAAAATCTTACAAAAAACAATCGCTGCTGAGTTTACATTTAAGAGTTCATACTGGAGTGAGACCATACCAATGTGAAGTGTGCAAGAAAGCTTTCTTTCAGAGTAGTCACTTAAAATATCATATAAGAACACACACTGGAGAAAGACCCTTTCCATGTAACCTCTGTGATAAAGCTTTCTCTCGAAATAGCAAGCTAAAGAGACACATGCGAACTCATACAGGAGAAACACCTTTTCACTGTGAAGAGTGTGGAAAAGGTTTCCCTCAAAAGGGTCTGTTGAAACGCCATATGACCACCCATACAGGAGAGAAAAACTTCCAGTGTGAAATATGTGGCAAAGCTTTCTCACAAAATGGACATTTAAAACGCCACATTGCACTGCACATGGGAGAAAAACCATATACATGTAAAATATGCAGCAGGGCTTTTGCCCAAAATGGTAATTTGAAGAATCATATGAACATTCACTTTAAAGATAGGACTGATAGTAACTTGAGCACTGATATCAAAGGAAAACCTGATAATCAAAGTAGCTCACTTAAAGAAAAAAAGGAAAATCAACCAACCACAAATGTTCTAGAGAGGATTCATCATCAAACAAGCTCAGAGACTGCAGATTTTGTAAGTGCACACACTATAATAAGTCATGATACTTATATGGATACATATGCACTTTCCAAAGACAAGACTGAAAATTATTCAAACAAACAAGTATGTTCACACAACACAGTAAATTATATAAATACACCATATATAGAAAGATCTGGTAATTCATATGAGATTTTCTGAAATGGAGAAGTTTGGACCATCAATGAACATTTACAGAGAAGAAAGGTCTGAAAATCTTTAAAAATAGTATAATGAGAAAACAAAAAATATTATGCAAGCACTTTTGCCTGGGCAAAATTTGAACATGTCTTATACTGCTAAATGGAGAAATTTCAATAATTTCAAGTGTGTGGAGAAGCTTCCATGCAACATGCTTTCTGCTGATAAAGGAGAATGAAAATTGGAGTAATATTCTCTTTTATGGTGCAGTGTTGAACTAATTATATATCTTCAAATCTACAATCATTGCTAAGTGACAAAAGACCATATTAATATGCTGAAGTCAGAATAAATGTTACTAAAGAGAAACTTTAAATGAACTCATGATTATTATATTTTTAATAATAGATTTCACATCAGAAACTTTCACAAGATGTAACCTAGTTTTAAATGAACAAAGGAAGTTTTTGGGACATTTGTTGTTTGCTTTTTAATTTCTCCAAAACTCCATCATAACAAATTCTTTAAAGTAACTGCAATAGCATTGGGTTAACAACATACACAACAAAATCTTCAAAGTAAGGTCCACTCTAGGAAAGTTGAAACAAAGAATCAGGAGACCTGAAAATAACAAGTTACCTTGTTCTAACTACTTATCAACCATACAAATATCATACACTCTTATATACTCAAAGAAGAGAAGCAACCAGAATATGTAGCATGCCAAGCACTATATGAAGCACTTCTTGACTGTAACAATCTTGTTCTTCCTAGGCATCAATTTTATAGAGTAGTATGAGAGACTTCTTTGAAAACATTGATGTGTATGACCTACTATTCTTTTCAAAGAAGTCACATTGTCTGTGGATGACAAAAATATTGGCTCCAGAAAAATTAATTTCTGTTGAGCTCTTTGGTTTGAGGTGTGGGTTTGTAAACAGTGACTATTTAACCTAATATTGCATGACTCTTTGGCAGAATTGAGTCACTGTCAGTCACTGTGTGTTTATCTAAATCTAAAAATAAACACGCTAAAATTCACCTTCATCCCTGCCGTGAGCCGATGGCTTAGTGGTAGAAGTTCCGACTGATGCCAATTCAGTCGGGTTTCGATCCTAGCTAGAGGCAACCGGACATCTAGCCACACTGATGAGCTGTGAAACAGCGAAACAGTCTGTGGATGACAAAAATATATATATAATATATATATAGATAGATAGATAGTGGGTGTAACAGCAAAATTTTCCAAATCGTGTAACAGCATGGGATAATTGCTCATCTCACAAAATGTTTAATATCTAAAAATCCACTTAACTAATTGATTTCTTTTTTCCAGCTTTTAGCCATCTTGACACCATATGTTGTAAGAATCACAGAAAAACCCTTTGAGTTATTCAGCTAGAAAGAAAACAGGTTAAAATCGTTTTGTTTCAGCTCCACTATGTTTTCCCAACTGAGCAATGGTGAGATGAAAAAGATCATTCAGGCCTTCAGTAATGGCACCAACAGTCATACTCTGGCGTCCATTCAAGAACCATCAAGAGAACGGTGAATAAGTTTTTTAAAGAAAAGTAGAGAAGAAAACTGGATCAGGAGGCCACAACAGCAAGTGAGACCATAATTTCACCTTAGAGCTAAATACATTCTTATTGTTCAAAGTAGAGTCCAATAGCGTTATAAAAACCTTGGAGAAATCTAGTAAGATATCTTTAATAGTTTCTAAGATACAACAGTTCAAAGCTTAATCTAACAATTGGACAATTTTGCTATTACACCTGGTGTGTGTGTGTGTGTGTGTATATATATATATATATATATATATAAAGCATTAAAAAGTTTGATGATAATGTGAAAGGCTAACCTTAAAACTATTCATTATGATTTTTGCTTGATGAGATTTATATATTTGGTTCTAGAGAAAAAAATAAAGACTGACTTTGACATTAAGTAAACCAACAATGTTTGTCATGTCATAAAATCAAGCAACCTCACCTAACCAAAACATTCACCAATCATCTGTGTTAAATGCTGTCAAGACTGTTGCTGTTTTTGGGACCAATCCAAGATGACATTTTACAGCACGTTCCTTTATGATTCTTAGTAGGTAAATTTCTTGTCTATCTACCATATTTTCTAACCCATTGAGGCTGTTTGCAGCACAAGTGATCCATTTCTTCAACCAATGAGTCAGCCATCAAAGATTACAAATATGGGTTAATATTTCATGTTTGTGCATAACCTGTGTTGAAAACATTAAGGAAATAAGCAAGGACTGTGCACTAAGCCAAATGCTCTTTTTAGCTGCAAAAAGCCAATTAGAAGACATTCTTTATACAGTAATCTATCTTCTCTTCATTGATTTAATAATATTATAAAATGTATAAAAAAGATAAAGCTTTTCCAAGAGGTATATATGTGTGTGTGTGTGTGTGTGTGTGTGTGTGTGTGAACAGAATTTTGACCAATAAAGTGCTCAATAGTTGTTTCGGGCAATATTATCGAATTAGAAATAATAAAATTCACAATACCTATTGAATGTTAACTCTTGAGTTTCATGATTTCTCACTTGTACAAACTTCTGGTAAGAATGGTTGTATTAATTACAGAATTATTTAATATAATAATAATAAAAAAAAACAGACATTCATCCTCATCTTTGTTGCCATATTTATTACAAGTTTTCGGCCGTTGTACACTCCAGCCTTCTTCAGGTGGTAGGAATGTTGAACTGACCCTTTATTTCACTCGCTGGAGTAGACTGTTCTAGTTCCATGTGCCATGTCTAATGGATGTCAGTTATCAGTTATCTCCTGTTAATTGCCTTCTCCAAGTTCTCCACTGCCTTAACCAGGTATTGAACTCACACTTTTTGGGTTGTGTCACTGGATCTAACTAACGTTAGTCGTGTTATTCAATCCAGAGCTGGGTGGAAAAGAAATGGATTCATACCTTGTATGGTACCGAATCTTAAAAAATATTCATGAGAGAAAAAAATAAATGTATGTACGTATATAGAAATTTATGTCATATTCTCCCATGTAAATATGTACAGGTGTGTGTGTGGTGGGAGGCATTTGAAAAGTTTTCAGTTTGACTCACTTTCTATAAATGTACCAAATGAATAAACATCATTTTTTTATCTTTTGAAGGGCTTCTTGGTCAGGTTGAGAATTTTCATCACCCTCTTGTATACATACTTATGAATTTATATACTTTTTTCATGGTAAAATTCCCAAAACTTTAGAATAACATCTTTCATATATATATATATATATATGGGAACATTGTGGAGTGGTTAGACAATTTACATTCTGACCATGAGGCCTGGGTCTGAATCTCACCATGGTCGATTTGCCAGGAAGGAGACTTCCTGATATTATCAAACTGAAGTGGTTGATCTCAGTGTGCGGCACCTTTGGAAAGTGCCTGAAAACCACATCATGGGTTAATCCAAGCCTTGTGGGTGAAACTGAGTAGACAGAACCATTGAGGGCTGTTGATAACTGTGCTAGCACAAAGTCACAAATCATCGTGGCCGAGGGCTTGAGCATGCTGGACTTGTTCAAATTGTTGATCACACTAGAGAACATGCTCTTTCCTAGAAACTGTAACTAAGGTCTGCTCAGCATAGTTACAGTATGAACCGCAGGTGGGCTCTGTGGGTGTTAAATAAACACAAATGCATCTAAGCAAGTGTCTGCAATAGGGATTAGCTAGCCATCCTAGAATACGAGTGACCAGATATATATATATATATATATATATATATATATATATATATATATATATATATAAAAACATTCATCTGTAAAGCTAATATACTGAGTGATCAAAAAATAAATAAATATATTTTTATTTGCTTTTAAAATATTTGAAAGTTTTTTTCTCAAAAAATATTTTTTTTGTTTCATTTTTCAAAAATATTTCTTTTTAATTTTCATTCCACTACAATCTAATTTTTTTCTTGGGTTAATGGGAGTTGGCAGCTTAGAGCAGTAGCTGAAAAGAGCAATGTCTAAGCCAAATGGTCTTCAAAATCTTATGGCCTTGTGCCAAAGAAATGAAAACCCATTAGATTAGTAACAAATGAACCACTTTGAAAAAAATCTTTTTAATATTTTTCTTTGCTCTGTATTGAATCCATTTATGATAAAAAGCATGAATTCTGAATGTTTGCATCTTTTAATCTTTTTTAATGTAGTTCCTCCAGGACCTATGTGATAATATCTCTGCACAGCTTCTTTTTCTTTAATATCTACAAACTATAGATTGCCACAACTGTTCTTGGGAAAGGTAGATTAATGATTTCCTGCTTCCTTCTCTATAGCTTTGAATTCAAACTTGTGTTTTTCCTAAACTGGTTGCCCTCCAAGTCTAGAGAGCCCATTCTGCCCTATTACTTTACTCTCATAGCAAAGTTAATGCAACAGCCTTGGCCAGAATTTAAATTCAGTCTACTGATATCATTTTCCATGCTTATAACCATTATTCTACCTCTACATTTGTGTATATATACCACTAAATGAATTTTGATTAATTAAAAAATCAAATGTATGCTACATTTCTGTGGATTTATGAAAGCAGAAACTTGCAGATTTCAAAACTGAACTGAATGGAATTGATGATCTGAAAAAAAAAAATATTTACACCAATCCTTTGTTTTTTCATTGTACAGATTTATTTGAACTACCATATATCCTTGCATATCATGCAACCTTTGAAAACCTAATTTGAAGCTAATTTGACTAGAGTAAATATATATTTACATCAACAGTGTAGCTAGAGCTAGTACATGTGCTAATTTCATACCTTGTGTATGATGCAACCCCCTTAAAATTAGCTTCACAATTAGGTCTTGAAAAATCACATGATACGCAAGTATATATGGTAATTGTAGCCATTGTAAGCTCCATCCTTCCTCAAGTGTCTGTTTCATTTTTAAGTGTCAAACCTTGTTTTGAAAAAATCATGTCTTTTCAGTCTTATTTATGTGCACAACATCTGGTGGCTATACCTTCAAACTCTTGAAACTGTTCTCACTTGACCCCTACATTGAACTCTTCACCTAATAAATTAGGTTATTTTCAATAGCATTCTAATTTTGGGATTATGCCTTTAGAAATTCAAATTTATCAGTTGGTCTTACTTTTTTTTTCTTTTAATCAGTATTTCTCATATGTTATTGGTATCTATACTTGGTCAGCTCATCTGAGCTTAATATATGTGAAGGTTCATTCATCTTATTCTCCAAAGATTCGATTCTGAATTACTATATTTGCTGGCCTATTGGATGCACCCATGAATTGGATAGACCCAGATTTTGGCATGGAATATTTAGGAAAATGCACATATGACAACCAAAAAAATCAAAATTATAACCTTATCTTTATGTGACATTCTCACTAACCATAAAGAAACACTTACAGTATTAGAAAAAATTATACTACTGGTACTTTTTTTTAATAGAAGAGACGTAAAGTTTAATTATCAGGACATTTTTTGGAAAAGAAGAATTTTATTACATTTCATCATGCATTTATTGAAAATTATTTTGTTTTTCAGGTAGCAACATCTGCACATACAGTAAATTCTTAATAGCTACAAAGAAATATACAGGTACCAGTGAACACTGGTACATATGGTAAGAGGCCACCCTCCCACCAAAAAAACAGAAATCTGGTACTTGTTGGTAAATGAAGTCCCATACCATACATGCAGAAAAGCAAATTTCAATACCTGTATATCAACAAAAACACACACAAAACAAACTGCAATATATGAATCAAAGCAAATATTTCTGTAAAATATGGTATTTCTACAAAACAAGCATCAAAATATTGTGCAATTCCATAAATTTCTTAATTTCTTTTTCCTGAGTGAATTTTTCAGGGATATTTTTATTGATATCACATTTGTTCACTTCTAGGAGTTTTAGTTTCAAAGCTAAGTGCTATTTGTGCATGGATTCCTGGTGAACCCCACTTTTTCCATGGTTTTCATGTCGCTGTCATACATGATACTGCTGTATTAAAAGCAGAGTAATTTAAAAAAAAAAAATCTGCATTCAATCGGCTGACAAATATGGTAATTCTATAAAGGGTGGTGTACTCACCACTTTTCCTCCATACAGCGTCAGCTTCTGATTATAAGGTTTCTGCATGGATTACAGCTTTTTCAAGTTTTATTTTACCATTGTATTCTCTGCCACAGCTGCATAGAATGTTGTACATGCAGTTCTTAGTCCTGATTTCTTCTAGACGAAGCTTTACTTTAGCAGGATATCTATATAGAGGAGGAGGGTTTTGTGATTAAAACATATGATCTAGGTACAGTGCAACCAACAACATTTCAAAATCAGATACTGGAGGAAAGTTGGGGTGTACAAAAATAACTGTGACATGAGATACCACCCAAATATCTAAGCTGTGCTTGAGTCAGGCTACCTCTGACTTTGTCTTCCTGCCCTTCTTTGTTGAATAAAGTGATTTTAAGTCATGTTATAAATAACCAATATGATTGTGCAATGCCTAATGTACTATATGTATAATATCATGTTACATGAATCAATTACGGATGTTTTAATTTTTTATTTTCTTGAGCTGTGAAATTATGTTTACTATGGCAACATTATTGCATTATGCTAGTATTGCTGCTGCAGTATGAACTTCTAAAAGCATTAATTGTATATGTTTGGAGCCTAAATAAAATAGTATTAATAATATTCTAAATATAAAAATACATACAAAAGTACTAAAATATCATCCAAAATACTCATATGTCCGTTGAAATCATTTTTTTCTCTTAGCAAAAATTATGGTTGTTCTGCCATTGGAGTCAAAAAGCAAAAACAAAAAAATGTGATTAAAAACAAAAGATGAGTAAACTAGTCTGAATGAAGCAATAAAATAAAAACAACACATTGCCTTTTTTTTTCATTCTGCAGAAATTTTACACCTAAATTCTTTCCATTTTCCTTGATGTAAAATTTTAAAATGCCAATACAGAGACATAAATATCCTTGCAATTTTTGGTATACAAATGTATTAATCTGTAATAAATTATGATATGTTTTTGTACTCATTCTTGTTTGACTGCTGATCACAAAAGCCTTTTTATTTTAAGGCATGATAAATACTATTTTATGTAGAAATGCAGACTAAGTGAATTCTGTTCTGACAAATGAACATAAATTCATATGTTTGTTCATATGTTGATAATGCTAAAAGATTTTGTATCTTCTTTTGGGTGTTTTTTTTATTTGGTCTTCAAAGTACAAAGTAGACATAAAGTCCTTTACTGTAAATGATTTTATTGACCCATTCTCTTTTAAAATACCATATATTAATGATAATATTTAGTTGATAATGCTTTATGAATGATTAATTCAAACTGCCCAGATGGTTCAAGGTTATTCTTCAACAAAATGTGACATTGGCTCTCTTCACACAAGAGAAATTTTTTAAATGAAAAATTTAGTGAATTATTATGATTGTATTTGGCATTCACTATGCTCAGTTTTATTATGCATGTCAATATTTTCACAATAAAATTGGTATTAACCAGCTGATATTAGTAAAATTTTCAGAATATATTTATATGATAAACATATTTGAATTTTAGCTTATGTGACTTTGTTAGAAATATTTATAATAACTTACTTGGTAGTGTGAAACTTTATTATGCAACTTTAGTGTGGTTATTCGAAATATATATATAATATAGTTGTTGATATATATATATATATATATATATATATATATATATAATATAGCTGTTGATATTTATTTTTAATTTTAGATATATAAAGATTTATAGGGATCATGAGAAAGGTATGACTTCAGAAGAGAAACAATTGACTGATTTATTTTCCATGGCTTATCAACCCTCCCTTTGCAAGTTATTTAAAGCCAGAAAATATTTTTAGATTATAATAACTTATCAATTAACCCATAGCTGGGAGAGAAGAGGTATTTGCACATAAGTGAATATAACAAACCCAACAGGAATTGGAATTTGGCTCTATGATTAACAATTCAAAGCCATTGTTTTTTACACCACCTGTACATCCAAGCTTAGAGCAAATGGTGCTCTCAAGTGGTCACCCATCTAGGTACTGATCAGGCTCAACATTGTTTAAATTTGGTGATCGTATGGGAACCGGTGTTTCAATTTGATGTAGACAGAAGCTAAGAAAAACAAGGTCATGTAAAGTTATTGAGTGATAGAAACTCAACATTAGAATTAAAAGTATATTGATAATTACTTAAAAATATAAAAAAAACAGTATTAACATAATTAAATAATGAAACCATCTGACACTGAATATAAAACCCTTCAAAAATACACCACTGATGTCCTTAGTGGCATAGCAGTTGGTTCAGCAGGAATGAACAATAACTGACATCACATGGACAAAATATAATACAATTATCAACAGATATCCGATATCAACCAAACAACCAAACAGGGTATTTCACTGAAACTGTGTCTATTCTGTCAGATTCTAATCCATATTTGATCTTGATTCAAAAACATATATAATAATCAAGCTGAGAACAATAGTTCAAATGATTTAAAAATGCCTGATATTAGAAATTGTGAAAAGCTGAGCAGAAATCATAGAATCATCAAAAAAGAGATTGAAAACATTAATAACAAGAAACATTAGCATTAAGAATGTCACAAAAGGAGGTACTAGAAAAAATTAAAAGAGTAATCATCAAGAAATGTGGACCAACTAGCAAGAAAATATTGCAAAAAGCTGCTGCTGTGAAAAGAAAAGTGTAAGTACATATAAGCTGATTTCTCATCAGTAAATTTAGTGCTGAATATTATTGAGCTACATTGAATAGACTTAATGGATGTGTAGGTTATACCACTTTGCAAAAAAATAAAACTGTCACCCGGGAGCACTTCTTAAGCCTATAAAATGACATGCATTTCTCTCCCTAGACTCTTTTCACCACACTGGCTTTCAGATGTAGTCATACATACAGTTGGAATGCAGCAACTACGCTTGCATGTGTTTTTGTTTCTCTTTTTTGACTGCTGAACTCTCTCAAACACATATCTATCACACACATTTATTTCTTACACAATCACACACACACACACACACACACACAGAAATACACATTTTCTTATAGCTAGTTTAAATCTTTTTCTATGTAACTAGTTCAAATGTGTTCTTTTATTGTGATTGTATGTATATTCATGTAATTCCTTTTTGTCAATACATGCAATTAGCTGTTGTTTGTTTTATAGTTTTAGTTTTGTGTAAATCATTTTTTACTTGGACTCACACAGAGTTTGCCATAATTGTTGTGGGACAGATATTCCAGGAGACATGTTTCTACCTAAATGCACTAGCATCCCGTTAACAGAAGAATCAAGGTTGGATCCATCATTGAAATAGTCAATATGACTTGACGTGTCAAGGTGAGTAATGGTTGGGGCTTGTATTACAGAAAGTAGGTCCTTTTAGCTTCTTAGACATTTTTTGAGTGGTAAAGTTCAGAACCAAGAAGCTTTAAGCTTGAAAGAAAGACTCATTCAAGATAACGCTTCTTTGCATTCTGCAAAGTTGGCTATTGCCAAAAACAGTTAAGGAATTACCGAGATAGGGCATCGTTCGCCCACCGCGAAGGAATTCGCATGTCATCCGTGCATTGTTTGTAACCGTAATTTCGGTACGATTCGAACCTGAGCCTCGCATTAACCAGTTGAGGTTGATTTATCAGAATAAAAGAACGATTGAGATCGACACCAGCGTTTTTTGGAGAAAAGCATTCTTAAAGGCGACTTGAGAGGGCAGTTAGCGAGAAGAAACTGGCACGAGAGACCGTGTTTCTTTCCATGTTTTTTGTATTTTAGTTCACTTTCTTTTTTACGTTAAAAAGAAAAACAAATTAATGATTATTATAATAGGATCGCACTCAGCCACTAGGGTAATTATATTCTACTGCTTTGTTAAACAAGCAGTAGGAGTAGGGAGATCCAATCCAGATAATGAATCATTGACTAGGGTATTTCCCTACCCCTTTTCCGGGTATAATTTCGTATTTTAGCATATTTTGGCAAATATGGCAGTACCCCTGACGCACATGTGCGCCCACTCCTGTCGAGCTGTTTATTATTATTATTTTGTTAAAAAGGAAACATACAAAGAAGAAGTATCACGTGGAAGAATTAAAGCCAGTGACAAGGATATATACACATTGGCATCATTATTTAGAGAATTTAAATTCTATTTACCAAAATTAAAGTACTGGATGTCTAACAATAACCGTGTAAACAAAAACATAACAGTGAAGGTATTTTTTGCAAATGCGTAGCCAATTCCTTGAAATCTTTTAAATAAAATCGCTCCTAAACAAAACAAGACAAACTATTACTTCCAACTTAAAGACCGATCGACTGTAAGCTTATCAAAGAAGAAACGAAACACTTTACACTTACCAATATCTTGGTACGTGGTTAATACTTCCTTAAAACAAAACATATGTCAAGAGAACAATTATAAAAACTTCAGCATAAAGAAAAATAAATATCTTTTTTTGTCCGTAAATGTAAACAAAATAGAAATTCTCCGCCAATATAAACAAGGGGAGATAAATAAACAAGGGAGACAATTTATATTAGTGACTTCAAATTAAATGTTAAAAAAAGAAACTCTTTAATTAAACATTTTGCAATATCATTTGAAGAAACAAGAAATACCAAAGTTAACGAACAAGCAAAAGGGGTCGCGGTACAATAGAGAATAAAAATAGAAACCAAAATGTCGCTTTATTTATGCAATCTTTCAGTGATTTTAGTTATTTTTGTACCAAAAGTACTGTCTGGAATAGTTATGCTAGTGGAAATTTTTTAACTTATAAAAATAATTTTAACAACCGGCAGGCTTATTTTATAATATAAAATAAGCCTGCCGCTTGAAATAAACGTTCCATCAGAAATTTTTATATAAATGTGGAACAAAATTATCGTGACAGAGAAAAATTACTTAAAATGAATGTGTTCCATACCAAATAAGCACTACCATGCGGTTGAGGGTTATTAAAGGAAATAAATGCCAACATTTTATTTGGTACACAAAGGTATGAGTTTTAAACTAAAGAGAATTATTTGATTACATAATAGACAGAAATCGGTGTTTCTAGAGAAATGCACCTCCCAAGAAATAAACATTTAAAAAAAATTCTTTTCATATTTCTATCAAATTAGCAGTCCTGATAAAAAAAGGTTTTTCATTTTTAAATTCTAAAAGAAAAAAGAGGGTTCAATTTGCTATGTAAATTAAATTGTGAATTAATCCCCAAAGCAAGCAACAAAAAAATGATCATACCACATGATAAATCATGTTCTTATTTTGGCAACAGATTTTCAAATAATTTCATGTTAAAAAACAAAAATTTTTATTTAACGCATATTCTGTCATTTTTTTTGTTTTAAGTACCTCCACGAGATCGCTAAAAAAAGAGCATAGCTAGCATGATGAAAAAGACGCCAAACTTGACGAAAACGAAATTTTATCGTCAAAATTTATGTTATTATTAAGAGGAAAGATCAAAGTTTATTTTAATTCCTTTTTTTTTTAATTTCCTTCTTTTTAGAACATAGAACAATCTGAATTTTCATTTTAAAATCCTTGTTTCTCTTTGTATCACCAGAACTAGTAAAATAACATATACAATTTATTTTTAGCACGTTTTTTTTTGTATGACACACATTAATTTGGAAAATCTTGCAAAAATAAAAATAATTGTCGGATGTTAATGAAACTTTCTGAAAGTATTCACAGATGATCGAAATTATTATGTTTTCTTTTATTAAAGTCATGGCAGAAATATTTTTTTTATATTTATTACCCCCCCCCCAACTAATTTTATGAAAAGAAAACGCTAGAAATTTGATCGCGTCAGGTTTAGTGATTACAATAGTTAAAAGCACAAAGCTTTGATGAATGCAAATCATGTTTTTTTTTTAATTGGATCCCCCCTACCTGAAAATCAGCTCTGAATTGTAACATACAAAACTCAATAAAACAAATATATTATTTAATTTCAGATGCTTTTATTTGCTTTTAGTTGTTTTTATGAATATGGACAATATTTTCTGAAAGCAAAAAATTTTTTTGATGAAAAATGAATTTTTAATACAATTATTTGTTATTTTTTAATTATAATAGATTTTTACATTTAAGTTGTTAAAATATTATAAAATTAGTTAAAAGCCGCATTGGGTTTCCTAAGTGTCCTTATGAGATAGATCTTTTTTTAGTGCTTTGTAAATTGTATCGTTTTGACTAATCAGAAGATCCGCAGTAATTAAGAAATGTAATTTTGTGTTTATAACCGGGCTCTAATTATAAAGTACGGAAGACCAACCAGAATACAATTAAGTTGCATTATTTGAGTTAAGCATTGTTCTCTGCTGTTAAGGCCTTTCCTTTCATAAGAAAGGTACCTATAAATTAATTAAATACCTTTCTTATGAAATTTAATCTCATTCATAACAGTCTTATTTTAATTTCTTTATAATATATTTTCCATAAAGCATTGTAAACATAAAGGTGAAAGCTAAGTACAAAAAAAAAATTAGAGCACTGAAAGTTTTCCTTGAAAATAACGAGGTAAATAATTTGTTCACTTAAATGTAAAATATTTCACTTTTTTCCTTCCGTAGAACAAATTATCCTCATGGAATCCGTCAATATGTCATTCAATACCTGTCAAGTGACGCGAAAGTTTATGACCGGCTTTGTTTTATTTTCAAATTACATCTTTTCAATGCAGAAGCTAAGTTAAGCTTGGTTCAAAATATTTTAAATAAACATTATAATTTCTGATTTTCTTAAAATAAGTTTTGAAAAAATGATAATTGATATTTAAAAGAATTTCAAACTGAGATTTTCATTGATTTTATAAAATGGAAAAAAATGGTTACCATCTGACAAGATTTTTAACGAAATTTTCAGACGTGTTAGGAACGATTAAAAAATTTAAAAACACACCCCAAAAATATTTTGATCTTTCCTCTTAATAATAACAAACATTTAGACGATAAAATTTTGTTTTTGTCAAGTATAGCATTTTTTCATCATGCTATGCTCTTTTTTTAGCAATCTCGTAGAGGTACCTGTATTAAAATAAAGCTTACATACATAATTTCAAGACAGCTGCAAATGTTAAATCTTAATCTTACTTACCTGTTATTATTATTATTATAATTATTATTATTATTATTATTATTATTATTTCCCTTACAATATATTTTATTTTTATTTTTTTGGTTTGTATTGGGGGATCAATTTAAAATAAATTTACATAGCAAACTGAACTCCCCTTAGAAATTTTATTTTTGCGTGATATTTGAACAGCTTAGTTCATATGAAGAAATAAAAAATAAATTGAAAAATATGATTATTTCTTGGGTGCTTTTCTGTAAAAATCATAAAATGGTCACAATGCTCAGGTAAATAATAACATTTTAATTATTCTAAGTTACAATACAAGAACAATATAATGGTAAATGACAGACAAGATATCTGAAATTAAAGGTTTGTCTCTGGTTGAGAGATGTAGTGTGATGTTAGATGTATTACAGTGTAATAGCCATAAAATCCTGAGTGATGTCACAGTTATTAGGACAGAAAATTATTGATGTTCACTTCATACAAGGCTCTTGAGAATTCTCTTCTTGCGGTTTCATTGCTAGGCAAAATATCATGTCACTGGAATGACAAAATGATTGAAGAGAAGGTGTATATGCATGCACAAGCAAACCACTCTCAGTTGAAGACAGTAACAGTTTTCAGCTGTTACTGCTATAATCAGCCATGACAGGATCCAATCAGAACAATGCTATGGTGATAATGATACCAGAAGGCTGAGATGCTATGCAAATAAGAAAAACAGAACGCAAAGTTTAAAAAAGGGGGAGGTAAAGAAAATCAACAGCAAAATAACCAATTATTAGTGAATAGAAAATAAAACATTTCTGTGCACTACTTTTACAGATATTAAGGGTCACTTAAATTGTCTTTTGTAAAAAAAATAAAAATAGAAACTAAGATAGAATTTTAAATTCAAATCGGGTGAAGATGAGCCAGAAAATTGTAATTGCAAGAATCTTCTGTTTTGTGTCCATTCATGTCATGAGTGACCATGGTTATCACAACTTCTTATCCTATGTAGCTCTTTGCAATGGTAGTCTTTTTACTATCCCATTCTATCTTGTTCTGTCATCCATTTACACAAGCTCATTAGGTAAGTTACTTGCTGTTTTCTTGCCTCTCTTGCCTTCACTATGAACTGTGGATATTAAATTTTCCAGGCCTTTTTTTCTCATTGCTGGTCCCAGAAATTTCAATGGTCTCTTTCCAGTTTTAATGCATAATTGTCCAGGTTTCCATTTTCCTCAAAACTTCATTGCTTACATGCTCCATCCATGGTATTCTTGATATCCTTCTAGAGAACCACATTAATGTTGCTTCTTTCTTCATTTGTGAGGAAATTGTTCAGTATTCATTGATATTATATAGCAGTTCACCCATTTCTTTGTTTTTAATGGAATTTTACTGTTTCTTAATACTTTGCTTATTTTTTTGAAGAAATTTTTTGCTCTTTCAGTGTGCCAGTGTGAGTGGCAAAGTAAGAAGTTGCACAAGTGTCCAAACTAACCCTCTTGACATTTCTTTCTGATCCAGCGACAAAACAGGGTCCATGGGGATTAGGCCTGACTAAACTTCAATGCAAATGATGTCTTTCTTATACTTCAGATCATATGTGAATTAAAATGGCTATTGACCCTACAATAGTGTTCATTCACCCTTTCACAGGTCTTATTTTTCATCTTATCGGGAGCCTGCCAGAGTGCATTTGTTAGTAAGCTCATCTTGCTAACCAGTTCATTAGTGCAGGGAGTTTGATCCTTACTAGGTGCCCTGCAGTTTTAGCCATGTACCAAATTTAGTCCAGCTTAGTAAATAATAATGTAATATTATTGTTGTAAAGTCTAATAAAAATATGGAACTACATTGTTCATATGTAAAATTGTTTATTCACTTCTGGACTTTATCAATTAATGTTGGTGTGAGAGTATGTGATTTTGGAGGACTTTCTTTGAATGTTTATCATCATCTTGCAAGGATGTGAAAGACTCTGGATTTTCCCTCTTGAGCGAGGCACTTATATAGCTGCCTGTCTCATGATTGAACTGTATATGTAAATCCTAAGCTCAGCTGGTTCAGCCACCTGTTTACATGATGGAGTAGCAACTGACTTCATTTGAGGTTCGATTTTCCACCTAGTTTCTCTGATGTTACTTTTCAGGTCCACCTTCTTATGTATCTGGCTCTTTTGATGCTCTGGTGTGACACAGAGTGCAATGTCTAATTTGGTATCACTTAGGGTCAGTACAGTACATATTGGGGTCACTACAGGTCAACTCATCTGAGAACAAAGGTTTCTTAATGATATTAAATTCAATTCAGACTTTTGGTATTTCCTGGCATGAATCAATCACTACAATACCTTGATGAAAAGGACACAGCTTGACAAAGATATGTAGCCTTGTCCCAAACTACAAAACTATGCATGAGAAAGAAAAAAAAATTACTAGCACAATTTCCATGACAAATGTTCCAATAAGTGACATTCCTTAGTTCCACCAGTTCAAACTTTTACAGCTAAGACCCACAATGCCATGTATACAGGGTTGAATCATCATAATTCCATTGGTTAGAAGGAAGTTCTATTCAAACAACTTCTTCCTGAGAATGGTTACTTTGTGGAACAGACGCCTGAGAGGATGATTCCCTGATTACTACATTCTTAATCTTAAAGTTTCAGGTCATCAGTTATCTACTTTCAACAACCTCATTCAGTAACCTTCTACCTTGAGTGGCTCTTGTATCGGGTGAACAACAGTAAAACAAAAAAAAAAGCAAAAATTATAGATAAATAATTAATGGGGTCTTCCTAAAGTGTACATTAAATTGGATGACTCAAATCTGACCAGACATAACACACATCTAAAGAAGGCCACACAGAGGCCAAAATATTACATTGAAAACAAAGGTAGACTTACCCAAGTGATTAATGAAATAATGACAGTATTTAATCTGAGAACTTCAAACTTGAGGAAGAATTGAGAGCTTACTGACTGAAATATTATGATCAAAAGTTAATGAACCAGTCAGAAAAATTCATGAGAAACACAAGTGTAATTTTTAAGAATTCAGCATGGAAGTAAAAGAAAGTACAAAATAAAAAATAGATCAATTCAGAGTCTCTCAGATCATTATTACAGCAGTGAGTTTGATCCTCACATTTGTAGCCTTCTATTGAATGATTCATGTTTTTATGGTTTATCAACCCTTTATGGATTATTTAAAGCCAAAACTTTTGGATTGTAGGAATGATTCTTTCCTTCACCAAGTAAATATTGCATTAACAATCTTTTGTGAATAACAATAATTTTTTCAGATACAAGTCCTACTATTTACCCCATAGCTGGGGGAGGAGACAGATTCATACCTTTACCAACTGTATTTGTATGAATGTAATGAACTTAACTGGAATTTGAACTCAGTTCTTCAATAGCTTTCTGTTGAACAAATTTACTATGAAGTAGTTGTTAGCAAGCTAGTTTTATGTTTAGTCTTTAGCTTATTCCCCACACTTGTCCTTGTGCCAGACTATGTTAAGCTTTGCAAATATAACTTCAATAAAGATTATATCGCTGCTAAGAACTATAGCCTGTAAAGTGCAAGATATGTGGTTCAATTCAGATCTTCTTAAATAGTTTGTGCTATAGATCTGGTTACCTTCCCAATTTTGAATTTGTAAAACAGTCATAGTGTGGTACCTTTTTTTTGTCACGGATCTTTAAAAAATGATACTCCAAACTTCTAAATCTATTCATACTTATTGACATCTGATTAGAGTGGCTTGCCATGATGTAGTGGTCAGCAAATTAGTCTTTTATTGTGCAGAGTTCAATCCTCACTGAATGTCTTATATCTGAATAAATATATAATAATAATGCAAATTACTTGAAAGAAATATAATTGTGCAAATGTTGCTTTTATACAGATATTTACAATTTTAAAAATATGAGGGAAAATTTTATTGGACAGATTTAATTTAGTTTCTTTTTATTTAATAATTTTTACTTATTTCTTATATTTGTGACTTTATAATTTTTATTTTTCTGTCCCATAATAGGTGTTACATTTATTGTATAATACATATATACACACACACACACAAATGGAATGACTATTATAGGACAGAGGCCATAACAAATTATAATGAACATATTTTACTTTCATTTTATCACTTTTGGATAAAAGTATATCAGACATTTTTTTTTTAATGAAAATCCTGATGTACAAATTCAATTGGAATGGTTTTTCTATAGTGTACTTGACTGCTGAAATTTGATTTTTCTGGAGTAACCTAGTGAAAGAATAGTGTTGTAAATATGCCATTGAACATTGTGATCAAATTTACACAATTAAAATTCAAACATTTTACAGATTATTTAGATAAATGATATTTGAATAAAACAGGATTTGTTATCTCATGAACAAAAATTATTCAAATTTTTAAAAATCTTAAACCATTACTTCACATTGGATTTTTTAGCTGTGTGAATTTTTATATGCTTCGTGAGACTTGAACTATGTGAAAATTTTGACCCACAAACCTTACACTGGTAGGGTTTTTCACCAGTGTGTGTCCGTATATGCTCTGTAAGATTTGACTTGTGTGTGAATTTTGAGTCACAAACTTCACACTGGTAAGGTTTTTCATTCGCATGAATTCGTATATGTCCTTTTAGATTTGAATAATGTGAAAATTTTGCACCACAAATTTCACACTGGAAGGGTTTTTCTCCTGTGTGTGATCGAAGATGGACTTTTAGAGTAGAATTCAGAGAAAAATTTGTCCCACAAATATCACAATGGAATGGTTTTTCACCAGTATGTATTCGCATATGGAGCTTAAGGTGTGCATTTCTTGAAAATGCTGATCTGCAGATATCACATTCAAATGGTTTCTCACCTGTATGAATCATAAGGTGCCCTTTAAGGTGTGAATACTGTGAAAAACTCATATCACATATTTGACACTGGAAAGGTTTTTCTCCAGTGTGTGTTCTGACATGTTTTTTCAAGTCTGATTTTTGTGAAAACCGGGATCTACATACTTCACATTGAAATGGCTTTTCTCCAGTGTGTTTTTGCATATGAATTTTAAGAATAGAATTCAGTGAAAACTTTGACCCACAAATTTCACATTCAAATGGTTTTTCTCCAGTGTGTTTCTGCATGTGACGTTTCAGACCAGAAGGATAGGAAAACCTGTAATGGCAAATTTCACACTGGAGTGGTTTTTCTCGAGTGTGTATTCGTACATGTTTTAATTCCGATTTAAGAGAAAATTGTGCTTCACACATTGCAAAGTGTTTCTAAGTGATCTTTAAAATGAAAATATCACAACTGTGTTTTTTTTTCAGCGTGTATTTTAGTATGCTTGATAAAGAAATCCTATTATATAGACATATAAAAGGTAAATGATATTTTACTCTTTGTCTATGTGATTGGATTTGTTGACTTTACATTATCTTTAATATTAGGGAAGGCTTAACTTAAATCTGGTTTTTTCCTCAGATATTTATCAAAGGGTGTTACATTTTTTTCCCTTTATACATGAAAAAGGTGTTTATGTAACAAGATTCTGCACAAATACTATGGTGTTATAACTTGATTGCAGAGAAATTTAAGTGACAAAAATGAAGATTCTTGATCTCCTCCTTGGGCAAATCTCAATGCTGACAAGTGGAGATTAGCTTTTGTAAAGTGTCTTCATAAATACACATCCAGGAGTCAGTGTATTATGTCTCCAGACTGTGAGATCTGAAATAAAAAGAAACTTACTATTAGAATTTCCCTCAGTAACCTTTAGTGAAAAAAAATGTCTATATATATATGTGTGTGTGTGTGTGTGTGTGTGTGTGTGTGTAATAAAATATAATTTCATGGTAAGCTATGTTTATGGTTAAACTCAGGGATAGAGCATTGATAAATATAAAATTGGACATTGAGGTCAACACACAGCAGTGACAGTCTATTTCCTGCTGAAACACAATCTTCAGGCCATGTGTGTTGTGTTTTGGCTCAACTATTTATATATGCTGGTCACTGGTGCATTATGAGTAGAAGGTCTGTTGTATTATCTTAATAGTTATTGGGTGGGTAGTAACTGTTTCAAATTATTTTAGAGTCTATTGAGTAGAAATAATTGTGGATCCAAATGCAGTTATTTGTAGCTATTTCTTAATGTTATTTTAAAATTTTCTTAGCTCATTATTTATTATTGATTATGTTATTATTTGTTATTATTTTCAATTACTTGTATTTATATGTGATTTCATAGTTTGTTAATTTGTCTATTATTTACTTAATTTAGATTTAAATAAAATCCAATTATTATTTCTAGATGGTGGATCCTGAACACAAAAATTTTCCTTCAGGTGCAGAGAATACTAAGTGTAGTAAAAGTTATTTGAGGTACACAGCAAATATGGGCAATGCTGGAGGAGGCAAAACAAAATGTCTCCTCCACTGGCCATATTTGATAATGAAAACTGTAAAATACTTAAACAATTTTGTTCAAGGAGGGCACTATATTTATTCACCCAACCCTGTATAAAGCAGTCAAATTAATGTTCCTGAGTGACATTGGGGTGGGGCTGGCTGTCTCAAGACAGATTCATTAAAAATGAAATGGACCAAGGGTCTATGAGACAGACCATTGATGTCCTGACTCCTGGTATGTTCATCCTAGTAAGCTTCAACCATAGTGTTCTGGTTAGCAAGATTTAATAGCCTAGGGTGGAGGTCTCATTATCTCCAATGCCTCAGCATGAATATCTGTTGTATTCAAGAGAACCACCTTATTGCAAGTGACTATGAGAGTGTGCAGTCAAGGATGTTCTGACTCTTCTCAGCATACTTTCATAGCTGTTTGAGGAGTGTTTCTTGGCTGATAAGTCATTCTTTGGACGCAACCTGTTCACTTATCTTTGCAGATCCAGCAGCAGGTTGTACATGTTGGATATTACCATAAAGGAGAAAGCGTTCTAACTCATTTGGGTTTATGTGCCCAATTACCATGGAGGATCGGAAACCTTCTTCTAATGGATCAATCAATTTGTGAATAGTTTTAGCTGGAGATTGGAATGCTGCCATGATCCAGATTTAAACAATGGAGGAGCTGAGAAGGGTATTAATATTCCTTCCAATATAAAAAAACAGACTAGATCTGGTCAATATATTCCAAAATGAATATCTGAAGTGGGTAGAGTGGACATGGTAGGATAGTGCGGCGTGTGGTGGTAGGTTTACAGGTATGGTGCAGTGTTCTAGCTACATCGACCAAGTTCTAGTTAGGAGAGTTGATTTAGGGCTCTCAGGTTGTCTAAGTTTCCATAATGTAGTTTATTTGGACCATATTCTTGTACGATTCCGCATAAACTTAGTTATAGTTATGCTTAAATCACCTGAGTACTGAAAATTTAACATTTCTTTATTGAATGTGAAGTATTTCTGAGACCATTTGCTACTAACAATACAGTGGAAACTAACAGGTTCTGTGTTTGGGAATAAGTGGTGGGAGACACCTTAAGGAGAAAATTAGGTCTTTTGCTGCTGATTCAATCCAGATAGACTAGTAGCACAAGAGGCACCAGAGTCTAGAATAGAGGGCATTGTGAAATTGGGAGATAGCAATAAGGTAACTATAGGTAAAGCTGAGCTAGCCTCCTTGATTAACAAGAAGGATCAAGCTCATGTAGCTAAAGCTAGATTAAATAGAATGTCTGCGAAGGCAACAAATATGGCTGCAGAAATGTGTGCAGAGGAACTTCACAATGCCTTTGATAGGTATATTACATGTGTCACATTGCCAGACAGGGGCATATGCAGGGAATTTCACAACTACTTTCAGAAGCTTTTCATTAGGGAGCTGGTTTGAGTTCAACAACTATTTGACTGATTTTCCTTGAGTTGATGCAACTGAAGCATCGATGGTTTACCATATGAAGTGTACTCAGGGCTGTCATCCATGTATATCAAAAGTGTACTATCCTGAACTTGTCATAAAAAAGTATCCATTGAAGGTGCATACCAGAAACATAGCTAATTTTTGAATGAGGAATCCAACAAAACAGTTCTTTTCTCTGTAATATGAATACATTTTCTTATAGATGCATCTAATTTTGGAAAATTTTGTGAAATTATGCAATTTTTGACTCATCAAAAAAGGACAGCATTGATAACAAAACTTAGAAATTTGTTTCATGAAGTGAATCATTGGTAATTCCCTCAAATGCTTTAAATTAAAAAAAATACTGAAATGAATAAAAATACATTTATTGGAATTGATGAAAAAACTTTCTGAACAGTTGGAATAGTATTCCTGTCTTCCCTCTTCTAATGGTGACTTGCAATCTGAATTTGTTTATAAGGCCCTAAAAAACAATATTTCTGAAACCCTCCCTATCCTATCATCACTTGACAATGGTATTATATCAAACTCTCATATAAAGACAAATGCTGAAGCCATTTGTGCAACATCACCCAACAAAGGCCATGAAAAATAATTTTTACTTTTGGTTGGAACTAAAGTTTTGATTACAGCACTGGATGGAAATGTAATATCAATGACTTGGTCAATGTAAAAGTTGGAGTAATAGTATACTACAACCCACTGGCCTTAGCACTTGTAACAGAAGGTCATGTAAGTACTTCTTCTTCATCACAAATACTAGAGTTGTTTGAATGTTCAGATTCACTGAGTACCTTTAGCTTTGTTCCTTCAGAGACAAAGATGAAGTTCTGTTAAAAGTTACATCATTGTAAATGTTTATTCCCTTCATCACAGAAGTTTTTAATTGTATCAGCATCCTTTTCATACATTGCAAGGATTTTTGGGGGGTGATGAGGGGGGGTTTCTTTGGCCTGCTTCTCCTGCTTACAAAAAAACTACTTTCAGAGCATGGAGTTCATCCACTGAACAAAAGTAAATTTTATTAAACACCTGGGTAGGAGTCTCAGGTATGATAACAAAAAGAACAAAAAATGAACAGATACCCACTTAAAGACGCTATACTTATTTTCCATAAGAGCTTAAGGAAACAAATGACAAAAAGACAAAACATGCTGAAGAAAATGTAACAATTTAATTTCAATCCCAAGTGATCATTAATAAAAAAAAAAAATGAAACTGATTACATTTTGAAAATTATCTAATTACATTTCAATTTTTTATATGTTTATGTGCCAAAGCTAAGCTAAAAATATATCCAGTTAATTTTTTATTTTACTTTTTATAAAATATATCCAGTTTCATTTTTTTTAAAGAAAATGTAAATAAATTTTCAATTTAATCCACAAATCTTGAGAATGAGAGAAAATATTGCCAGCCATGAAATGAATGAGCATTTAAAAGGAACACTAAAGACTTTAAAAAGAAAAAATAATTTTAATTCTTTATGGACAAATGTAAGTGCTAAATTTGAGGAACTAAAAATATATCCAGTTTATTATATTTTTTTGATAATGTGAATTCAGCTTAATGTTTTTTAAGAAAATGCATGAAAATAACAGCCAAAGTGAAAGTGATCCAAGCATGACAGTTTGGATAAAACATAATAAATACTTTATACAATCTTAAAATGCATCATTAAAGAAAATATAAGAAAAGATTTAAACTGCGAAATATCCATCAATGAAGCAAGTCTAATTTAAAATGGGATTCAGCTGAAAATGTTCATTCACTTAAAAAATTTTGGTGTAGCAAACCCAATGCTAATGCACAAATTGAACAATCTAGACCATCTTTGATTCATGTTGGATGATTGCAGTGATATGAAACCAACTGATTATTGAAGAAGAGACATTTATCTACAAGAAACTGTAATTTTCATTTTTTCAAGAGTTGAATTTCTCTGGTATTTCATCCACTAAAGTTTTCAAATTAGAATTTTTTTGTGAAAGACAACTTCAAACCTTATCTTAAGTCCACCAAATTGACAAGCATCTCTATGTGACTATTTTGATGTGTGCAGGGGAGACACACAACTCCAAGCACAACAAGTTTTTAAAACACCACTATGAAATTCTCAGCTTTGAAAATGCAAAAAAGGAAGCATCTGTCATTGATATAGTTGGAAATAAGTAAGATCTCACCAGCTGAACTATTTTGACCCATTTTTGCAATGTAAACTCAGTTCTAGACTGACTGACAGCCAAAACTAGAGAGTACAGTCTACTCTGCTGTTTAGTCCATAGCTGAGGATGGTGGTGAAGAGATTTCATGCCTCTCTCACTTTTCACATCGTTCTACACTACCAGCATAACCTAAATCTATATAGTGTCTCATTAACAACAAAGTAATTTTCATGTTCAAGCTACATTTTATTATGATTTCATATGAGTGGGGAGATAATGTCCTTGAAGAAAATTTTGACATTTTTTTTTATAACAACCAAACTTTGATAAATAAATTCAGTCATCAACACTATGAGTTTTTTAGTTTAACAAAAAATTAAATTGAACAAGGAGTTGAATTTCTGTAGATTTATAAAATGCAGAAAAAATTAAAGAAAAAAAATTAAAACAAATCTTTATTTCATTAAATGAGACAAAAATAACAAATTTTAGATATTATTCTTCTTCAATATTTTTTCGCTAATCCCTAAAATAAAAAAAAAAGGTTTATGAAAAGTTTGAAAAGTTAGTGATTATTTAATTATGATGCAAATTAAAAAAAAAGGTATTTTTTGGGGTCATAGGTGTCAATTTCGTTTAAAAAAAACTAGCTTTGAGAAATTTTAATTTTTTCATTTCTTCAATTTCCCTTCTTTATTGACATGTTTAAGAGTGAAATAAATCAATAAAAATCAACAGCAAAAATAACAAAATATCACTCTCCGTGTTGTTTTTTTTTTAATACACAACAACGCACTAACCATTTTAAATAAAAATGATAAAAAAAACAAAATAAAGATACATCTCCACACATAAAGGAAACAAAAATTATAGAAAGTAGATTAGAATGAATAAAAAAACTAACAAAACAAGTGACGAAAAAAAAAATGAAATTAACAAACCTACGAAACTACTCAGTGTTCTTGACAGGTAAAAAGTAAAAACAGTACAAATTTAAATTTGAATACCATAAAGCAAGATATTTTTTAAAATATTTACAGTACACTAATCCCAAGTTATTTTTTTATGATAGACATATCTTTGTTTTGCCTCACTTATTTATATTTTTAAATTTTGTTTCATTTCCATATCCATGCAAAGAAACTGCAAGCTCAATAGCAAAAAAAGCGCTTTGCGTGTTGTGAAATTTCTTTTGCTTTCACTTTTAGTATTGAATGGAACAGCGTTTGCTAATAATAATATTTTTTGTTGTTAATCAAATAACTGACAAATAATAGCTAGCTATTTATTCAGTATTTTATTTATGATCTCAAAACGTCTTTATTTTTTTTTACCACTAAGAGTCGAATCCGTTTCCAGCAAAATTTTAAAGATAAAAAAAATTTAAACTTGTTGATCTTAATCTTAAGCAACTAATACGAAGAGGTACTGATAAGTTCTCAGGCCAACCCATATTCCTAAATTAGTATTTCAATGACCAGGCATCAGAATACTACCGGTTTCGGGAAGCAAGTCAGGCTGAGAACTTTTCAGCAGACTAAGTAAAAACAGTGCGAATCATTTCTTTTTAATTGTTGTGCACATCAACTTAGCAAACACAGGCAACTGAATTGATTTCAAGATAAATTATCTTTCTATACTACACAAAATATAAGCAAATTCACATGTGAAGCTTAAAAGTAAAAGAAAAATCAAACACTTTACCTCCTTCTCTATTATACCAGGAAGAGACGAAAAATTAGTAATCGGAAACAAACGGTGTAAAATCAGATTGGTTCCTCCGCAATACGAAGCTCAACAAAATACAAAACAAAACACCTTCTTCTTTGGGGTCTGCTCAAGGTTCATGTTTAAATCAGTAAGCTACAGAAAATCCAGCAGGTTAATTAATAAAAAAAGCATCGTCAGAATTTCTGGTTCAGCAGACAGTAACACTGCTAATGATTTCGAAATAAATTGTTTACAAAGCCGCCAAACAAAAGTCAACAAAACTGTGTTGTAATAAGTTTCATGAAAATATCGCAAGAAATTCCTCCAATCATTGAACCAACGTTCTCTAGTTGTATCACGTTTAATAGCAGATATAACAGTGAAAAAGAAAAAAAAAAAAAATACATATCATAACTGTTGTTAACGTAACTGGGTTAATTATTTACACTATTTTTACATAGTTTGGGCTGTTGTCCTCATCTTTGTTACTATATTCACGGCCTTCAGGTGATTGGAATTTTGAATTGAACCCTTTATTTCGTCCACTGGGGTAGATTTTTCTAGTTCCACATACCATGCCTCTTCTGAATATTTCAGTTATCTCCCTTTAGCTCAACTCTCCAAGTATTTGTTTACCACTTCATTGGACTCTTTTGGGTCAAATCTTGGAATCCAACCAACACTTTTATTCACTGGGCCATGTATCATTGAGGACATCAGTGTTTGAATTTTTGGGACTTATAAACTTAATGTCTCAGTGACCATTTTTAACAAAGCTCATATTGCAATTTTTGCTTTTCTGTAACACTCCATACTATGGTTCCCATTTTGTATTTAATTCTATACTTGGCCAGCTTAGGAGATTTTGTGGCCTAGCATATGTGTTGATTCATTAAGTTTTCATATTTACCAGTAATGTTCTCTGCCTATTATTTCAACCTTATCCCACAGGGGATGGTGATCTTCCTTTTCCCTCCATATGTGCTCAGCTATGCCTGATTTTTCTATTTCCACTCGTGTTATAGCTTTACAATGTTCTGGCAGTCTTACCTTAAGGCAGGTGGCTTGTTTCTTCTTTATATGTCATACCACAGCTGCAGAGGATAGCATACACACAGTCCTTAGTCAGGTTCTCTTCTATGTGGGGTGGGGGGTCTTACTCAGAAGAGGTGTCTGTGAAGTACTGAACCACTTTTGAAGGTCATCCTGATGTTGTATGGACTACAGATCTTTTGTATTTTTTTCTGATAATCCCTCCACATAGAAAATGACTTCAGTCTGCCTACCCTGAGTATTGTTATTCTCTTGTTGTACTCTTCTATCCAGTTTGTCAGAGCTGCTGCCATGTACCCAGGGTAGTTGTTACATTGTAGGGTACTGACTACTTATGTGTACTCCATCTTGTTTTTCTGACGCGTTGATTGATTTATTGATAGCCTGACGTGTTGAAAAGCTAAGTATGGTTGATCAGAAATTGACATAAATTTATAAAATCTAAGTAATACTTTGTTTTTGATTTTTAACTACCTAGTAATTTTTAAAATTATCATATTTTCAGCAATTATCAAATATTTTATTGAATTTTAGTTACTTTATAGCCTTAACTTTTTATCCAAATAACTCTCACAAAAAAGAATAAACTTAAAAAAAAGTAAAAATCTACTAACAAAAAATTACTTTATGAAATATGAGTTAAAGTAAAAAAAAAAATTTGAAAGGAAATTTCAAAATGACACACAAATTAAAAAATGAAAACTTCAAATATAAAAAAAAAAAATTTAATTTAAGTTAAAGTAAGAATTATTTTTTTAATAGAATTATATTGGGTTTCATCACTAGGTTGTTTCTTAACTAAGTGAAACTAAAAAAATATACTTAATTGAAGTATGGCCCACACTAAAATAAATACATATAATATAAATATACAGTGAAATAGGAATTAAAAAAAGTAAAAATTACTTTAAATCTTAAAGAAGAGATGATTTGCTAAGCCTGTTGAAACATAGCCACAATGAAACACAGAAATGAATAATTTTCAGGGAGGACAACTCTTAAGACATGTGATGGACTCCCATACTTATGAAAATGGGAATGTTTTGACACTAAAAAAGAAAATTAAAATTAATTTAAAAATCTTGGTGTAAAACAACTTTTACTTTTTCAATTTTTGATTCGTAAACATAGTTTTCACTTAATAACAATATCATCTAATGGGATTAAAGTAATGCGGAATTTAAAAAGAATTTATATACATTATAAATTTGTTAGGGTCCACTCTGGAAGATCAAAAACAGATGATTTCAAACGCATCCTCACAAATAAAATTCTTGGAACCAAACCAGGAAAGCGCTGACTTTTAAACAAAAGACACACTGAAAACATTTTTGTACACACCAATATTCTGTAATTCACATCACAAAAAAAAAATACAAGTTCTTGTTATTTATGTCAACACGGGTCTCAAGTTTTTATTGTTTATATTATTGTTGTATGTTTTAATTTATTTTGTTTTTTATATATAAAAAAAAAGAGAAAAGGATTCCTCTTATACTACAAATACATATAGCAATGGGGTAATTACTTTAATAACACTCAAATAATATCAAGTCAGGATTACTATTACACCAACCAAAAGTACTAACCCTGTTACAAATTATTATAATTAAAATTTTTTAAAAATGTAAACGATTCTTGTAAAAAATTCATTATTCATTGAAAAATATTTTCTATGAAGACAATAGTGTCCTTAAATCTTATTTACAAAAGCAATTAAAAGCTTTTTATATTAAATAATGTCATAATTTTATTGCATTTTTTTATTTTATGATTCCGAGCAGACTTTCAGGAAATGAGTAGCAGTTTAAAAAAAAACATGTTGTTTTACAAACCTGAAGGAGTCCTGCTTTTAACTAATAAAAACAATTTTGAAATTAAAAATTTAATTTCTTGAAATTTCATGAAATTAAGTAAATGGAGGCTAACATATGTTAAAAAAAATGTTTTTTTCTAAAATTTTCTAAAAAAATTCAAAAATATAATTTCATTCATTTGGCAATAAGTCCTGAAACTTTCATTAAAATCCAACAATTATTTGATTTTTGCAAGAATTTCCAAATATTGTTTTCCAAGATTTTCAAAAAAAAAAAAAAATTTCAAAAATGTTTTTCACCTGAAAAGAGAAAAAAGGTGCTAAAAAACTAATTATATTTCTTTTCATTTTTTACAATTTTAAATTGCATAATTTATAAAGATTTTAAAACTTTTAAAATTCAGTTTCAATGTGATAATTCTTAGGAAATATTAAGTAAAACTATATTTACTAATTATATATTGTAAAGCTTATTACAATCTGATGACCCTGAATATTTTTAAAAGAATTTCTGTTTTTGTATGTGTGATTACATGCAGAATTTCTGAAGTATAGATGTACAAACCGATAAATCTATCATTAAAAGGTCACATGTTTAAGGGTTGACCCACTTATAAACTCTATCGTCTGCTCTACCATACTTAACTATAAACACAGTCAGTTGTCAATAAATCGATTAATACGTCAGAAAAACAAGACTACGTTGTCAAGAAATGTTTGTATGCAATATTTTATGCTATAAGTAAGTATTATTTGTTTCAAATCAGATTAATTTTAAATTCGTTAATTTTCCACAAATAATGTTCCAGAAATATATATTTTATTTTTGCAAGATTTTTAAGATTGTGAAGTAACTTTTGTTTACAAATGTGTCATAAATGTCTCTTTGTAATAAACATTGTTATCATCTGATAGTTTACATTACAAATTAGATGAGTGAAGCTGAAAAAAAAATGGATTTATCTAAATAAGTTAAATTAATCTATTTAATTAGATTTTCTTAAACCCATACTGAATTATTTAAAGAAGTGAAAAAATGGCAAGTCTGCTGAATTAATGTTTTAAAAATTATTGATAATAATAAAATTAGAAAACTATTCAAATGTTTCTCTTATAGAAAACTCTATATAATTTATGTCCTGGGTAGGAAATTCCAGTGAACTTAGCATAATGACAAAAGAAACTTTAGAAAATAGATGTTTTGCTGAAAATATTGTTTATACTGAAATTGTTGAGTTAAAGAGAACTTCAAGTAGAACTTACTTTTCACAGTCCAAAGGGTGAGTACTCAGTGTTATGATGAGTGTTTGGTTGCAAAGGAAAGAAACAAAAAAACAAAGATTAAATTTTCAACAAGGTCCCCAGGATCATCTTTTTTCTGGCAGGAATGTTTGTGATTGGCAATTATATGAATTTTATTGTGAGGATTTGTTTTGTGGACCAGTTGAGATGTGTGGAGCCTATGCACAGAAAACAACATTTTTACTTTGTGTTTTGCTTTCTTGGCACTCACATCCGTCTAACATATAGAGTTAATCAGAAAGGGATTTAATTGTAGTGGAGTATAACAACAGTTATTTCAATAAAGGCAACTTAAGACTGGCCTTAGGAGCAGCAGGATTTGGAAACACTTATTGCAAAGCCTCTAGGTTTATAGCAAATGTGTTTATAGAAGCTGTTACATGTATATTTAAATATTCATCTATTTTATAAAGTTTTTGTTTAGAGAAATAAACTTTTACACTATTTTATAATAAACATTATTTAATTAAAGTACAGTAAAAAAAAAAAAAGAAAAATATTAGTATAAATATTACTTACTTTTCAAGAATTCAGAAGAAAATTAAAATTCTAGCTGTTCTCTGTAAAACCCCCAATAGGAAATTAGATATGTGTTGTTATTTGACAAGTAGAGAACTCAGTTGGGAGTAATATGTCCAATTGGATTAAAGCTGGCAATTCATGCTGGTATTTACCTACCTCACCAAGTGGTATGATGTCACACATGGTCAGATTCATGTGGGGTACTCACATGTGTACTTATGGGCCAAGGACAACATTTGTCCAGTCATACTGGTGCTGGAACCCTTTAACTTTAATTTCATAGTGCAATGAGAGAGATGCAGGAGTGGAATTACCAGCATTAGGCTTCCCTCATTGCAAATCCACAAACCACCCAAAGGCAGAAACAGCAGAGGAGAAGAATAGATACTACACCAAGACTCCAGACTAATATTCCTTACCAATGTTCTGCAAAATAACAGATTGTCCTGAAAAAGGTTTTAAAACCATCTCAAAACAAAATGTATTTTTGTCAACTTTGTTATTATATATAGTTGTTAGTAACATAATAAAAACACCATTAAAATGATTAGGAAATAAATTTGTTTTGTTCCTTTCAATTTTTAATTGTTTGTTTTTAATGCAAGTAGAACAAGATATAACAAAAATTTAAAAATATTAAAATAAAATTGAATAAATACTAAAACAAATAAGTTAAGCAAGGTGAGAACAATAGTTTGAATGTAAATAGAGTAAATAATGATAACCCCTCATGTAAGAAATTCAAAAATTAGTTAAATTTTATTGTAGTTTTTATAAAAATTACAACTTCATTTTTATTTAAACATTTCTGTTAAATCACCTTGAGTAATTTTATATAGAAAGGTTCTTATTTTCATGCTCAGTGTAACTTTTAACATACTTTAAGGTATGTACTATATTCACTCAATTTCTGTGTAAAGAATATTAGTGCATTTCAACTATTCAGTCAAAAAGGTTTTATCAAAAAAATTTAATTTACCTGCTTTGCATCCTGACTAAATTTTCATTTTTTAAATTCTCCCCTTGTTTTTACAAGAGAGTTTATGATAAGAAAAAACATAACACATAAATATTCATTCAATTTTTTTAACTAAATATTGATAGAAAAAATTAATTTTCTTGCTTTGTTTGTTAAATCAAAATTAGTTCTTACTAGTTCACATACTAATGTTTCCAGATAAATAATAGAAATATCTAAATCTAACTTTCATTTTTCATTAAGGTTTCATTAACCAGTTTAAAAAAAATAAATGCTTAAGTTTTGTTTATTTGTGTTATGTGTGTGTGTGTGTGTGTGTGTGTGTGTGTGTGTGTGTGCGTGCTCCATTTATTAAAAATCTGCCACTATGGGTGAAAAGTGTTTTTCTTTTGAATTTTCAGAAATTAGTTGCTTATAATAGAATTTTAATTAAAATATCTTGTATCATCCTGGCATTGTCACAAAAACCTAACCAGTTGTTCCAAACTAATATTCTATCATTCCTGGTACAGTGGGACGATGTTAATTTTAAGCCCTTTACTACACTTTGATCCCAGCTGGCCTTCTACATCTCTTCCTTGGAGCAAGAAATGGACAGTATGGTGAAGAGAAAAGCAGTTAAGGAAAAATGTAGATATCTAACAAATGACATCTGTTGGCGGGTTTTTGTAGCATAATTAGTAAGGTACTGTCCAGTGTCCATGTCAGACAAGCTTCCAAAGATAAAGGGTACACATTCAAATCTTACTTTACAGATCGCAACATCTATCAGAGATGAAATTTAAATTTTTATTATTGCATTATTCCAAAATTTTAACACATCAGCAGATAGCTATTAATGTCAACAACTGAGCATAAATAATAAAAAAAAAATAGTAATTAATGCATAATATCATCCATAACTACATGTACAAGAAAGTCATTTTTGATAAAAGTTAAAAAAATAACCATAAATACATAAAAAATGCATATATTGTCGAATTGCTTTTTTCCACTATATAGCTATTTGTACTATGTTATAACGCTTATTGTGACAGAGAGAGTTTAGGAAACACACACACACACACATATATTTTTTTTTATTGAAATTGGAGTGAATCTGAATAGCAAAATTAGATCAGAGTAATTTCGTTTACTGATGGGAAATCTGATTTAGCCCATTTGGAATTGGGTCATTAGACAGACAATGGAAAAATGGTCGAAATAATTTTTGTCGGTTAAAATTATAAATAGAGCTGAGTAAGCAAGAAGGACCTTTTGAAATTTACATGATTTTGGGTTGAAAAGAGCACCCGTGATAATTGTGTGCGGGCCAAGGGTCGATTATGACCAACCAGATTTATCTATATAAATGCGTAGTTATGCTGAAGAAGAGGCAACGGGAGAGGCAAAAGGTATAATGTATATATATACATGAGGGTAAAAGCGTACGTGTTAATCAACCCGAGTCCAAGTGTGTAGTGTTAATATCTTATCTATTCATACGCCAAGGGGTTACAGATATTGCGCGTATGAAAGTAGTTCCGTGATATTACTACATCCCCCTTACCAGATAGAAAAAGAAAAACATTGTTTATATTTTTATTAGATATAGCAACAACACCCAAGAATTGGACAAACAATTCGAAAATTTGACTTTTGATCACATCAAAACACTCTCTATTACACAGAGAGATGAAGCCTTTGTGTATGTCAACATTAAATTGCCAGACAGAAATGGAATCCAAAGGTTGCGACTGAAAATCGAGACAGGAGCCCAAGGAAACACACTACCAGTATCTACATTTCATAGAATGTTTCCGGAAAAAGTAGACACTAATGGGTTTCCAAAAATAGATAACAAAACAAAAGACAAGGAACTGGTAGCATACAACGGAACTCCAATAAAATGTTATGGTAGAATCAACATACCATGCAATTACAACCAGTCAAACTGGCACAACAGTACTTTTTACATTGTAGATGTACAAGGGCCAGCAGTTCTAGGATTACCTTCGCTAGAACAACTCAAACTAATTACCCTTCATTGCACAGTCAGCAAAATAAATACAAACATAACTTCTACAGTTTCACCAATTAATGCAATCAAAGATCTAATACAGATCTATCCAGATCGATTCAATAGAATTGGCTCCATGCCAGGGGCTGTGACACTATCGATGAACAAAAGCATACAACAACATATTGATGCACCTAGAAAAACCCCAATTGCTCTAAAAGACAGCATAAAACGGGAACTTGACAACATGGTCAAAAACAAGATAATCAGAAAGGTGATTGAACCAACAGATTGGGTTTCAAGCTTAGCATACTCACACAAAAAAAGATGGGAGTCTGAGAATCTGTTTAGACGCAAGACACCTGAATACAGCCCTCAAAAGACCACACCATGCTACTCCTACGGTAAAAGAGCTAACACACCATTTTGCAGGTGCCAAGCTATTTTCTAAACTCGATGCGAAAGCTGGTTATTGGTCTGTACACCTGGACAGCGAATCCCAACTACTGACAACATTCCAATCTCCGTATGGTAGATACTGTTTTCAGAGATTACCATTTGGATTGAGCGTATCACAAGATATATTTCAGATGAAGATGGACCAGATACTTGAACAAGTTGATGGCGCAGTAGGAATCGCTGACAATGTTGTTGTCTATAGCAAAACGGATGATGAACGTGACAAAATTTTACACAGGCTTATGCAAGTAGCTGCTAAAAATGGTCTTGTACTTAATTCCAAAAAATGCGACATTAAGTCAAAAAGTATATCTTTTTTCAGAATGATATATAATGAAAATGGTGTCAGCCCAGACCCAGAAAAGCTCAAAGACCTACAAAACATGCCTTACCCAACTTGTAAGAAAGAGCTACAAGAATTCTTAGGCCTTATCACATATTTATCACCATTCATTCCTAACCTGGCTGACAAGACGCATACAATACGAGGACTATTAAAGAAAGATGCACCCTTTATGTGGGAAGATCACCACAAGAAATGTTTTGAAAAACTCAAAACAGTAATCAGTAAAGACTCAACACTGATGTATTTTAACACAGCTGAAATACCAGTACTACAAACAGATGCAAGTTTGAAAGAACTTGGAGCGGCATTAATCCAAAACAAAAAACCCATCGCATATGCATCAAAATCTCTAACAGACACTGAGCAGCGGTATGCATGCATAGAAAGAGAACTTGCGATTGTATTTGGTGTCCAAAGATTTCATATATATCTTTATGGGCGTAAATTTAAAGTACTCACCGACCACAAGCCACTCGTCATGATACTACAGAAGCCACTGACTAGTGCACCTCCTAGACTACAATGAATGATGATCAAATTACAGGGATACCAGATGCAAATAGAGTATATACCAGGAAAGGAAATGACTCTAGCTGATACTCTAAGCCGTCTTCCCAGTACTGAAAACACTGACATGATTGACCTAGATGTTCGAGTCGATTTAGTGAGATTCAGGAGTGAACGCCTGAATGAGATAAGAAAAGAAACAAAGGCTGATCCAATACTTGATCAACTACAAGAAATCATAGTAACTGGATGGCCAGACTCAATTAAGGAGATACCGCCAGCAATACGGTCATACTGGCCATACAGAGATGAACTATCTGTCAATGATGGCATCATCATGAAGGGGTCAAGTGTTATTATCCCTGAATCCCAGCAGAAAATTATTCTTGACCAGCTGCATTACAGCCATCAAGGTATTGAAAAAACACGTCTTCAAGCCAGAGATACTGTATACCGGAAGCAGATTAACGCTGATATCGAGAACATGATCAAAAAAATGTTCAATATGCCAGGAAAATCTCTCAGCACAACCAAAGGAAACTTTACAGCCACATGACATCCCTAGCAGAGCATGGGAAGTTGTCGGCACTGATTTGTTCCACTGTAATGATCATGAATACCTAATAATTGCTGATTACTACAGCAAATTTCCAATTATACGGAAAATGACTGGTCTGACTACAAGCAATATTGTCATCTCAGCAATGAAGCAGATCTTCTCCAAACATGGTATTCCCATCAGAATTGTTAGTGATAATGGACCACAATATTCCAGTGAAGCGTTCAAAGAATTTGCTCAACAATGGCAATTCGATCACATAACATCATTTCCGAAGTTCCCAAAATCAAATGGTTTTATTGAACGACAAATTCAAACTGTCAAAAGAACATTAACTAAGGCAAAGCAAGCAGGAAGAGATCCTAACTTATCAATGCTGTGCCTACGAACAACACCAATCAACCACAAACTTTCAAGCCCAGCTGAACTTTTAAACAACCGCATTATGAGATCAAACATAATTGCGAAAGTTCCAAACCCAAGATTTCCCGACTTTGACTATATCCATGAACAATTAGAACATAGACAGGATATGTAGAAAATGTATCATGACAAAACAGCTCATGATTTACCAGCACTTGTTCCTGGACAATATGTACGTATACTGGATAACCAAACCGGGAAATGGAAAACAGCAACAGTTCTGAGTAAATGTGCAGAACCAAGATCATACATTCTTCAACTACCAGATGGATCTTCAAAAAGACGAAACAGAGTCCAAATAAGAGTGGATGGAAAATCCACCTGTAAACAGGTTCACTTCAAGGATCACATCATCTCATCACAAACTGGACTCACTAACACAAACATCTCACACCAATTAAACCCAAAACAATCCACACACGACACAACAAGATGTGGCCGTGAAATACATAGGCCAAAAAGATATAAGTAACATATGTACTAATAAAAATATAAACAATGTTTTTCTTTTTCTATCTGGTAAGGGGGATGTAGTAATATCACGGAACTACTTTCATACGCGCAATATCTGTAACCCCTTGGCGTATGAATAGATAGGATATTAACACTACACACTTGGACTCGGGTTGATTAACACGTACGCTTTTACCCTCATGTATATATATATAAATAAACCATTAGTTCTATGTTGATATGTCTTTGTTACATTTTACCACGCATCAACACTAACACAAAACTAGCAACATTATTTTACACATAGCAGAGGGTTATTTTTATCTTCAATGAAAGAGACACTTAGATATTCAAAGAATTAGATTTGACTCTGACAATGATCACAGTTGAAGGAGTGCCGTTATTCCGTTAGTTTCTAACAAGTATGCCCACTACAGTTTTTAATCCAATGTTTCAGCTTACATATTTTCATGTTATTTGAACTTTTGAGATGAACTATTATCATTATTTCATGACTTATTCAAATGATTATCTTTGTTATTTTGATCAATACATTTTAATCAATGTACTCTGCAGTTTTGTCGGTAGTTTTATTATGAAATGTTGTCGTAATTCCATGAATTACACCAACTAGCTATTTTTGTATACGCATTTTGATCACTATATTCAATCTTGTCCTCAGCCTCACTCTCATTATCTGAAGCAATGAGATGAATATTGAGATGAAGTATTGTCAATATTTCAGAAATTGTTCAGACTAGCATTCTCCATCTTTGTTGTTTTGATTACTACATTTCAATTGATGCAATCTCTGGCATTTCTAGAATTTAAATTTTGAGATGAAATATGAAGGTGAAAGAAAATACCCAACACAAATGGAAGATACTACAGTGATCCCATCTTATCAGCAGTTTCACCTTCCATGGTTTCAGTGACCTGTGCTCAATCCTAGAGATAATTCATTTTTTATTTAATAATGGTCCCAAAACACAAAGCATCAGAATAATGATGGTAATTCATGTATATCAAAGAAAAGTCATAAAGCATTTCCTTTGAGTAAAAAGGCAGAAATTATTGACTTAATATAAAAAGAAAAATTTTGTATGCCAAAGTTGCTAAGATCTACAGTAAGAATGCATCTTCTATCCATTGCATAACTTATTACAGCTTATTGTCAATTTTACCCAAATTTCTGCGATAAGAAGTTATGATTATTTACATTATTTACAGTCAGACTAATAATCTAGATGATTAAAAGTATAGTTCTGGGAGTGGAGTGGCATAGTAATTGTGAATTCAATCCCTGGGCTGGGTAATACAGACCGAAAAAAGATATAGCAGAACAATTTATCCCTATAGATTAAATAAAGGGGTCAGTTTGAAATTCCCTAAAGGTTATTCAAATCGATAGACACCTGAAGAAAGCCAAAGGGCACAATAGCTGAAACGTTGTGAAAATAATAACAAAGATGAGGATTTTAGTCTGACTATATAATATTCTATTTTGTTATTATTACTGTTGTTAATTGCTTATTGTACATAATTTATAAATTAAGATTTATCATAGGTCTGTATAGAAAAAAAATAGTATATACTGGGTTTAGTACAATCGTTGTTTTCAGGCTTCTGCTGGGAACCTTGAAACATAACCTGTGGATAAGGAAGGATCACTATATTATACAATGATTCATTTAAACCAGTTTTATCTCAACATTTTAGCCACACTACCTTCTGGCTTTGCTCAGGTATCTATTGCAGTCACTAACCTTTCAGGAACATAACTGTTTATTTGATCTACTGGGTATACTGTCCATGTTCTTATATTTGTCATATCTGGTCCACTTGTCAGGGAATTTCAAAACTTATAACCATCAATTCTTAGAAAGTGAAAAAAAATCAATGTGATAAAAAAGAGAGGTGGATCATCATAAAAAAGAGAAAAAGGTAGATCACTAGGAAAAAAAAAAAAAAAGAGTTAAATCATCATAAGAAAGAAAAAAGATCATGAAAAAAGGAGGTGGATCATTATGAGGAGGAGTACAGAGGTAAAGTGACATAAGAAGAGAGGTATATCAACATCATAAGAAAGAGAAAGGGGGAGATCAACATGTCAAAAAAGAGAGGTAGTTCAGCATTGTAAAGAGAGAAAACAGAGAGGAAGATGATGAAAAAATGAGAGATGAGTCAACATAAGGAACAGTATAGAGGTAAATTGGCATAAGAGAGATAGAGCATCACCATAAGGAAGAGAAAAAAGAAAATCAACTTATCTGAAAAAAAAACAAAAAAACATGAAAGAATTGACAGTACCAAGTTGTGAAAATTCTGAAGAAAGACAAAGGAATGAAAACTAAATCGTCCAGTGGATCAAACAGAGTTTTGTTCAACATCTGCAGAAGGCTCTCAAATACAAGGGACACCCAAGATTACAGCAGCTGAAACTATATGATAAAAATCTTAATGATGAAAAACAAAAATGATCCAAATGACTATGTATAACAGCAGTAATAGTTTGTCTCAAAAATTCAAACAATAAAGAGGAGGTGGCTAGTCAAAAAGAAACCTTGAAAAGCCAGTAGAATATTTTTTGGTTTCCCACAACCAGTAAAAGTTTACTTATTATGAGGCAAATTAAAAAACTTCTAACAGTAATGTATGTTCATATGTCGTCTGAGATTAGATCTACGTCCAAATGCAAAGTCACAGATCTCACACTGGTATGGCTTCTCATGGGTATGTGTTCGCATATGAAGATTGAGGTTAGATTTCCATGCAGTAGCATATTTACAAATACTACAGTGAAATGGTTTCTCATTGGTGTGTGCTTTCCTGTGAATTCTAAGATTTGATAAATGTGAAAAGGAAGCTTTGCAAAGTTCACACGGGAAGGGTTTCTCAACAGAATGTGTGCTCATGTGTGTTTGAAGATGTGATTTCTGCGTAAAGCTCATTTTACAAATTTCACAGCAGAATGGCTTCTCCCTGGTATGTGTGCGCATATGCATGTGGAGATGAGAATTCTGTGTAAATGCCATCATGCAAACTTCACACTGAAATGGCTTATAGCCTGTATGTTTACTTATGTGTCTTTTGAGATCAGATTTCCGAGCCGTAGCATATTCGCAAAGATCGCAGTGGAATTGCTTCTCACCTGTATGCATCTTTATGTGCTTTTTAAGGTTGGATGGGTGAGAAAATGAAGAATTACAGACTTCACAATTGAAGGGTTTCTCACCAGTGTGTGTTCGAACATGCCATTCAAGATGAGGTTTTTGGGCAGTTGCATAGCCGCAGTTCTCACACTTGTATGGCTTATTTCCTCTATGTGTGTTAAAATGCCTGTCAAAAGCTGACTTCCATGTAGTTGAATATTCACAGATCTCACACTGGTAAGGTTTTTCATTCCGGTGAGTGTTCATGTGCCTCATCAGATCAGCTTTCCGTGCTGTGGCATACTCGCAGAGTTCACAGTGAAAGGGCTTCTCGCCAGTATGTATTTTCATGTGCATCTTAAGGTTGGATAATAGTGAAAATTTGGAAAAACATATTTCACAATGGAAAGGTTTCTTGCCTGTATGTGTATGTATGTGATTTCTGAGATCAGAACTATTTGAAAAGGCTGAAGAGCAGAATTCACAAGCAAATGATTTGTCTGGTTTTACTGAAGTCATATCTCTGCATGGAAATTCCTTATGGAACTGCTAGCCTAAAATAAATCACCATGAAAGTTTCCTTCCCTGGTGACATTTCTTTTTGCCCTGGTTTTTATATAAGGAAAATAGCTATATGTAACACTGACTCTAAAGCTATTATCTCTTCAGCCTAAAAATATTGTTAAAAAGTCGAAATAAACAATGTTATTAAATCCAGACTGGACAGAATGCATATTTATTTTCTGTAGGATTTTGTTTATTTTCTTAAGTAGTAGTTTTTTAAAAAAATTAATTTCTGCTTTTATTGAGCTGACTCAGTGGAAACATTCTTCTGCTATACATCTGCATCTTCTGATCCTGATATATCCAAATGAAGTTGTGCAGTTGAAACTGTAAATAACAACATAAATATTTGCATTAATTTTCTGCAGAGATGAATATATTTCACCTTTAATGATGCTTATTTCATCTATTTACAAATTAGTCACTGAATTTCTAGACACTGAACTGGGCTCTTTTTATTTTCTAATAATACTCTTTTCATCTCCAAAACGAAGGCTTACAGCCACATCACATTGAAACACTGATTCCTGTACAATCACTAAAGTTAAGCAACATCAAGCCTGATGGATGACCACTTGAGAATACCAGGTGCTGTAAGCTTGGATGTGCAAGTGATGTGATGGATAATTGCTCGGAATTATTAATTGGAGAGCCAAGTTCCAGTTGGGTTTGTTATATCCACTCACACACAAATATCCTTGGGAAAAGTATAAATCCCTCTCCCCCCCCCAGATATGGCTCAATAAGTAAGACTTGTATCACTAAATCATTATTATTTAAAAGAAAAATTCTTACAATTTAAAAATATTTTCTGGCTTTAAGTAACCTGAGGTTAGATTTATAAGCCATAGAAAATCAATCCAAAATGAAATTGAGAACAATTTTTTTTTCTCCTTGAACTTTCACGCCCTTTTTTCCATTCAACCTGTTATCTTGAATTAGTGGCTTGTCACTTCATTGAATGAAATAAAACTTGAAACTATTTTTGTAGCTTCCAACTGACACATAAAAGGAAAAAAAAAAGAAAAATCACAATAAATATTTATAGAGTAGCCAATTGCACAAATTTTATCCTTACCTTTGAGCTTCAAATAGACAGGCCAGGATGATTATTGTTTTGGTAGTAAAATCCACCCAGAATATCCTTGTTCCAATCACTTCTTTTATTAAATATTCAGGAAATTCCAGCTACTACCTCTTAATTTAGACTGTGAACATTCTAGGACAAAATGTTTTGTTAGTGAAAAGTTTTTTTTAAAAAATACAATGACCCCCTTTTATTTCAACTAACCAAGTACATTTAAAACTTAAGTGTAATTAAATGAGAACTCGAGTGTGTTATCTTGATTCTAATACAGATTACTTGGCATGTTGTTGGTAAAATTATCAAACACAAATGGTTAAAAACAAAACAGAGTTTAAACAAACAGGATTTTATAGAATCACTAAGTGAATTAAAATTAAAAGCAAGTGATATGCAAGATATAGTAACAGGACAAATCCCAGCCTCTTATCCCAAAATAGACAAAATTCCAGTCTCATAAATAAAAATCTCTTAAACAAATTTAGCATTGAAAGTTTAAGGAACTTAATTCAGAAAATAATAATAATAATATCCAATATATACACTGTTTCAAGTGATCATTCATAATTATGTATTCATAAATGGAGTATAAATTCCTGAGCAAGTAATAAGTGTATATATCGAATATTGTATTTATTGTCCCAATTTGACATTAGAGTGTAATGTGGTTTCTTGCATAAAAAAAAAAAATAACCAGATAATTGCACTCTATGCAATAATTTCATGCACACTTTCAACACACACACACACACACACACACACACACACTAACCCCTGATTTTTAGAAATTTACTAAAAATCAGGGAATTATCATATTTCATTTTTAAATTTTCAGCATTGAATGAAATTTTTATTGAATTTGTTTTTAAGTTTTGTGAAAGTATTTTTTTTTTTCAGGTAAGTACCACCTACACCTTTACTTAATTAACTCGTGGCTAGTGAACTTTGGATGTTCCTAATTTTTACATTTTTATAAAATGAAATCCCTGAAGGCATTAAAAAAATAATATTGAATGTGAACACATTGAAAATATGGTCTGAAATCTTAAATTATTTTTTTGTGGTGATTTACTGATAACCAATTTTAATAAAATATATCTATTTTTTTTTGTCTCCACAGGAAAACAATACACTATTCGGACTATTCTTTGTTGTTGTTATATCACACTGTTTCGGTTGATGTACCCTCCGGTCTTCGAGATACATATGATGAATGCCGGAGGGCACAACGGCCGAAACATTGTGATAACAAAAACAAAGATAAGGACAATAGTCCGAATATAAATATAGTAAATAACTTCACATCCCAGAAATTCTTTGATGCATATTTGTTTGTGAAAAATTGACAAGAATTTTTAAGAGTACAGTTTTTTTTTCAAAACTATCTTCTTGGTCATTGTTGATAAAGAAAGCTGATAAAATAAAGATGTTTGAAGAATCGAAAATTATAAAGTTTTTTTTTAAATAAATGCTATTTTTTGAGTGTGAACATTAAAAAATTAATGCTTAATAATCTTTTTGACGAGATTTAAAGATAAAGATATCACTTGATTAAGGAATTGTAACTAACTGAAAAAATAAAGTTTTGTAATTTATGGGCTTCCAATATTTTTTTTTTACTTATGGCATGAATATTTCTATGTAGAAGCGAAATTATAAGATTACAATTGAACGTGTTGACGAGTGAAAAAGACTTACCTTGTTGAGGAAAATGTATTTTTTATATTTTTTGCAAAAATACTTTTACAAACTAATTAGTTTGCAAAAATAGTAGCTTTCAAGATTAATTAAAAATAGTCTATTTTTAATTAATCGTGAAAGTTACTATTTTTCTTTTACACAAATATTTGGAACATATACTGGATTTTTTATTTTTAAAATGTTTTAATTTCTTTTTTGTCGACATCCATCAAATTCCCTCCTCAAAACTGAGCGGGTGTGAGTTTGTTTTTAATTTTTTAGTTTAAAAATGTCTAAAAAAATCTTTATTTCAGGACATAAATAATAATTTTTCTTTAGTCGATTATTTTCAAATAAAATCACAATTTAATTTCAAAGGTGACACTTTGACTTAAAGAGTTTTTAAAAGGGGTTTTTCAGGGTTTTTTTTTTTTTTTTTTACAAAGTCTGTGGAAGTACCGAAAAAAAAAATGAAAAGTTTAATGTCGAAGGTGAATTAGTTTTTTCCGGCATATTTGAAGAAGCGTTGTTTAATAAAATTGCAAATCGTGGCAACTGTAAGTTATTGCAATTATAAGAAAATTAGAGAGAAAAAAGAAAATTAGATCGCATCGAATGTTAAGATACCTCTTTCTTTCGGACATTCATGACGAAATAATTATCTTTCTTAAAACAAAATAAATCAATCTGCGATTTAAAAAAAATACACACCTTCATAAAATAATGTAATGCCGCTTTTGAGAGAAGAAAAATAGGAAATAGACGGTGTAGAACGACATTTGTCTCCTTATATTTCAATCTTTTGCATACTTCTTCAACAAATGACACAAAGTAGTATTGATTATTATTTATTACGAGGAAAACAATCAAGAGCAACGGTTTCCTCTCTTTGAGGTCCCACATTTTCTCAATTCTTCCCCAATTTTAAAATATCATCTTATAATGTAATTACGTGGAGGTACTGAAAAATTCCCGAACAAACAAAAAAGAACTAAAAGCCCTTTTTTAAAAAATGAAAAAGTTCAATGTTTGGTCATATTTTGGAAATTTTCGTTGTATATGAGTGAATGAAATTACATACCGATTTGCTGGCTACAAGTACTTTTCTTAGATTTTATAGTCCTTCCAGAAAAAAGTCAAGTGATTCCCGATTGAGAATCGTGGATTTATTTTTAATCATTTGTCAGACGTTGATTGTGTTTTTACTGTTTTTTAGTTTATGGACAGTCGTAAAATCATAATGAAAATGTGGAATTTTAGGACACTGTACAAATGCAGAAAGTTAGAAAATGTCAAACAGGAAGTGGGAAGTCTAAATAAATATCAACTTTTTAGAAGTATGTGAAACTGAAATGGGAGTATAAAAAACAATGGATATTTTTATGAGCGACGACAGAATGATAGATGCCTGAGGTGAGAGAAAAATCGCACTAGATCGGTATCGCTACGTCACGGGCTTTCTAAAAAAAAAAAACTCGAAGAATGCATTTGAAACAATTTAAATGTCTTCTTTGAAGTTAAATTTTCTTTTTATTTGAAAGATAATAATAGCTAACTAAACTAATCCGTATTATTAAAAGAAAAATAACTTCCCGTAAAGTTTGTAGGAACGTTCACTCAGCACTCATTGAATCACCATTAGACGAAAAATGTAAACAACGAATTTAAAAATCTCTTTAAAATCCAGTATTTGTTCTTGAGATGTGCTTCAGAGTAAATTAGTAAAATTAAAGATTAATTAACTAGATTTTTAAATATAATACATAAAAACTTTTCAATAGCATTACTTCAACTCAGATTTTAGGATGCACATGCAATTTCTCTGGAGCTGGTTGCAAGCAATAGTCTTATTTAAAAAAAACTGATTTCAAACAAAAGCTTTTGCAAGCTGCAGAAAGCCTTTTCATCACTTACTTTATTGTACTGAGAATAATGTGATTAGATCACACTCACAGTAATCAGCGTGAGTTTGTCTTTTAAAAACAGATAACAATTATATAACATAACATTGAAAAGTTTACCAGTGGTGCAATACTGAATTTCCACAAAACATCATCGGTTAAAAACAAGCTAGGATCAAATAGATCACCGTTAACACGGTTCTCAACATTCAAAGGATACTGCCACTGACATTCATCCGAGCTTCTATGAAACAAAATGATCCAGATGTACCCCAATTTCCTAAGAATTAGCTAAATGACTTCCTCTCCATGATGTCAAATGCTTTAAGTCAACAAATAGGTATAAGCAGTTTTTCTTGTAGTTGCCAGCAAAGATCAAGTCCATTCTATCTTGGTGAGGAGGTACAGTTGACCCTCCTCTTTATATATATACAGTGTAACCCGGATATAAGAGAGTTGTCGGGACCGGAGAAGTCGTCTCTTATATCCGGGTTTCTCTTATATCCGGGTTTGGTCTATTATACATTAACACAGGCTCTAATTTGGTGCCAGAGAAAATCTCTTATATCAGGGTTACACTGTATATATATATATATATATATATATATATATATATATATATATATATGGATTTTTTTATGTATGTATCTAGAGATATAGGAATGTTTTATTTTCCAAACAGGGTCAGCACATTGTGGGCGTGTTCATAGTTGATGTTTTTGAACTGTTGGCCTTTTCTTTTTTTTATTAATAATGCTTCCATTATTTTTAGCCATTTTTAAAAAATGTGAGCCATCTTGTTAGTAGTATATCCAATATAATTATTCATGTTACATATTTCCTACCATAGCTCAATTAGGTCTCATTTCAATAAACTTGGAGATTTACCAAATTCCATCTGCAACATATTTGTAGACAATATAATAGTCTCATCCACATGTTAAAAATAATGAAAGCATTATTAATAAAAAAATAAGTAAAAGCCAACACTCAATAACATCAACTATGAACATGTCTACAATGTATTGTTTGAAAAATAAAATTTTCCTATATATATATATATATATATACACAGCAATTTACAGCTTAAACACGCAATCAGCTCATGCCAGAAAATGGTTAATTACAACAAAAAACAATAATTTTTTGTATAAAAATAGTTTAATTCATAAAAAATAATGTTTGAACTGAGACAAAACCTAATAAAAACAAGACAAAAAAATCTTTAAAAGTTTATCTGTACTCAGATATATTTTACATACTTTTATATACACAGCTTACGGAGGATCCAAAATGTACATGTTTTCATCTTTTACACAACAGAATTAATATCAGGCCAATGTATGTAAATGTATGCCTGTATGAGGAGGTGCTAAAAAATTCTTGGCCCAATCAAGAATCAAAATAGATTCTGATGTTTGGTCAGATTTTGAGAAGTTGATCAAGCTGAAAACTTTTCAGCAGCTACTTTGAACTTCCAGTCCTGTGTTTTATTTAAAATTATTACATAATTCCACAGGAAAAAAAAATTATCTGTAAGATTTAAACTGGAAACATAAAAAAAGTAAAACTTGAGATTTACATGTTGAAATCACCTACACAAATATACAAGGGGGTGTTGAAAAAGTTCTCAGCTCTAACCCACTTCCCAAAATCTAACCAAAGGATCAAAAATCAGAAGTTATATTAGAATCCCTTTTTGGTAAGGCTGAGAATTTTTCAGTAGTTCCTTGTATATTTGGATTGCTTACATCAGAAAAAATAGAAATATATAGGACACAAAATCAGGCAGAGGTTGCATCTGCCTTGATTTGGTATTCTGAAACTGGTGGGGGGGACTAACAAAGTCAGGTGATGCCATAAGGTGGCATATCCTGGGTATGCCATTTCTACTCTGAAATCATGACTCACCAAAATTAATGCTTTGTTGGATATATTGCTGCTGTTTTTATAGCACTACTTCCATGAAATTCTATAGATATATACCCTGTTCAAAAATCTAACTCAACATGCTTCTAAATCAACAATGTTTGATTAAAAAACAAAGGTTATCATTATTTAAACATTGAATACTGATTTGTTACAAGCATGTTTTCTGAACATTTGCATTTTTTTATAGCTGGTCGCCGTGAAGGTTAATAATGAGAATGAAAAGTTCTTGCTGTTTTTGTCATGAACAGGTAAGCTAATTATGGGGTAGTGATTTGCTCAAATTTTCACTCTTTAATTATTATAGCAAGTCAGGGATAAAACCTTTTTGAGTTAATATCTCTTGAGAAAGGAAGAGGATTCATGCCCTTTGAACATTTGTGCAAATTGAAATTAAACAGCCACAATAAGAATTTAAATGAGATTTGCCAATTCTGTTCTCAGTGCTGACAGCAGTGATTCCATCTCATATCTCCATAGAAACTGCCAAATCTTTATTTATTTACATGAAAGATATTGACATTTGTGTTACTTTCTATACTACATGCTAATTCTAGGCAGAAGTGTCAATCCATATGTAAATAATTCTGTCATTTCTATAGATACTATACTTTCATATATAATAATGGATTCTCCCATTGTCTTCAATGTATGAGGTTCCAGACACAATTTGGTTATAATGGTGAAAGCTCATGCAGAACCAACCACATTTTTTAGAAGAACTGAATACAAAGAACTGGTGGACATAGTATGCCACAAGGTCTCCAACAACCTTAGTCAAGATTTGAATTCAAAGATATCCTTCTTGTAAACTGGTTGCCAATAAAAGCTAAAAAGCTCAGAGTGTTCTACTATTTAACCTATAGTTAGGGGAAGATGAGATGTATTCACACCTTTTCCTAAATGCATAAGTGAATGTAATGAACTTGACTGGAATTTGAACTTGGCTCTCCAATTTCTCATTAAGAGCTGCATCCCATATATATATATATATATATATATATATATATATATATATATATATATATATAAAAGCATATTGGCACATCTGTCAGATTACATACATCATCACTGTTTTGTTGCTTCTCCTCCCTTGTATATGAAAAAAGTGGTTTGTAATAGTGCACACTCAACAAGTTTTATCAATTAGATATTAATGGAAACATCATTCAAAGTGTGATCCCAAATTTCAAAGAATTTGATGACTCTGTTTATCTATTATGGTCTCAAATGTTTCTTGTCAAACATTTTCCACATCTCTTGAAATCACTCTAAAAAAAATTAAAGGCCTCAATTTTTGCTTTATTTGAAGAAGTCATTTTCTGGGGTAACCCACTGAACTTGTTGCACCTTTTTTTTTTAACTAGTACCACACTAGTAATCTGATAAGTGTCTGCACTCCAATTTTAGACTCTGTAAAATAGCTTGAAAAATGAGATCCATTAGAAATAGGGTCATGGTTGCATACTTTCCATTTTTCTGCAAATAATTTTAAATTTCTCATAGCTATACAAAGATAAACTGAGACACTAATGATGTTATATCAGATTTTAATATTGTCACTGTTATCTGTTGACAGAGCAAGGATCTACATTCTGGCAAGTATTGTTTCAAAAGGTGAATGGAGAGGAGCTTCTGTCAAGTATGAAACAACAAAAGTGCTACTATGGCACAAATTGCAGATAGCTTTAATCAGGGTAAGAAAAGGGAATGCGTCATGACAAAGTGCATTGATCCTTGTTGCATATAGGACTGTGGGTCAATAAGAGTAGTCATGCTAACCAATGCCCATTACTGAAAGTTTCTTCAAGAAGCATGTAAGTGTTGGAAATGAATCTTGTATCAATGGAAGAACATATTTATATTTCCTTCTTCATAATATTGTATGAAAACTAGAGTAAATGTGTATAATTGTTTCATTAAAGAATTAAAAAAAGAGAAAGATTCATGATATTTTTTTGAGATTTTTAGAATGTTTTAAAGAATTCATAAAAACTAAATGTGAGACATGCCAACCAGCTGCCAAGCTGCTAGCTGTATTTTACCTGCTAATGAATGCAAAGAATGGTCCCTCTTAACATTTTGCTTTGACAAGAGACTGGGTGCAGATTCTTTGTACAATTTAATATACAAACAAAAAATAAAGATGGATCTTTTGTAAAACTTGAAATAGAATTTCTCATTATTTCTCCTGCATTTACTTCCTTGTATCCAAAAATCTAGAATACCAAATTTCCCCAAATTTTACCTCTTGCTTGAATGATACATATAACTTTTGTTTCAGTAGCAATGGTATACATGAAAATATAATTTTTATACATAAGCAGTGTTTATAAAACCAAGTTAATAATGACAGATATTTGTAAAAACCTTTTTATAAATATCTTGAATTTTGAGATGAAGCATTATTATTTTTATTATTATTCAATAAACATTTGGACTAGTATCCCCATGGTTATTTTATTGCAATGTTTCAAATGTGTTCTTCAGAAAATTTTAAGTCAATATGAAAAAAGCAGACTGTATGTATTGAAAAAGTATTCAATGGCAAGGAAAGAAATAGCCAAATTTTTGCATACATTTCACATGAAAATTAATATGTGTTATTTGTTTATTATAATTTTCAGTACATAAGAGCTGACTTAAAAAAAATATATGTAATGGCATGAAACATTTGTGTTTAAATCAGTTGATAGTTCCTTGTAAGAAAGTAGCAAGATTTTGTTACATAATGATAAAAATACTGCATGGTATTTGAAAAACATTACCATTACAACAACAAAGATGAGGATACTAGTCTGAATAAGTCAAGGAATTACTTGATTTTAATCCAAAAGTATTTAGCTTACAGAAGTTAAAAAAATAAAATTATAAATATTTAAGTGTCATTATGAAATGTAAGTGACAGAAATTATTTTGCAACAATCATCTGCACAAATAATGCACAGCATATAAGAAAATATGCGGAATGTTGAATGAAGTAATCAGCAGTTTATACTAAAAATCAGATGTTCTTTGAACACATTGCCCAATGCTTTTCTTGGCTATGTACTTTGATGAAAATAGTTGTAGTGTTTCAGATAATTTTACAAGCTAAAGATACTGTAAAACATAGAAACTTTAGAAATAGAAAAAAGTGAACATTGCATTGTTTATAAATTTTATTTTATTATGTTATATTTTTAACATTGTACCTGGGGCCTTATATTAAAAATTATATTATTAAAAATTGTTAAGAGCTAGTTTCAGTGATCAATAATTTAAATCTAATCTACACTTTATTTTTTGCAAACTTATAGTCTACAGTTGCATAAGACAAGAAGACAAATGATAATTTCTGAGTATAGGAACAGATATTCTATACAGAAGCATTTTTGCTTATACATACCACTTATACATATAATAGCTCTATTTTGTTTGCTATGCTTGTTGATTACTAAAAATCCTATTCAATGCATTTTTATAGTAAAATTATTGTTTTGATTTTTAATGTACAATACACAGATTGATGGATGAAACTTGATTTAACGAAGGACAAAAACTGAAAAATGTGGTGCTCATCCATCAAATGCTACTTTTAACACATTTTTATTCATTCATTAACATATGAACATTATACTTTAGTTTTCTAGCAGATCATCAATGAAAATTTGAATATATTTTTTAATAAATATTAGCTGTGACATCACAGGTTGCAGACACTTCCTTGTATTAATGCCACAAACTCCTGGATACTTTATCCTCACTTAGAATCCATACAAGGGACAAAAATACATTATTAAAATAAACTGTTGCAAAATAATTCCTACTTGTTGTCTTCAAAGGAATCACTTGAAAATTCTTCTTGTGACTCAAGTGATTATGATAAAAAGCTGTGATGAAATGCAAGTTCAGATTTCGGGCAGACTGAGTACACTGGACACAGAACTGGAGAAGTGGTCAGAGTTGGTGTCGGAGTCAGAATCTGAATCGTAAGACTGGGAGGTCATCTCTACAGTCATTGGGGTCATTAAAGACTGCTGACGTGTAAAGGCAAACAGACTTTTCTGCAAAAGATGATAAATTTAACAAAGTTTTAAATACCTGAAGGCAAGCATTTAGGCATTACATTTTTTTTATCAGGATTATTTGAAGGAGAGTTAACTCTTGAATTTGTTTGCAGTATTTCTATTGTCTCTCCTCTATCTTTGGAGAAAGTGCCCTTGTTAAGATAGTTAAAAAAATAAAAAATAATCTTACAAATTTTTGTCTGAATATCTGTGTTGAGGAGTTATCATTAATTGTATTATTTACACTTGGACTATTCTGCTCATCCTTATTGTTATTATCATGTATATTTATGAATTTGGTGACATAATAATTGTGAGTTCAATCCCTAGGCTGGGTAGTACAGACTTAAGACTCAGTGGAAGCAGGGTGAGCAATAAATGAGCAGTATTAAATAAGAACAAGAAGAGACATCTTTAAACATGAAAAGGAGGAGGAGAACAATTTACCCCCATAGATTAAATAAAAGGTTAAGCTTTAAATTCCTTGAAGGTTACTCATATTGACAAGCAAGTGAAAAAACTGGAGAGTACAAGGATTGAAATGTTTTGCTAACAATGAAAATGAGGACAATTCTAAGGTAAATAATAATGTAAATCTTCCAAAAAAGAAAAGGTTTGCTAATCATAAAATATATAAGAAAAAATAGAAAACATCCTAAAACATGACAGACATTCATATTAAATGAAGCTGGATGTCGTTTGCTGATTCCTAAGTTAAAGCATGAGAAAAATTAAAGCATATATTTGTCTGCAAAGAATTAAAGAGATAATAAAACTCCATTCACAGTAGAAATGTGTTTGCTTATGAGAAAAATGCACTTAACAGGTGGGAAAAAAATTGAAGAACAAATGAGAAAGTATTTTTGTAGATAGTATTTCAAAACATCTCCAAAATGTTAGCAACTCATGTTTTACAAAGTCCTACACCAAAGGTTTGTGATTTTGAACATACTGAATGCAATATGGATTTTTGCCAGTATATTTTATCAAATCAGTCAATAGATGGCAAAGAAGCCTACTTTGAAGGAGATAGTGGAAACAAGGTGTTAAGGTAAATAACTTCTTTCATAACCAAATTCCTTTTGGGTAGCAATTTGTGTGCATGTACTTAGACAACAATCCTTCATGAATATAGGCTTGATTAAAGAACTAATTTTATAATTAACTTTTATAGTTTTTGTAAAGCTGAACATGAATGCATATCAGTGATTGATATTCAGGTACAAAAAACGTTCCTTGCTTGTGACCTTTAATCAAACTTATTAATGAAGAGTTGGTGCCTAAATACATATGCACATGCAATATATAGGAAGAGGTGCTGCAAAGTTCTTGGCCCAGCCAAGAAGGAATTTCAAAATGAATTCTGATATTTGGTTGGTAACCCATCACATACATATAGATAGAAAAATGACAGTATATTTTAATATGTATGGATGCAATCAATATTTGATAAACAAGATTAGTAAGTAATTTTGTTAATATTGGTACTTCAAACCAAAACACTGCATCAAAAACATGGAAACTGGTCTGAATAACTGTGTCAAAAGTGTCAGTGTTTATCATCATCTTGAAAACATTATAGAAAGGAAATGACATTATCTTATTTATAGTTGTGTGTCTATAAAAAAAAAAAAAGAGTCAGAAAAATTACCTACAAGCATGTTATTTCATGTGAGCTTCATTGTCCTACAAATGGACAAAGTTGTGCATTATTTCTGCTTTTTGTGCAAACAAATTTTATATTTGACAATAATAAGATAGGAATATTTATAAAAAGTTTTACCTGAGTGAGACTGAGTGACTCCAAAAGAATTTTCCATTTGGTACAGAGAACAACCAACTTGCTCTTCACCTGTGGAGATGAAGAAAAGATTTTAATTGATAAAACTGCATAAGGAGACTTTGTCTAATCAACTGGTTCCTCAAGCATTAATAGTACCAAAATAGAATATTAAATTAATTTTTGTTTTTTATATTGTGTTAGCTGAAACATTTATTCTCTTGTAGAGTGATTGGAAGAAATATTCCATGAATTATTGCATTGTAGTGGTGGAGAGTTAATCTCTGCTGCTGCTAGATTTGTCACTGACTGAAGGCCTCACTCTTAATGGAAGCACATTGGTGTTGCTGGTCTAGTTCACCTGCCACAGGGTCAGTCGTTATTCTTCATCTTAATATTGTTACTTTTTTATCACAACCCTCAATTGCTGGCTTCATAACAGAAATATTATTACAGAACAATATTACAAGTATTTCATAGAAATGAATACAAGATGGGAACCAGTAATAAGGAGTTCCAGAGAAAAGCAATAATAACAACGAAAATTGCAATATGAGCTCTGGTAAAAAACAAGCAATGATAGCAGCAAAAATTGCAATATGAGCACTGGTAAAAATTGTTGCTGAAGACATTAAGTTTATAAGTCCCAGAAATTCATATTGTGACAGAGAGAAAGTCTGGGAGACACACACACGCGTGTATATTTTTTTATTGAAATTGGAGTAGATCTGAGTAGCAAAATTAGATCAGAGCATTTTGTTTACTGATGGGAAATCTGATCTAAGGCAGGAGTTGTACCCATTGGATCTGGGTCATTAGAAGACAATGGAAATGGTCGAAATAATTTTTATCGGTTAAAAATTGAAAAAAGAGCTTAGTAAGCTATAAGGAACTTTGGAATTCACATGATTTTGGTTGAAGCAGCAGAACCCCGTGATAATCGCGTGCGAAGTAGTAGGGCCAAGTGTCGGTTATGACCAGCCGGGTTTTTCTATATAAACACGTAGTTATGCTGAGAAAGTGGCAGACGGAAGAGGCAGGGATTGGTTGGCGCGTCGTCATCGCATGTGTGCCGTCATGTGCATGGGGGACCTGTGTTGACCTTTATGGGTCTCAGTGCTACATGAGAGACGGGAGAAAATTCTTGGGCTAGAGACAGTGGAGAGTTGAGGTAGAGACTCAAGGAGGAGAAGAAGTGACGTCAGAGATTGGAACGAAGCGTCCGCTAACATGTACTGTTGATATAAGTGCCGCTGCTTCTGCTACCATGAATATTACTACTACTGTTACTACTGCTGAGGAGAAACACCACTACAAACTTTAAGCCCCGCACAGAAATCTTATCCCTCTATCGCAAGAGTCGTATATCATTCTGAGACGATTTAACAACCAGTTAATCACAATACACTCTCTCTCTGTCTAGAATCTAGTGTATGAGTTTTTACGTCAAATACTTTTCTTTTCTGTAACCAGTTTCTTTTCTCTACTATTCTTTTCTGCTATATAAAAGACATTAACAATTCAACCATTGAATAGTTGTTTGTCCGGCTTTCTGCAGATATTAATTTTTGTTTTGGTGCATTCTAAATTTCTTAGCACAGACTCTCCAGCCATTTCTACATCTTCAGTCGACCGTGAATGGATGAACATCACTTCTGCTTTCTGGATCAAACCAGTCACAATGTGGGCAGGAAGCAGGATTAAACCAGTGGGTCGGTCAAATAATCTATGGATGCTCAGGGGCCTACTGCCACTCCCTTAAGTTCGGTTAGGACCGAGTAGTCACATCAACCCAGAGAGTAAGATGTCGTAGGTTGAAAGTGTTAGAATATACAGATGTCCTTAAGGACACATGGCACAGTGGATAATGGCGTTGGTTAGATCCAGTGACAGTGTGAGTTCAATAGCTGTTTAAGGCAGTGGAGAACTTGGAGAGGGGAATTAACAGGAGATAACTGATAACTGACATCTATTAGACATGGCACGTGGAACTAGAACAGTCTACCCCAGTGAGTGAAATAACGGGTTCAGTTCGGCATTCCAACCACCTGAAGAAGGCTGGAGCATACAAATGGCCGAAAAGGTTGTGATAAATATGGCAACAAAGATGAGGACAATAGTCTGAATAATGTAAATAGTGTACATAATACCTCATCTCAGAAATATAGACAGTTTTATTCTATCTTATTATTGTTGCTTTTTATCACAATGCTTAATGGTTGGTTTAACAATAGAAATTTATTATAAATGATTTACTTCTAATGATAAATTGGGTATGATTATTACAAATATTAAATAACAATCTGGTCATTTCATGAGTATGTTCAAAATGCAAAAGTGATAGATGTAATGACATTGTCTCTTCTAATACCTAAATGATATGGGCTCACATTCTCTGCTGATATGAAGTGGAAAGACTATATTGAATCCATTGCTAGGTCAGCCCCTAAGAAAGTCGGTTCACTATGTAGGGGTGAGGCAATTTTTCTCTCCAGAATCTATCTTACATATCTATAAGTCTACCATTCACTCATGCTTAGAATATTCCTACTACATATGGTCCATTGCCCCTGCTATTTACCTTGAGCTCCTTGATAAGATCCAAAGAAGAATGAGGAATATTATAGGTCCTGATCCGGTGGCTTAGCTCCAGTCACTTTCCCACCGCCATATGGTTGCCTCACTATGTCTTTTCTATAAATACTTTCATGGCTCTTAGCTATGGTACCTAGAGTTTTTGAATTTAAGTACAGCACTAGACTGGTGTCAACATCTCATCAATTTAAAGTTGAGCTGGCTAGATATATCTATTCTATGCTAACAGTTTCTTCTCTCACACTTCTCGCTTGTGGAACTCCCTTCTGGCTCCATGTTTTCTCGCCAACTTTAATCTGCAAAAATTTAAATGCAGTGTCAATCACTATCTACTGTCCACCTGATTACGATCTTCTCTTTCTGCTCATCATTAATGTTTTTGTTCCTAATTCTTCCAAACCCTGTAATCCCTTGTGTTTAATGGCATTACTGCCTTGCTTGGGGTGATTCTGATTTAAAAAAAATAATAATGCATGTTTTTACTATTAACAAGCAAAAAAAGTTGTTCTCAGAATATGATCTGTCAAACTAAGTTATTTACTTGACCCTAATGAAGACTGACATGTCTACAGAGCATGTAAAACATGAAATGATTGTAATTACTGAGGATGGTTTGAAAAGATTAGAAAAGTTGACTTAGATCTAAGAGATGTGCCATGAACAGGTTATCCTGTGGAGCTCAATGATGACCTAATTTTGTCTGAACATGATATAAATCATATTGTTGTGGTTGAATAAGCTCAAAAACTGAAATCAAGCCATTCAATGTCATTGGCAACAACTTGGAAACATATCAAATCATGGAAAATGGGTTTTTCATAATTTGACTGAAGTGTGGATATCTACACTTTTGCAAATGCATTTTGAATATTCAGTGATGTAGTGATGTTTGGTAATGCCCAGAGCCAACACCTTGATTGTATACCCCCAAAACTCAAGTAGTGGGAGCCTGTAAGGACTAGTACTGAGAAATATGAAAAATGAAGATATTTTAAATATGTAAAAACAGATGAAACATGAAGTAAAAACTTCATTCAAATTAAATACAAACTAAATTTTTATTTCAGTCTTTGATTGGATGATCCCCTCCCCTCTCCAGATATGGAGGCCCGGGATTGTTGCACCTTCTTCTCCCCCTCCTGCACGCTACTGTGAATATTTGAATAGATTAGCCACTGGTATTCAAAAATATCTATCTATACTGACTCAGAAAATAGCTTAATGCTGACTTCAAAAACACATTACAAGTATTTTATTATAACTTATCACAATAAGCTGGATTAATTTATATATACATATAGGATAGAATTTATTTAATAATTATAGCTTTATGACCTTCATGATTATAGACTACATATTTCTTTGTATGGCATATGGTAATGGTTTTTCTTATATTTTACACATATCTTATTCATTAGAGAAAAAGAAACAAGCTTATTATTATCAGCATGTGTGTCTGTATATAGATTTGGGGGTAAATGTTAATATCTAAATAATAAAATGCTTGTAATTACAAAAAAATAAAAATGAAAAATAATGAAAGAGAAAAAAAACACTCACTGTTGAGCATGCCACCATCCGCCCATTGTCCCTGAGCATCTCAGACAACTGAGTCACATGGGACATCAGTCTATGTAAATCCTCCTGGAAAAACAATAATTAATGATTCTTACTATTGTCCCTATCATTTTAAAAATGTTTTTTGAAAGATGAGAATTCAAAATCAAAATTAAATTACATATTTTCCTCTGACTGATATACAGAATTGTAACATAGATCTGCCTCCATATACTCTCCTATCTATGGGCTAAATATTAAGACATGCATCTTGAAAAAGTGTTGTTATTCTCCAAAAATTGTTAATCCTATATTCACTCGCAAAAAATGATTATTTTTACAATCCAAAATGTTTTGGCTTTAAATAATCTACAAAGGGTTGATAAACTGTAAAAAACAAATCAATTAATCAACAACCATAGATCTGCCACCATAGTATTCTCCAAATTCAGGTCAGAGATCAAAGTTAGTTTTCATGCAAACTACAGACATAACTGAAGCAGAAGGTGCATCTGTGAAATGGAAATTATAAATGACTTAAATAAAAAGTTGTTGGGAAAAAAATCTCTTTTTTTCAATGCTAATTTTGTCATATGTACAAAAGAAGGCCACCTGACAATACATCACAATAGTTTTTCCTAAATCAAAGCTTGGTTTTTAGCTGTAAAAACATTTTATAACATTAAAAATATCAGTCGTCGGGAAACTGTTGAACTATTTTAAGACTATTTCCAAGTACATTGTAAAAGATTAAACAGTTTTTGTAATATCAGGTCATAAATTGTTTTTTTTATAAATTTATTAAGGCTTGGTTGATCCAATAATCAAAAAAAGTAAATGAGTTTCAGTCAATAACTCAAAATAAAAAAAATGAATGGATACTTTAAGCATGTTTTACCAGAGTATAAAAAAAAGAAAAGAAAAAAACATACTTTATACTTTAACATAACCTAATTTTCAAACTCAAGCTTATAGTGTTAGCCTCCTATCAACAATAGCAGAGCACTTAATGGAATGTAAATTCTCTCTTTTAGGCTGGCAATTACAGGAAATAAGCATATGATAAATTAAAGAAAATTTCCATTGACATAATTTTTATTTATAAGATCATAAAAATTGGTCATGAAGACAAATGTAATATAAACAGATTTTCTGTTGAAATTTCTGTAATAAGTAGTTACAATTGTTTACATAATTACATTTGGACTATTGTTCTAATGTTTGCTGTTATTATCATGTTTCAGGCATTGTGTCCTTCAGTCTTCACTTGCTTGTTGATCCGGGTAACCTTTGGTGACATAGTAATTATGAATTCAATCCTTGGGACAGGTAGTGCAGACTTAGACTCAGTGGAAACATTGCAATCAATAACTGAGAAATACTCAATAAGATGGGGTATTCCTAGACATGGACAGCGGAATGAGAACAATCTAACATTTTTTTTCAAAAATGTATTGCTGGAGATATTTTTTCCCTTCAATAATGTATTGCTGGTAATATATTTTTTTTTTTTTTTTTTTTTTTTACAAAGTATTTTTGGTATTAAAACCTGTTTTGACACTAGGTGTTAAGAGTTTTTTGCTTGTACGATTTGTTCAGTGGGTGAAGCATCCATAGTATTTAGGCTCTCCAGTCTTTTAGCGCTTTGTTTTTTGCCATGTTTTGTTCTTTGAAGGTCTTTTGTTTCTGCTTGCTTGATCTTGTTTCCTTAGATTTTCCATTAGGTTCTTTTGATGATCTTTGTTTTGGATGATGACCGTTCCATGGTTTGAGATGAGATAAAGTTTTGTTCACCTATGTCCATTTCGCTTGGTTCTTCAATGATGTACTGGGTTGTGTTATTTTTTTATGCACCTTTTGTTTTTCTTGGGAAGTTTAGAGGGTTCTAATTCTTGAAGGATTTTTGTACTTTGGCTTGTGACTTTCAGAGTTAATCATTTTGTACTTATAGATTCTTTTTTGTTTGAGGTTGACGGGATAGGATTTGTTTTGTCTATGGGAGTTTGATTTATGTGTGATATACTACATTTTAGACTTTTTCATTCATTTAGAGTTGTAAAATCTTAACTTCTTATTGCATTGTTCTCTTTGAGGTCATTTTGGTGATTTGATATTTTAGCAATATTTTCATATGATGTTGGAAGTGAATAAGATTCAACCTGCTTTCTGGCTTATTGGAATGAGATGCTTTGCATGTATTTTATTCTTATTATTTCCTTTTCCTTTTTCTAGATATTACACTCTTTAGAGTTTGCTGAGTGTTTTCTTTTACAGTTTGGGCATAAAGGAGGCCTTTCACAGGGTGACTCTTGATGAACCGACTCAATTTCCCCACATTTTTGACAGACTGATACTCTTGTACAATGATTTTGTAGATGACCAAATTTCTGACATTTGTGACATCTACAGGGATTAAGAATGTACGGCTATACCTTGACTATTGGATATCCTATCTTTATTTCTTTAGGTAGAGTAGGTTTGTTGAATGTCAAAATGTATGTATTTGTGTTTATTGCTGTATCATTTCTTTTTATTTGAATTCTTTTGATGTCTGTTACCCCTTGCTTTTTTAGAGTGTCATCATTTTTAATTTCTTCTGGTGAGCAGAGTGACATCACTGGGCATTTTATTACTCCCTTAGATGAATTAAGAAATTGGTAAGCCTTTACTTTATTGTTGTCTATTTGCTTGATTTTTTTCTGTGTCTTTTTGTTTTTTGCTTGAATTAAAAGTGCATTATTTTACTTTCTTTTCTTTTTTACAGATTTTGGTTCTACAATGGCTGATATAACCCTTCGCAACACAAAATAACACATTTTTGTTATTTCACCATCTAATGATTCTATAATGATGAAAGTTGGAAATTGTTTTTTTTCTCATATTTTGTTTTCACTTTCTGTTTCAGAAGTCTCATGTTGTCTCTTGGTTCGTTTATAAGGGATAGCCATAAAATTTTGATTTTTGCATTCACTGTCTGTGTTCCCCACCCACCTCAGAGTTCCTTCTTAAGGGACACTATCAAGGAGGACTAATCCCATTCACCCTAACCCGCCAGGGCTACACAGATGGTATAGTTGTGATAAAAGTGGATATGAGGACCCGCATTCCCCCACCATATCTACCCAAGTACAGTATGGTGTAAGGATTTGCAGCCATGTTGGAGCCATTATCTATCATCCCAACAAGCCATTGCCACTATGTAACTAGCCAATTGGTTTGGATTGGGCGATTCCATCTGCCTGTCTATTCCAGGTAGGGACTGAAGTGCTGTGTTGTGGACACTCCTGGTTATTTTATACCAGACCAGGAGTCACTCAGTCACCAAGACTCCATTCATAGGTATCACAGGTCACTACCCATGGCAAATGGGTGGCCCCATTTAGGGGAATTTGTAGTTTTTGTGAATGTGCATTTTATATATTGCGATTTGTATTGCTGGTATTTTTATCATAAAAACCCATCTTTACACTTCCTTCGTATTCAGACACCAGTTTGGAGGAGGGGGGGAAACTATTTACCCATATCTATGACCCTAACAGGTGCTACCACCTGTTAGAGTCTTCATTTTATTTGGAAATAGAATGGCGAGTGAAAGATGTGAAACAAGGATTCCTTATCTCAAATTGTCTGACCATGTTTTACAGCATGGGTTGCAAAATGCTAGGTGCTTAAAAGCCAGGAAAAGGTAGCTAAGTGTTAATACTGGTACAAGTTTTTACTAGTTGTTTTTATATATGTGCTCCCAAATCAAATCCACCTCAGTGCCTGGTAACATGTCCTTAGCCATGTGATTCTGCAACATATTGTGTCTGCCTTTACTTATGTTACGTTACTGTATATGAGACATGTTCTTCGATCAAGACTGCCATATGATTCTTTCTGTTCAAACCATGAGCAGAATGTATTACAATAACTTTTAAAACATGTCAGTTCTTTATGAAAGTTTGATAACAAGAGAAATTTAAATTTGTTTATGCAGTCAACAACAAAAATACCAAAGAAGAAACAACTATTTGTCACACCAATTTCAATACCAGGACAGTTGTTTATAATTAAATAAAACATTGATTTTATTGATACTCTCAAAGAAGTTTTGTTAAGGGCATAAAACAGATGTTTCTATTGGTATATAAAAATGTGAACAGTACTTTTCCAAACAGTTTTAAGACATGAGCTCTTTCGGGGCCCAATAAACATTAAAAAAGAAATCTGTACTTACTCGATCTGAACTATTGAGACTGCTGTCCCCAACTGCAATGCTTAGGAGGTCAATAGCTGTATACATTTTGTAGAGTTCTGATTGGACATAGCCTTTCAGGAAAGGGAAAACGTCAGTCAGACAGGAAATCTAAACAGAACAATAAAACAGTATCAGTTTGAAAATGAGGAGTAATTACAGAAAGAGAAAAACATTTTGATACAATCTCAAAGTTGGAAATTAAATACTTTTGTATTTTGGTTATTCAGATGTTTTGGCTGCTATGCTCTTTAGCTCAGTTCATGTGTTTGTTACACAGAAACATGTTTCCTAGAAACAAAGTTTGGCAAGAATGACCACAAATTTTGAGAAAGTATCTTTATTTTAGACATCTGTAACTTTAATTATAAAAATTCAGTAAACTATAGTCGGAGAATGAAATGCTTATTGCACACAAAAAACCCTCTTTTCTTCTATCTATATCTAATTCAGCTTGTTTACCAATCTTTCTCGCTTTCTGTTTGTTCTCAATCTGTCTTTCTTGCTCAGTCTTTTCATATCTAAGTCAAGGTACATTGCTTTATAAGGCACAAAATATATTCTCTATCTTTACCTTTCCTTACACCTTTGTAGTGAAAATCTGCTTAAATTTTGAGCCTCTCATGAGACAACTGAATTATGGATGACTAAATATGACAAAATTTGATATTACCCAAAATAACAACAGTATATTCCTAACAGTAAAACACTGTCATATGATAGGCAACTCTATAGTTATAAATTTAAGGCAAGAGTTAAACTTATTTGCTTGTCATTAAGTGAGAATTTATTTATCTCTTTTTAGTGGTTCAGTTTAATACTATTTTGTTATCATTAATATTATGTGTATTGTTTTTCCCATAACATTTCCATGTCAGTAACATTAAAGTCTCACTGTGAAAAACAGGATACAATTATAAATTTAATATATTACCTTCAGGTCTGGCAATTTGTTAATTTCAGAAACATCCAATCCAACTGTTACATACAGTTGAAGCGTAGCAAGGCGTCGTCTCAGTTGAATACTTCGAACACAGTGTGGTAGCGTCTCTGTGAGGAACAGCATATTGTGGTGGTGGGAGATCAGCATAGACAATTGACTAGAAAGATACATCAACTACAAGGAAAGGTTAAAATGCGTAAGATAAAAAAATAGAAAAGTGTGAATGAGGTCTGTCTGGAAAGTATTCAGCCATTTGGAAATCAGTTGCATTGCATAAATCTCACTTGAAAATTAATCAAAAGAGGTAACCTATTCTACATGTGTAAACACTCTCCTGTGAGGTTGCTCAGTCAGCAATGTGATGCCATTGATTGAGAAATTTGTTTACTGTGTGACTTGTGTTCACTATGATAATGCACATCCCATTATTCATGTTTCATGTAGGGTATTCTGACAAAAGAATGCATTATATATTCTCCATCCAGGTGATTTGGCACCCAGTAATTTCTGGCCTTTACCATAGCTAAAAATCACTGGGGAAAGAGAGATTTCAGAATACTGACACGCTTATAGACAGCTTTATGAAATAGCTAATGATAGTGGCAGTTATCTGAATGACATGACTGATTCTAGAAACAGTTGCTAGACCTAGAGCAGCTTGGGGCTAGGTTAGAGAGCTGAAAGGACAGTTACATCACTTGTACTACAGGCAATGTTTACAAATCCTGTGTTTGTAGAGTCTTGACCTATACTAGTAAATCTTGGGTTACGTGTGCTGATGACAAGTTTCACTGAGTACAAAATGATCTTTTTAAGATCAAGTCCTGTCAGAGTTAGCATGGCATCATTGTATTTATGCCTGGGAATTCTGCCTCTAAATATGTTGCTAACAACCCTAAGACTGTGATGGTCAAAACATGTACAGCAAAGCAATTCATGCGTTGAGCTGATCATTGAGAGAAGTCATGACTGAAGAAAACTTGGAAAGAAGGCATCAACAATGACCTCAAGAAAGTTGAAAAGAGACATGGCTCTTGATAGAGTAGTCAGTGAAATCGGTTTCCAAAACGTGCAACCATTTTATCAAGGAAAGATGATAAACCCGATAGTGAGTGAGTGAGTGTGACTTTGCAAATTGTTATGGAAAGTGGTAGGGAAGCAATCATAAATGCGTTAGGCTCCAAGGGGAGTAGTCTGAATGGGACTAAAGTGTTATTGTCATAGGTAAGTTACTTTTTCATTAATATTAAATAGGTAGATGTTTTCAAGGCAAACACATTTATCTATAGTATGCTAGTGGATCATTACTGGAGAAGTGAGTTCAATTATCGAAATATACCCTACTACTGCATTTCTATGTAACCAGAAGAGTTTGCAATATTGAAATGGGAAATTCTTGCACAGGTGATGTAGTCTTTGGACTTTGATATATTTTCAGATTATCACTTATTTAATTCCTCACAATACACTTTGTCTGATCAGCAGTCACAACAATTTCAGTTTTTGATTAAATGACTGGAATAATTCATTAAATCAAAATAGAAATTGTTCTTTTATGATAGAAGACACAATTTATCTGAAAGGTGGATACAGACAAGCAAAATAATTTGATGACTGAATAATGATGCTATGAATTTATATAAATACAAGATTTTGTGAAAATACACTAAAATTTTTTGCCTCAACCTTATATATTACACATATACACTGTGTCCATCAGCTAATTTTCCAAGATAAAGTATGAAAGTAATCTTGAAAAATATGCTTTTTTAAGTAATAAATATTTGATAAGCAAATGGGTGCTGTGGTTGATATGAAGCAAATTTTAAAAATCATTTTGAGTGAAAAATGTGTACAAAAGGTTGAGCACTTGATCTAAACAATCTGTTGACAGATACATGTGAAAACATAATGCAATAGTTTCTGAACTTCTTCTGCCCTTGTTACACTGAGAGAAAATATAATTTATTGTAGCAAAGAGCATTTCCCAATTTAAGACAAGCCATAATTTTATGTGAGTGACCAGTAACAGGATAAATAACAGGATAATTTTGAGCTCACCTTTTGAGGCCATTCTGACTCTGTATATTTTTGTATGATTCGGGAGAGTACAGCCTGAATTTTGTACACCATCGAACGTCTGTAGAAACAAAATTTAGCAAGAATTTCTTAATTTTAAGAACAAACTGACATTAATGAACTTTTTATATTCCATTTAATTAAAAATCAAATTTTAGTCAACAGCCTGGGGAAAGTTATAAACACAGCCCTTCTTCCCACAGCTATGTTTTTTTTAAATCATTTTATCCCAAGCAAAATGATAACGCCATTAAAATGCAAGGGGTTACTGGGAGTGAAAGAGAAATAAGAAAACTTTAGAAGGAACTGGAAACCCAATCCTACACAGGTAACAATCTCTATTTCTGTTCAAAACAAGGAAAGAGTGTGAGCCAGGCAATAGGTGAACCTATCTACTCCTAATAGCTGGACAGACTGGACTCTTTAGGCATGATCAGTAACCAGTCTAGGAGGATGACAACTCAGCCAACTGAAGCAAAGATGGTTAGACATGGGATGCAGATATTTAGTAAAAGAAAATCAAATTTGATTTTAACAACTAGAGATAATCCCACTGGGAAGTAATTATCCCAAATGCTGCTGACACCAGCAGACACTAGGATCTTGGAAGGTATCATTAACTGAAAAAAATCAAGTCAATTTTGCTACTCAAGTATTTTAATCAGAGTGACCAAATTATCCTTTTAGTGTTAGATCTAGCTGTTTCTTATTTATAACATAATAGATATTAATAAGAAAAAGAATTACATGCTGATTTACAGGAGCTAAATGTATTGAAAAAAAGGTAGCACTAAATTGGCTAATTTTTAAATACTTACATAAATATGCTGAATGAATTATTCCTTAAGAAGAAAATATTGTAGATAAAATATGATTAACTGTTAATCATTTGTTTACATAATTTTCTTTTTTATGCTCAGTACTTCTTGAATATTAAACTAAACTAAAAGTAAAAATAACAATTGATTCCTTGCTTTGACTGTAAATGAAAACATGTGTATATTTATATGTGTATATAAGTGTATGTGGAAATAAATAGTAGTGTTTTTACTGGATTAAATATTTTTTAAATGTTTGTTAAATTTGTAATCTGTAAGGGAAAATTACATGCTTTTTCAAATTGTTTTTGATTACCCATTATTTCTCTTTTAAATGCCCCAGTTTTCATTTGACCTTTTCTCTTTCCTTCTTTCTTTTCCTCCCAACCTTTTTTCCTTGTGTCTCTCTCATCTTCTCCTTTCGTGTATACATAAGTTTAGTAAATGCAAACCAGATGATAAATTTTCATATATACTTCGGCATCATAAATTAGTCTAGACATTAATTTTCGATTGTCTAATGATTTTCCTCATTCATTGTATCTAATGCCATCACAAATGTATCCATACTTTTCCGGTGTCTGTTTTTTTAATTTAGGTCAATGAATTGGAAGTTGATTTATGCAAATGACAATAACTTGTATTTATCAGTATCTCACTCCTTAAAACTGTTATTTAACTTCTCTCTTTAAAATTTTATCCAACACCCTCACTTTAGGCTCTTTCCTGTTCTTCATCTTTCTTTACACTTCTCTCTAAATCTTTCATACATTTCCCTCTCACCCTTGTTTCTCACTTCCACTTACACACTATCACTGAAATTTTGTTTTTTTAAACCCAGAGATATATTTTCTGTTTTCTTTTTGAATTTGTAGGCCTGATGAATTGGGTTGTGATGTTGTGGTGTTTCTATGCATATTTGATCCCACCTGCCAGCTTTAATTTATATTTGTTAGTGATCCAGAAAAAAAGGGAAAACTTTTACTCACGTTGCTATGCCAATATCCATTCTAATTTTACAAAGCATCAAAAAGAGAGCAGTTAGCTGGTCATGTGTGTATGGTGGCCTATACAAACCATAAAAAATATAAAGTTAATATAACAATAAACAAACAGTATTTAATATAGACAAAATAAGGTTCATGCTGAATTTTCCAGCACCATCTTTTGTAAAGTGTTAAAGAAATCTCAGAAGTGTCTTTGTAGTTTATTCAGTTTATTAGTATTTGGAACGTCAATCAACTGCAGTACATCATTTATAAGCCTTATAAAAAATTCTGAAGCTAGGAAAAATGGGTTTAATATGAACTTAAAGAAACAAACATTGGTCAGCATTTTAAAGCACAGAAAAAAAAGGAATTTTTGTAAAAACTGTTGGTGATAAAAAATGAATTTATTTTGGGAATCCAAAAGGAAGAAAAAATCATGTCTCAATACAGGACAGCTTTCAACATTACAACTCAAATTAAAGCTGATAAAAATTCTTTGCATTCAATTAGATTCATGGGGAATTATTTATTATAAATTGATGAAAACTGAACAATCTGTTATTGTGTAACACTTAAGTGAAGAACTGACTTGTTTGAATTGTGCATTGAAATAGAAAAGACCTATTTCTTGGCAAAGAAGTTGACTGGTGAGTTTTCTGGATGACAATGATCATCCTCAAGTTATAAATATGATGCAGCAAACAAACATGTGCAGTATTTTTCAGACAATTAATGTGTGGAACACTTTCTTGTAAACATCCAGTTTTCAATTGTCTGTTGTCTCTAGTTTTCAAAAAAAGAGCACTGGGAACTTTTGCATATACCTAATACTTCTTTTGTGCCATGCAATACTCTTTGTCTGATCAGCAGTTCCAACAAGTTCAAGATATTGAAGAATTTATTGAATTAAAACAAGAATTGTTCTTTTCTTCATGAAATACAAAATTTACTTGAAAAATAGCTTGAGGTCATAAAAAGGGAGGTATGATGATGCTATAAAAAATTATAAGAAAATTTGTCAAAAAATGTTAGAAACTTAGGCATCAGCAAAATAAACAAGATTAGAGATTACAAATAGTTTCAAAAACTTTATTAGACCCAAACTATTACTATGTAGAAATTATTAAAGTTTATCACAACAGCATATCATATATTTGGTAGTTATTCTCAAAAATTAAATTAAATTGAACAGAAAAGAGAAAATTTAATTTATAATTATAAAATTCTTGTTTATCAAAATCTTTACAGCATAAAGGATGAAAAAATTCTATAAAATTATACTTGAAGTAGATCAATACATATTCTTTTTTTGTTAATCAAAATATTAATTGCCTACAAATATATAACATGAACAGTAAGAGGACTTAACACACAGAAAGTCACAAAATACAGAGAACACTGAAAATATGAGGCAACAAAATACAGAGAACATGGAATATTTAACCACACAGGTTGAGACAGAAGTTTAAACTCAAGTATCTGCAATGACCAATCATAGGTAAAGATTAGTATAACTGTTTAGTTTACATTATGTACATGGGATATAATTACTTTATTGGTACATATATTTTGACTGTCAACCAGTCAATTATTAGGTAAGAATGTAGAATAATGGTCCCCTATACATACAGGGGATCAGAAATTGTATTGCCATTATATAGAGAAAAACCTGCTAAATCTTAATAAATACATCTAGGATATAAAAGTTCAGGACTCTAGGTATACAACCTTTATAAATATGTTTTTCTGAATATAATTAATAATCATTTCATTCAAAACTCTTAGGTTATTAAATTAAATTTCTTGGTTAATTATACAAAAAGCTTATACTAATTTACATTTAATTTTAAAAAGAGAATGTTTTCACTAATTTCTAAAAAATAAAAAATAAAAATATTCTGAACCAGACACTTTTTTGATATTATTTACAGAATTTGTTGAATGAGATACAGGGGATTAACCCTGATCTAATTTTTCCTTAGTTTAAAGTACATTCATGTCCTGCTAAATCTTAATAAATACATCTAGGATATAAAAGTTCAGGACTCTAGGTATATAACCTTTATAAATATGTTTCTCTGAATATCATTTAATTAAAATCTCTTAGGTATTTTAATTTAAATTTCTTGATTAATTATATAAAAAGCTTATGAAAATTTTTTTTGCTAATTTCAAAATCTTTAAAATGTTCTCTTTTAATGTTATTTACAAATAATTTGTTGAATGAAATATATCAGCATTGAAATTTGGCCATTAACAGAACCAGGCAGGATTATTTCTAATTCACACTGAATTAACTACACTTTAAGCCCTTCCACCATCCTCAAATGACATACTGAGGTCAGTATATCAAAATAGATCACCACTCTCTGTCTTTTCCCACTCTCTAAATAAGATAGCAATATCTCTTGATTTTAACTCAGAGTATATTTTTTTCCATTTCATTTGTGATTTGTTTGTAGGCCTTGAAGATTGAGAGCTGTTTTATTTTATTTTTTTAGAGCTCTCATGAAATACAAATTATTACCTATGGGATTTTAAGAGTTTGATATTCTTTAGTTAGTAATAATTTTTCTGTCTTTTGACATAGAGCTCTCCCTGGATCTATATCCTCCTGGAAATTCCATACGGATTACCATATTGTATCATTACTATATATATATATATATATATATATATATATATACTACCACTATTTTAATTATTGAATTATTTTAAATAAAGCAGTACTTAGAACAATATGAATGCTTTATAATTAATGTTTGGTAAAGACAGCTTACCTTGATTCAACAGCAAAGGCCAAAACTGACAGGACATTCACTAAATTAGAGATCTTGTAATGAGGTTCTGGGGTGGGTGCATCAGGATTAGAGTCAGGTTCCTGCTTCTCAGTTGTCTGTGAAGTATCATTTACAGAATGATTGACAGGGTTACTGGGTTTCTGTTTGTCATTCACAGGCACTTCTGCACATCTGAATAATTAGAAAAAATAATATCATTGAAATTCAATAAATATTTATCTCTGATTCTTTCATAACACACAAGGGTTTCACAATAAACTATTTGAATGAACTCTTCAAAAAGAGTTATGATAAACAGTGAAGTAACCTTTAGTAATATATTTATTTGAACCCCCTCAACTGTTTAAAATCCATGATAAAAGCAAACAATGCGTATCAGGTAAAAGGCTTACTGACCTTGAATGTGCACCCAGTGACCACCTACTTTTTGATTATTTTTCTATCTTCAGAAGAAAGTACTGCCTACTTTTATTTGAACATCTTTTTTTATTAATTCTTTTGTACTGAAAACTTTAAGATCCCACCCACCACATGTTATTTATTTATTCTTATTCAATATTCATTATCACAAACAAATGCAATAGACTCCCATGACATGTTGATACGGGGGGACAAACAAGATCATCATGTCAGAAAAGAGCATTGAGCCATCTCACTAAAATTGGTTGCCTGTGTTGATGATAGCAGAAATCTTGGATATAGATTGTGAATCAACTGAAGATAATCAGTGTCAGGAAAATATTTTGGTACCCATGATACCTTTTGTCAAGATGAGCTACCAGTTTTTTAAAAAACAAATGAAGAATGCAGATTGGATAATGTAAAATGCTGCCTCAACTTTTCAGCTTACAATCACATTAACTGTTTATTTTCTTGACTGTCATTTAGTCAGTTAATTCAATTTTTATACCATAGAATTAATGTTCCATTTATGGGCTCAGGTACATTAACTGGAAATTTAGGAATACTAGAAATACATTGAAGCTGCATTTTCCTTGTACATTCCCACACTGTGATGGAAAATCAACATAGTCTGGTTGTATTGTAAGGTCCTCTGGGCTATGATAATGAGGTTTCAGTGAAGCCTGGCTCAAGTCATCCTCTAATGAAGGGTTAGCAGTGTACTAATGTATTTTTTTGGTATCGTGTGTATTAACGTTTATATATAGGGCATGAGGTATCTGAAAACAGGCCATAAATATCAGATGATCTCATGATGTTCTGCAACATGTACCAAATTTTAACATTCTCATTTCTCTTTCAGACATATCAAGAGCATTAATATGGTGGCTTTCAAGGAAATGAAAAGGCACTCTATGCTTGTGGCACCAGCCACAAATCAAAATGACTTGGAAACAAAAACTTCCTTAAGTGGTTTAAAAAAAAATTGTTTGATCATTTGTCTAAATTGTAGGAATTGGGTAAGCCCAGTGGTGGCATCCTACTGTTTTGAGCAAACTGATTCTAAAAATTATAAAAGCTTAGCGAACAGGTTGTTGGCTTATCTAAAAATAATATTATATCTTAATGACCAATGGTTTCAGTGAAATGTTAGTTAAGCTATGCTTGCATGTGCAGCTAGTGAAAGATTACTCATAGCTGGCATCATAATAAAAAAACTGCCAAACACAAGTTATTTTGTGGGCGGTAGTCAATGTGTTAAGATCTATCTCGAAATTTTTCAAAATTACCATCATCTTTTATTTATAAAAACCCCTTAGTTTATGAATTTCTGGGGATAAAATTTGGCATTTTTTCCTTTGTTAACCAGGTTCAAAAATGGTAGGTAGAACTCCAACAAATAATAAATTTTCTGAAAGTTTATGATTGATATTTAACTAAATCACCATAGAAATAGAATATCACACATAACCAGTTGAATCGAGTGTGGCAAGAGGGGTACCATGAAATCTATAATTACCAACTTTGAAATTATTATCTTCTTTTCTTTGGTTACACAAAAAGTCAGATTATGCTACCATCAATTTGAGGATTGTAACAAAACACTGAATTAAATTAAATGAAAGACGTGAGTAGTTCCGTCTATCAGTAAATGCATCAATAGACATGGTAATTTGCATCCATGGCAAGGAGATTGAGTATTGCATATTAAACATCTCTGTTGACAGGTCACTGGAAGTATCCCAGCAACATAAAAGATTTTCCTTAAACATTACTTATAGTTACAACAGAAAAGTTTACCTTAGGTCTTCTGCCTTTAACAAGTTTCTTTGAGGCACAAGATCTTCTAATGAAGCCCCTAAAAATAAACAAACAAAGCAAAAATAACATTTAAATAAAAAATTGTCAGAATAAAATGCTACTTTTATTGCACACCAAATTAAATGTAAAAATGGATTACTTGTACAGGTGTCTTTATCTTTCTTGTTTTGATGACATTTGGAAAGTGCATTTGCAAAACTTCAAGAATATATCACATTTAGTAATCTTTGAACAGAGTTAGGTTTCTCCCAAAATGTATTTTTTGAGAGTTAACTTTTATCTTCACCCTGATTAAAGCAAATCACATCAGCAAAGATTCATCCTGCATTTAAATTCCTGAAGAAGACCAGAGAATGCACTGGTTAAAAGGTTGTGATCAAAATAATAAAAACTAGTTGGAATAATTAATGTCAGGGGAACATAATAATAATAATAATAAATGTAATAATGAGGATCCTTCATGAAACTTCACACAATACTTGATAATCAAGAAATTACACAGCATGATCAGAACACCAGTGATAAAGATACTCGTCCATGACAACATGAGAACACTTATTATTAGAACTTTAGGTGAAGACCTGGTCCAAGGGCATATGAACAAAGACAAAGCAATAAAACAAAAATAATGGGAGATGGTAGAAGTTGAATCAATGTTTCCTGATAGGGCTACTTTTGAAAGCCTGGCACAACAAAATCTTGAATTTTGCTACTTGTGACATTTTGAGCTATTTTCAAAAATAAACTGGGAAATCTTGGGCTAATAAGAAGAATGTCAATTCAAAATTTAATAGCACTGAACTTTTAAACATAGCCCTATTCACTGCTTACAGCTTATCAAGACAATTCTAATCTGAGCAATTTATGAAACTCAGGCAACACCTGTAGGATTGTTGGGTGTAAATTATAAGTGTATATTTGCAATTCACGCCAGGGTTTCATCCCAAGTAAAAGACAGGATCTCAAATACTGATTTTCAAAGCAGTTAGTCATTTCTACAGTTGAAAGATTGACCAAACACAATCTTTTTACTCCTTATTTCTATATAAAGTAGTAAAAGAAAGCAAGAAGAAAGGACTAACCATCAATTGTAAGAAATCAAACTATATGGTTATTAGCAAGAGAGGCAGCCCAAAATATGAGTTACAAATTGGAGATACCAGAATCATGCAAGTACAGAAACTTATCTGAAAAGTGTGAGAACAGATGACGGAAAAAATAGAACATAGAAATCTGGAGGTCCATTCGCATAGTGAACGATACCTTCCAAAAATTAAACAAATATTAAAAGATAGGAAAATTTCATTAGAAACAAAAAGAAGAGTATTGAACTATCATGTAATATCAATACCCCTATATGGCAATGAATGTTGAACAATTTCCTCACTGATGAATAGAAGACTTGAAACAATAGAGATATGGTTCAAAAAGAGAATGCTAAGAATACCATGGATGGAATGTGTGATCAATGAGTGAACCTTAAGGAAAATGGGAACAAAAATGACACATGCTTAAAATTAGAAAGAAATAGTTGAATTTGATACTCCCAAGATATACTGAAGTTAGGCGGAGAAAAGAGGGAAATAGAAACCTACTTAAAGAGTTGTGCAAATGGATGGCAGAATAGGGACAGGAAAGGGTAGTAAAGGGTCAAACATTGCTTAGAGCTATAAAGGATAGGATGTTGTGGAGAGCTTTGTGCTGGACTAAGCTAAGCTTGGTAAATATCAAATATTGATACAGTCATACTTGATAGAAAGAAGTAAAGCATCTCTAGAAACAGCTATCATAGTGACAATTCATAAAAGCTCAATGGCAGAATGTGCAGTATTAGTAATTCACAGCAACTCATCATGGAAACCCACTACTTAATTTAACTGAAGAAAAATTACTGGAGCGTGCAATTAGCCTGTACTTGGGCATGTTTGAAAAATCTGCAGTGGGTAAGTACTGTAAATATTAATACAATCTAACATGGAAAATCATAATCTAATAAAATAAATAATGACTAAAATTCAAATCAAGGAATCTGATGTTGGTTGTTGTCATGCAGAACAAGGTAGTAGGAATCACCTTTATTTTTCTCATATAAAAAAAGAATTAAGAAAACAATGTCCAAGCTACAGCATTAAAAATGCAATGTTGGGACTAACCATAATTGATAAAGACTCGTAAGATGTCAGCCATTTCAGGAGCCCATGTATTTCTAGTTCGGGAAGCAGATCGTTGCAGTTGAATTGCATTTAATATCACTTTGCAACACGATTCAGACACAGCCATTTCCTTATGTACAGACACTGCAAAAATAAATAAAAATGGCAGATATAAGAAGTAAGAAAGCAGATTTTTTTTTTTACAAGGATGTGTTACTATGAATAAACAGTGATTCTAGCTGTCAGTTTCTAATGCAATATTTGGGACAGTAGGTTTTTGGATATATTTTACTTTGTCAATCAAGATCAACTTTGGTTCACAGATCCAGGTGTTTATATTGTGAAGTTGATAAAAATACTGAGTGAAACTGAAAGGCAACCAAAAAAAATATTTCTGTATTGAAGAGCAAAAAAAAGCAACTGTTGAAATCTTGTGATAATGAGAGCAAAAGTGGGGGATACCTGTCCAAACAATTTGTGGTTCTAAAAGAGAATGCTAAGACATGTAAGAAACTCAGGTGACAGTAATTTGATCCAAGTTCTCAAGCAATGGCAGTCAATCAACAAGGATCCACATTTTTCAAAGTTCCTTTTTGTCTTATATCATGGACAAACCAAAATTTAAAAAAAATTAATTTAGGGATAATGAAGTTTGAAGATTACTTATGGTAATAATTCTAAGAGTTAATAGTGGTAAAGAAGAATTTTACTTAAAATCAACTGTTTGTAGTTAGTCCAGCCAATATATTGTGAGATATGTTTGATAGATTTAATTAATATTAATCAGTAAACTAGATTTTGTAAAATTTTAAAGGTGCCTTTAATAAAGATTAAATTCTTGACAAGAGATAGATCTAGACAGGTTATTTTACCAACACATCAACTCCATGAGTAAAAAAAGAGATAGAGAGAGAAAACATCTTGAGTAAAGGTTTTTAGAGATTCTCGTGATGAAAATATATTTTCAAAGCTCAGAAATCAGAAAGCAATTGGTTGCATATATCCGAGCATGCCTATCTGATAGGGCCGCTAGGTAATCCTTGATGTAGACACCTGCTCAGACACATTTTCTTTTCTTCATCACTTACAGAGCCAACCTGTGTTTTATACTGCAACTATAGTGAGCAGAACTTCCTTACAGTTTCACAAGAGAGCACATAATCCGACATGGTTGGTCATTGAACAAAGCCAGTATGTTGAAACCCTCAGTTGTGATGATTTGTGCCATGTGCTAGCACAAACATCAACAACTTTCAAACTGTTTCATTTACTCAGTTTCCCCCATAAGGTTTGAGTCATCCTGCATGGTTTTCAGACACTTCCCAACAGTGCTACAGCATGCTGGGATCATTATTATCAATAAGTCACTTCTTTGATAAATCGACCATGGTTAGATTTGAAACCACGTCTTATAGTCAGAACGTTAACATTCTAACCACTAAGCCATAAATTGGAAGGTAAAATGAGAGTAAAACACTAAATCTGATGAGAATTTCTTGAATGGAGCTGAAAAGCCAAACCAGGTAAGATTTCAATTCTTGTACAATAAAGACTGTGTATAGTTTAACACAGTTCAGTTTTTTTCAAGGTGTAAGGAAAATGTGATGACAAAAGAATTTATAAGAGATTTTTTTGACTGATATTTTTACAACAAACAAGAGAAGTTCACGGCTAAAAGCAAACCATTTATTTAGTAGAAAGTGTACAGACATTAATTGCCTCATGATCCTATATTTCATGAAAGAAAAGACAATGAACACAACTTGTTTTCAAGCAGAAATCATGTACCTCTTGGAGACTCTTTAAAGAAATTGTGGTTTTGAGACAGCAGACATTTCTCAACCTCCTATTCAAACTGTTCTTACAGTTTACATATAAAATGAATTTGGCCTCCAATACATGCACTGTAAAATATTCTGGTGGAAAATATCTGGAAGAGTTTCACATGCCAAACAAAATAAAGTATTATATATATATATATTTTAAGTCCTATTCTGTTAATAATACTTGCATTAACCTATTAACCGTCATTTGTAATTTCTGCTATTCACAGTTAATAGATTTATGTCTGACAGCTGACAATACATATCCTTCTAAATTTTCAAATTACAACAAACAAATTTTGGGTCCAAAATTATAAGATTTAGTTGTTAACTCATTAAATTCTATTTTTAAGCACTAATGTTTCTATGGTGATTTTTATTCATTTCTCGTTCTGTGATCTGTATTTTCTTACATCAAGGCCAATACTAATCAATTTTGGATTAATACAAAGTTTTTGGGTTTTTTTCTGAGGAAATCCAAATGTACCCTTTCTACCTTCAAGGCATGCTTTGGAAATTTGCATTTTGCTTGAGTTTCTAACAAAATGTAGATAAGTATGAAATATTCAATTTTCTAATCCACATTTTTTAAATTTATTCCCATTTTTATGGAAATGTTGGCACTTGTTTAATTCCTATTTATGTTATTTGCTGTGTCACTATAGATGTACGAGGTAGTGTGCTGAAAGGTTCTCAGCCCAACCAACTCATCAAAAAACAAAAATAACTAAACATCAGAATACTGATAGCAAGTGGGTTGGAATGAGAACTCTGCATTTCCATAGAATCATTAGAATGAATCAATTTTTAAAAAATATTTGAATTATTAATATTACAGACATGATATTTCTTCACAAGTCATTATCTGATTGTATGTTAGACACCCCACCAAATATGGCAATAAAGATGAGGGTAACAGTCCAAACAATATAAATAATGTAAATAAATTTTTCCCCTAAAAATATATCCTGGGTTTTCATTCTAAAATGAGGTAACTGGTACACTAATGCTACAGACTAATGCTATTATTTGTAGTTAGTCTAACTACATAAAACTGTAGCATTAATTATAAATGGTACAAAAAAGTGGGGTGGGGGGGATCTTATATGCCATTAAAGATAGCACTATTTATACTCTTAGTAATTACTGTGTCTATGGAATCATTAAAGTTAATAAATGTATTTGTTTAATAAAACACGCATATGATATCCTAAGTTACATGAACAACTAACTTGCCTTTGTTTTCTCATGTCAGAATGATGATTGCTTTAAAACTGAAACTTCAACCTTGTTGATTGATGGGCATATATTGTAACACCTGTAGTGGTAATAATGGTGGTGGGGTACAAAGAATTAATTAATGATTGAGAGAAAAGAAATAATTCTATAAAGAATATATTTAAGTTGGTTTAAAATATATCTCTGTTTCTCTTTGGTGGAAAAAATTACTTTTTAACACATTAATCATTTTCTAAAAAAATATCACTAAAATCAGTATCTTTTATTATTAATTTCAGTTAGATGAAACTTGCCAAATAAATACTTGCCAAAAAGAATTAATATTTATTGTCAATTCCTTATCATGTGAATCAAATATATAAAAATAGAAAATACTATATAAGCTTTTCTCTTGCACTTTGCTTTACACCAGTTTTTTTTATCAACAGCTTTTTTTTTTTTTTTTTAACTTGTGTTTGACTTATCCAGTATGAAAATGAAATGATTAAAAGATGTAAATGCCAAATACTTTTAAATATTTACATTGGATCAAAGTATATAACTATCAATGTAAGCAAATAACTGAAATTAGAAAAAACAGAAAGTGCCAACTGAAACATTCTATGTTTTGAAAGTCTCGTCAGGTACAGTGAATCAAGAAAAAGGAGGCTAACACTAAATTACTTACTGATAAAGAAGAGCCAACGAAGTATAAGAGGCTTGTTGGAGACAGCACACCACACAACACGGAGGATGTCAGACTTGAGCAAAAAGTCCAAGGTCCACACATCTGAAACAGAAGAGAAGAAAGTGTCATGACCAAACAGATTTAAGTAGAATTACAAAATCTATTTAATTACATGTTATAACTGAAGTCTCATTGTAAAGCAAACCCCCACCCCTGAAAAAAAATCCTAATAAATAGGATACTAACATACCAAATGTGGTGACAATAATAAAAATTCTAGATATTATTAAATGAAGCACTATAAACCATTTTAAATTTTCACTTTTATTTCTTTTATCTGAATTTCAGTTGCTTTTCATTGCAATTACTCAGTCTATCATTAGTGCAGATCAGAAAAATGAATAAGTGCCAAGCATCAAGACTTGGACTGACATCTCTATCTTTGGAAGCCTGTTTATACATAACAGAGCCAGGAAAATAAGCCTGAGATTTTCACTACAACTGACTGTTGTAATGAAAATCTTCACTGTTACAATTATTGAACAATTGCAGAAAATATTTCAGCCATTGTACCCTCCAGTCTTCTTCAGTTGTCTGTTGATTTGAGTAACCTTCAGGGAATTCTGAACTGAACCTAGCCTAGTAGATTAAAGTATTGGTTCATAAATTTGGTGGCATAGTAATTATGAGTTCAATCCCTGGGCAGGGTAGTACAAACTTAGACTCAATGGAAACAGGGCCAGCAATAACTGAACAGAAGTAAAAAAAGAGAACAAGATGTGTTATCACCAAACATGAACAGTAGAACAAGAACAATCTCCTCCTATAGGTTAAATAAAGGGTTCAGTTTGAAATTCCCTGAAGGATACTCAGATCAACAATCACTTCAAAAAGTTCAGTCAGTAAAATGGATGAAACATTGTGATAATAACAAAAAAACATGAGGACATTAGTCTGACTTTAAATAATGTAAATAAGTTCCTGTATTTTCAATTTTTAAATGGATGTCAAGTGTTACCTTTCGTCTCTGCAAGAGTGTTGTCAATCTTGCTTTTACCGGGTACAAATCGAAAATGGCTGGGGTAAAGGGATGAAGAAAACAAACAACAGTAGTGGGAGGCTTTGAAAACTGTTTCCCAAGGAGGAGATTCATTCATCTTGAACTGGGGAAAATCCTTCAACTAGAAAAGAGAATCAAAGAAGGTAATGAAAAATTAAATCTCAGAAATATAGACAAATACTGAAAAATGATTCTTAGATTTAGTTAAAAGTAAAAATAAAATCATCCTTGATAATGACTAAAAGTATAGCTGAAAGTGCTCATATGTATAGAACATTTGGATAATTTAACTTCACAAAAGAAGAAAATTATAAGAACACAAGAAAAATTAAATAAAAAAACATAACTGCGGTACCATGTCAGTCATTTTTAATGAAAATTATGTCTATAACATATGGCTACAATAGATGCATATTTCATACTGCTGTCAGTAGTTAGTTTTTGAACCCAGTTACAACACAGGGTTTTGAACAACAATTTTCAAAGCAGATATGCAAATCCTACCAACTTTGAAGATTGTTTTGCACCAATATTTCTTCTTTCACTGTATAGATTTGTGCCCAACTAAGCTCATTAAATATGTAGTTCCACACATACATATATTACAGATATAGAAAAATACTTTGCCAAGCTCGACCACTGCAAAATTTTATTTTATTTATTTTTTACATACTTAAAAAGAGAAAAAGGCCTTTGTTCTCAATTCCAATAAACATAAGTTTTTATTCAGCTAAGTTTTTTAAAATGTCTATTCAGAGAATATATAAGCCTCATCAACTTTCAGGTTTTTTCAGAGTGATAATATTTCACCTCAACAAAAGATTCCTATAAATATTTTTTTTACACAGAGATTTTCAGTGATGATATTATAAAAGTATAAAACAGCTAAAAGGTAAAACTTATGAATCAGAAAGTAGTATAACATGCAAAATAAACACACCTGTTCAATTTTTTCTCGATGTTCAGGAAGAAGTTCATCTGTAAAAATAAGAAATGTTTCTATGAAATTTATAAAGAATAAATGAATGAAATATAGGAAAAAAAGCATAGAATGGTAAAAGAATATGAGCGGGTGTTGAGAAGTTTACTCAAAAAAAAGGTGGGATTTTTAAAAACATTCTGATATTTAGGCCATTTGATCAGATTTTGGAAGTGAGCTTGGCCAAGAACTTTTTAGTACTTCCTCATAAAACAGATGAACAAAAAAATGATTAATATATAAACTCTAACAAAAAATGATCTTGGGTTTCAAAATCCAATAATAATTAACAATGTTACTCTATTTACAAAACATTGATCTTGTCTTGTCAAGGGGAGTTTTGGTTTATGATCAAACCAGCTCATGTTGCCTTGAAGCAATATGGCTGTGTTCTTTCAATTTCCAATGTTAGTGTAATTTATATTTGATTATCAATAAGAATTGACATCAATTGAAAAGAAAGCAGCAAAGATATAGATGATACTATCAGATTTCATTATGCAAGTTTTGCTAATGCCAATTTTATAGTGAAAAAATTGACTTGCATAATAACATCTGACACAGTGCATAAAATAAACATTTAATATTAAGCTAATGTTGTTCAAAATGTCTGCTGTATGCAAATAACTGATACCTTATTGCTCAGTGTAACTGAGGTATTTTTTACTCACTTAAGATAATAAACATTTGACACTAAAGTATTCATACTTACCAGGTTCATTAAATTCTGCCAACATACTTGTAATTCCCCCTTGAAGCATATGTTCCTTTTAAACAAAAGAATAATCTTGTTAGTGAATTAACAGAAAAACACAATCCAGAGGTCACTTGGCTCATACTTGAGCTTCATCAGCTAGAACTAAGTACATATTGTGTCAAGCCTTATAGAAAATTAAAAAAGAATTTTGAGAACTTTTTTTAAATACCATCTCAATAAAATATACATGCTACACTAGTGTACTTGTGTACTACTTATGTTGATCTTTTCTAAATTTGTAATAGAATGCAGTTATCAATGACATAAGCACAGTTTCAAACTCAACATTTGTAAATAAAAACTAAGTACAGATGAAATCAGTAATTGATTTGACACTGTATTGATATGATGAACAGGACATCACTTTTAAAATGATAAAAAATATTTTTCTGTTCTGACAAATGCTGTGCCTTGATATGGTCTAATTAATACTAATTTATAAAATTGTTACAAAAAAACCTTTTCCTATGTTTTATGAGCGGAGTAGACAATTAAATGCCTTGATTAGTATTTCATACTAATTTTACTGATGATTGTAGACTGACAGTTTGAACAGTTACAATAAAAAGCAACTAAAATCAATACTATGCTTATGCTTGGAGATGTGGTAGGTTAAAATGCCTACCAAGACGTTTTTGTAACTGTGCTGTACTTACCTGCAGTTCTTCATTCATCTTGTCCAGTTCATCCTCAAAAGAAAGAAAAACACACATAAATCAATCTTTCTCAGTTCTATCTTGTCAATACAAGTGTGGAACCAATGTCAACATCGACAAATAGATGCTGAAAAGTTCTTGGCCCAATCTACTTCTCAAAGCCTGAGTAAAAATCAGAAATGTTTTTAGAAGGGCTTCTTGGTTTGGTCAAGAACTTTTCAGCAGCATCTCAAAATATAAATCTTAGCTATGGAATCAATAAATCAAAACTTTGATTTTGAATCTAATTTTCTTTACTGTCCAATTTTGCTCCCTTCATAAATGGTAAATAGTATATTATGAATAATATTTGTATCAGAGCAAAACACTCAATGTTTTATTTACAATATTTACAGTCCTCATCTTTGTTAATAATTCAACATTTTGGGTTGTTGTGCCCTCTGGCCTTCTTCAGGTGTCTGTCTATCCAGGTAACCTTCAAACTGAATCCATTATTTAATCTATAAATTAGATAAATAAATTAAATGACGGGTTCAGTTTGAAGTTTCCAGAAGGTTATCTGGATTGAAAGATAATTGAAGAAGGCCAGAAGCCACAATGGCTAAAATGTTGTGATCATAACAACAAAGATGAGGATATTAGTCCAGCTGTAAATAATGATAACTCCTGATCCTAGAAATTCAGACAAAATGTTTTCTTTATTAATTTATGGTGAAATATTCAAATAAGGTTTAATTCATGGGAAACAGCAAGATGAATTTATATATTTTTTTAGAAATTATCAAGGAAAGTTATAATTTTCTGAAAAATAAAATGTTAAATGCTGAAAATATATTGTTGCAATCCTGTAAGGTTTTATGCTAAAGATAGAATCAGAGAAGATCCTTATTAATTCTGAATCCACTCCATATTGCTTCAGAGTTTTCTCCAATTATTACTTCAGATCCCAGATATAAATGAATTTGTTTTCTGTATATCTGTGCCTGTAATATTAGGAGGTACTGAAAAGTTCTCAACTTAGTCAAATTTTGGGAAGTGGGCAGGGCTGAGAACTTTTCAACATCTCCTCATACACAGTGACATGAAGGGAAATCAGTCTGTATTACAAACATATATTCACATGTTTAACTTCTTTCACCAGCATATAAAGTCCCAGATATGCAGTTTTCAACTCAATATGCAAGGTTTAATTAATGCAATTATTTTTTTTATCTTTGGTCTTATTTTCCAAAACAAAATACAATTTTTGATTTAAAAGTTACTGTCCTCTATAAGATAATAATTAATTTTAAACCTCTAGCTATTACATCATCTAAACATTCTTCAGAGTAATCTATCTGTTCAAATTCATAGAAATCTTGGTTAGCATCCCTTGTAATGGACATGCCACCTCAAAAATAGTGAACCACCATTTCTTTTCGGCTTGTCATTCTTCAAAAATACACCTCTTTCCTTATGAATTTTACACTTGATAAAGGCTGTAAAATAGATTAGCTGAAACAGCAACAACCAAAAGAATAAGTTCAACAGTTGGAACAATGATTGGAATAATAACTATTTAAGAAAAAAAAAAAAAAATCGATATGTGACACTATTGTGACACTGGTAGTATGAAGTTAGGATTAAAAGTGTTCATGTGAAAACCCCGTGTAGGAATTGGTGAATTGGAAGTGTTAAAATCATTAAGGTAAAAACATGAATTGAAATATGGAGCATGGAAAAAAAAAGAAAAGAGAAATGTTTTTTTTCCTGAGATACTGATGGGCAAAAAGAATTGTTATGAATCCACAAAGCTGGAAAGTAAACAATGAGATTTTAATCAGTCTAAAATATATCCTGAGAAATGAGGAAGGTGAAAATTCTTTAACATCAGTAAAATAGAAATAATTTTTAAACAAAAGTTTGTTATCGGAAAATTATTGTTGTTGGAGAATGTATTGTTTTGAAATACTGGCCGCTTTATTTGCGGATCAATATCATTTCACCACAATTGGAGAAAATAATTGATTGTCAGCTGAAAAACGAATTGAGTATTATAAATCGTGAAGCTGATGACATAAGCTGCCCAAAAGATGTCCTGATGAATGTGAAAATTCTTTGACATCAGAAAAATAGAAATAATTTTTTAACACAAATGTTTGTTATTGGAAAATTATTGTTGCTGGAGAATGTATTGTTTTGAATAACTGACCATTTTGTTTGAGGATTGGTGTTGTTTCTCCAAGGTTGAAGAAAATAATTAATTGATATGAATATTGATGAGTCCCGAGGTGCAGTAGGAGTTGAGCAAAATACATATAAACAGAGTGCTTAGTTGAAGACAGCAGTTGGAGCAAGAGATGCAGATGAAACAAGACAGCGATGGTGGAGCAACTGAACCCCACATGACCTGCTGCCAAGAGAACTCCTGACCAACCTATTTCCTTGTGTATGTTCTGAACTGCTCCAAATTTTAAAACCAAGAGACACAGTGTCACAATAGAGAGTGTAACAGGAAGGGTTAATTTTGTTGTATGAATGGCTACATAAACCAATTGAAAACTAAATCAGTGATTTTCTTTGTTATTTGTATTTTCACCAGTGGAAGCATTCTTTGTCTTTTCGTAGCACGGTTCCACCACAACTCAATTGTCACTGTTCTGTGATCAAGGAACACAATGTGGGACAGAGCAGATGAAAGAATGAAGTAGTCAGCAGATAACCATCAGTTGAATGGCAGCAGTGTGGGAAGGACCCCGGATTGATCTGGGCTGGCCATGTTATAGATATAAAATATCAGTTCTTTTTAAAATTACATCTCTTATTCTTTTTAATTTTTACAACTCTCCAATTCCAACAAATGAGATTATTTTTCCCTATATTTGGTGTTTTCCTTACAATTTTATATACTGTATAATCTTTGTCAGTTTTTCATATGGATGTTAAATCCTTTAGCATTCACAGAATTTCAAATGGAGCCCTTTATTTATTATGATCTTATTTTTCACCTTTTGACATCAGTGAGTTTATTTTTAACCAATCATATTTACTTACCTGCTGTATTTTGTCTGCCAATAATACATCAAGAGTTAAAGTAATTTTACTACAGGGTTTGCTATCAAATTGGACACCGCTAGCTTTGAGCTGAAAAAGAAATTAAAATATATTAGAAATAAATAGACTAAAACAAGGTAGAGTAAAATGCTCTAACTTTTTATTCATTACTTTCATGTCTTGGAATCATTTTTAGTCTCCAACAGATAATTTAGTAAGTATTCTTCAATGATTATCATCTGGAATTTGAAAAAAAAAGAAAGAATTTTACCTATTGGGAACAGAGAAACAAGGTGAAGGAACTGAGACACTGATGTGTAGGGTAAAGGATTAAATACTGGTGGTGGTGACTACATCCAGTTATCTTTGTGGGATTGTGGGTAAGAGTGGTATAAAAGCAGAATCAAGACAAGGAGGCAGGCTATTTTTAGTCATCAAATTTACGCTGATGTGTAGTCAACAGAAAGAAGTAAATTGAAGAAGGAAGTCTGACTGTGTGTAAAAGGCTAGTGGACAGTGTAGCAAATGTAGACATGGAGACAGAAGATGGAATAGTTATGTTCCCATTGAGAACAAAGTTGAGTCTAAAGTTTACTCTTCTGCCCCTGAACAACAGCATGCATATATTTTTAAGTTATATTAACTAAAATGTAAAGATACAGAATTTATATAGTGTGAAAGAAAGAAAGAAGAATTTAGATTTACCTCAATATTGTCAAGTTGAGATTCAGAACAATTAGGTGATCTGAAAACAGATGAGAAATCAATTTCAGATTTTGACGTAATGAAAATTACATTATGAATTAAGTAACTTTTAGCAGGCATTCCAAAACTGACTTAGAGCAAAAACCTTTATTAAAGAGGCAACAAAAAATGATACAAAAGAAAGAGGAAAAGAAAATAATCAAGATAAAAAAGGAAAGCAAGAAAACTAAGAACAAAGATATGAGAGAGAACAAAGTAGAAAAAATACAGAAAGAGAAAAAATACTTACTCAACAAAATCATCTGAATCATCCAAATTTGCTGAGTCATTTTCTGAGCCTGCTCCAAAAAATGCTGAAACTTAAATTAAAAAAATAAAAATAAAATTTTTAAAAATGTAAAAAAAGAAACATCACCTACATTGAAGCAAAATCTACTCACAACTATACTATTAAGACCATAAAAACTAAACAGTTCAAAAATTAAAAAGTATTCTGTAAAAAGTATTCAGTTCAATCCTATATATACAAGTATCTGATCTGGTGTGTTTTAGACCACTTAGCTACAGAGAGCCTCACAGCCAAGCAAGGTTCTATTTGCCTTAAAGCACATCTTATTCAGATATTTTCTAGAAAGTCATATCTGCTAAATTTCATATCCAAAATGAAAAGAAAACAATTTCTGAGAAATAATGGATTTCTATTTTTTTCCAACATATAAATTTGTGGCACACTACAAAATATTTCTAGAGCAGAGGCAATTCCATTTGGGTTTTACCCACTTCATAAAAAAACAACTTTTTAGCATTTTTCATTTGAAACATATGGCATTTGGCAATAAAACTGAATAAAATGTGAATTATTTGTTTCTAAATGAGTCTAATCTAACTTAAATTCTCATTCTACTAAGTTATATTCAAGTGTCCAAAACATTTGCCTAGTAAAATATTTGTAGTTCTTATTAAAATCTCTATTACCTATTATATATTTGAAATAACCTAGCAAAATATGTAAAATTACTATTCCAAGGCAAGCAGAATTTTTTATCATGAAAGTGCTCAATAGAGAACTAGAACAACAATAGCCAAAAAGAATTAATAAGGTGTAATTGACTTCTTTTGAGCAACTTCAGAGTTTTGCATACACAACACTTGTCAGGGTCAGATAGATATGTTAAATTATCAAGTTATCATATTTATACTTTACATAAGAAAAACAAAAAACATGTTTTAACTTTATTATAACTCTGTATCAGAACTACTCATCAACGGGCAGCCTGGAACTACCCTTAATTTTAACTGTTTATACAAGCCTGTGAGTGTAAATTTTCAAATTCTCACTAAATAGCACTTGACTCTGAAAGTTTTCATTTATTTCATTTTATTCCCCTTTTTGTCAAGTAGGTGTCTGCTTTGAAGATCCCATTCCAGATTTTACAGTTAGTCATAAAAAAACAACTTCTGGCAGATAATATCACCGAGAGCCCAATTAACTTTGCATGTGTTCTGAACCAGTTGTGTTGCTGACCTATTGTGTCACATGTGTACAATTATTTTTGAAAATCTACTGATTTTGTCTGTTGCCCTCTGCATATTTAAATCCCAATTTTTATATATATATATATATATATATATATATATTTTTTTTTTTTTCATCATTGAAACTCTAGAACAGGAAAATAGTTTTGAATAATAAAGCATTAATAAATCTATTAAAACTCCTGAGGTATTTGAGTCTGTTCATGTCAAATAATTGTACACTGAGGTGGATGCAACATGACATAATTGTAGTATCATTTCTTACTTCTGTTTTTGAGAACTGACATGCTGTGATATGTATACATTTACATGGTGTTGTGCTTTTAATTTTCTTTGAGTAACATAATCAAAATTTACTGATTATTAAATTTAAGCCAAATTTATTTGGTAAAACTAAATGAACAAACACTGACTTGAGGATTGGCAGGCCAAAAGAAATTCTGTGTTTTTGGTTGCAGCCCAAAAAGTTTTGGGAAAAACTGGTCTGAAATAAAATGATTAAAAAAATACTTACAGGATTTGTCATGAGATGGCTCTGAACTTCTTGCCCTTTTTATACCAGCTTTTTTTTCTTCATCCAAATCTTTGCTGTTAATTCTGATCAGCTTCTTTATTTTGCTTGTAGGTGATTCCACTTTCTTTGAGCCAGTAGACTTTTCTGAAGACCTTCCTTCTGTGGGAAGAGATGAACATGATTTGGAAGTGGTTGGCTTTAATGCTGCTGAAGTGTTTTCATTTTTGTCATTTGAGATTGAGGCAAGAGATGATCTTCCTGATTTTGAAAGGAAAAAGAAAAGGAAATTAAAACATCATTAGTTAAATTATTAATCATTTATTTTAATTACATATCATATATCATCTCTGACAGCAAGAAAGACCACACAAATTTTCTCAATTTTTATATTAAGTAGATGAAATATGTACATCAATGTAACAATTATTATGAGATAGAGATAGTATAATTTACTGATTAACACTAAATTTTATGTTAGATTTTAAAAATTATATCAATATTTAAAAAAAATACTTAAATTTAATTTGAAGTTCTTTCTTTATTTTGCAAATTATTCTATGAGAATTTTCATCATTTTTTTTGTTTGTTTTCATCACATTTTGGCTACTGTATTCTTCAGGTTTCTCAAGCATATGTTGCATATTCTTGAGTGCAGTCCAGTATTTTCTTTTTACAAGATGCAAAAAGGTTAAAGTAAAAACTGGTTAAAATGTTGGGATAAAAATAACAACGATGAGGATAGTAGCTCAAAAGAATGCATGAAATTACACATCATTTTTACAAGATTGCAATAGAGAATATGTTAAGCTGATATTTAAAATTATTACAGCACATCAAAAGTCTTTTCATTTTTTTTTATCAAGGATCCCTTAAGAGTTCCTGTATACATTTTCAAGCTTATGAATGCTCTATGATATTGTTATAAATGCACGTATGATACCATGAGAGAACGAACTAAACACCAAGTACTACTGGTGAGGTAAAAAGAAAATAGGACAAGGATTGTTAAGATAAAATTTTGTATTGCCAATACAGAAGATATGAGTGAAATCTCTCTGTGTGCAAGGGGAATGACTTAGTGAAAGGGGTTGATGCGTGTGTTGCATCAGCTGAATGAGGTCACTGGTGGTAATGTTGACAGCTCGCTCATATGCCGTGACTATGCTTACAACATCATGAGTGTCCTTCTTAAAAGCAAATAGGGTGAATCATGACTCATAATTTTTATTCATATTTTTGCTTTAGCAGCAATGTTCGAAACTGGCTCCTTTTAAATTGTGTTTTATTGGGGGAGGGGAGTTGTGAGGCAGATGTGATGCTTGGAGCCCCTGCACAGAGAGCAACTTTTTTTATTTTTGCTTTCTTAGTGTTCACACCCAGCCAATATGTAGAGTGAATCAGAAAGAGATCTAATTTGAAGCAGAGTATAACAACAGCAACTGATGATCCTAGCACTTTCTAAAGTAGTCAGGTCTCCTCTACTTTGCATTTTAAACAATCTTAATTTATAATGGTTGTCTGTTTCTGGGTTTTATTTCAAAGGACAAGTCACTACACTTGTTTAAATCAGTTTCAGCCAGGAAAACAATACTGTTTTATTTTCTTCCACTTCTTAAATTCTGCAACCATTTTCAGTGGGTGTAAGGCCCATTTTAAAATAATCCTTCAATTGCCAGCAGCTCAGTATTTGTATTAGTCATTCTTACAGAAAAGGTGCAGTTCAATAGTATTGCTTATGCTAATAAGTAGCAAAAAATGAACATATATCACTTTTGAGATACACTAATTGCACATATTAACTTTTAATAATGCAGCCAAATTAAACACAGACACAAATACATTTCATATTATTCAATTAACCACCTATCATAATTTACAAGCCAAATGTTTGTAAAACATTCATAAAAATAAAACTGACAGTAAAAATCAATATGGTTGAGAATCTATTTAGGCAGAGATCAACAACAAAGTCTAATCAACCTGATTTGGAAAATAGACAGACTATTTTTTTTTCAATTTCAGGCTTGTGTTAGGGCAAAATACAACAAAAAATTGATTTGGTTTAATTAATCTCAAAATTCCATCACTTAAAAGATTTATACCAACTGTCCCTGAAAGTTTTATGATGTAAATTTGCTAAGAAACAAACTTGAGAAAATTAATAATTATTTCAAAAAGCAATTAAAAAAAGTTAATGAAAAATACAAAACAGAAATTAACAAAAAAAAAGAAGAAAAATAAAATAAAATAAAAAAGTTAAGAATATAAAAGAGAAAAAACTCAAAGAAGAAACAAAGAAAATAATGCAATCAAAATTAAAATGAAATTCAAAACACCATAAATGCAGTATATAGCTGCATTTATTTTTACCACTGAAAAAAATCTAATACCAAAATTTTATCTCAACCATATCTAAAAAAAAAAAAAAAATCAACATATAAAGTAAGAAAAAAATTCCATCATGAAATAAAAATTATTTCTCCAATTTCATTAGCTATGACAAATTAAATAAAAAACCATATCAATATAAGTTCTAGAAAAAAAAATGAATTTGAAGATTTGTTATTCTATGAATTATTTTGACTCTTATCTTCATTGCTTCACTTACACTGTTTCAGTTGGTACACATTCTAGTCTTCCTCAGTTATATGTTGTAATAATAATCCCTAAGGAGTTTTGTACAGAAACTCTTATTTTATGAAGAATTTGATTCAATTCAAAGCTCTTTGAAAAGTAGTTGATGCAATTTATCGAAGGAAAGCTGGAGATGTTATGATCAATGCAACAATGATGATGATGATACCAGTCCAAATAATTCATAGAATTATAAAAATTAAACAATCAATGCAGAGGGAAAAGGCAAACAGCCACAGATACACAAAAAGAGGGGCAGCCACTGATAATTAAGACAGGATTATGCATTTGACAGAACTATACAAAAATTCAGTAATTGAACAGTATGCAGCTTTAAACTTTTAATTCACATTGTACTTATATAAGATACAAATACACAACATAACACATGCAGAAACAAATTCTCATGGTAGAAACATACACACACACACACATATATATATATATATATATATATATATATATATATATATATATATATGTATGTATGTATGTATGTGTATGTATCTATCTATCTATCTATCTATAATCTGACTAAATGAATTTAGGAATATTCGGTAATGGAAAATTTTTGACAAGGTAGGAAAATTCAGTAACTATGAAATAAAAGTTGATTGAAAATTGATTTTAGGACTGTTCTGGAATCGGGATTTGAGGGTTACGCCCTGTCCCCTATATTTTTAAATAACTTTAAATTGTAGGGTCCAGCAATACCAGGGCCATACTAGCAGAAGCAGGGCTTAGGGAGCTAGGCATCCTCCCCCAATATTTTTTTAAAAGTATTATTAACTTGGGGGGGGGGGGTCTAGATAAAGCCCCACTATAAAAATACCAGGGCCATACTTTCTGGAGGGTGCTAGCCCCCACCTACATTTAAGTATTAACTAAAAAATCATAGGTTCCAGTCCAGATAAAAGCCCATTGCAATAATACCAGGGCTGTACTTTCTGGATGGAGAGGTGGGGTTAAGCCCCCACTCCAATATTTTTAAATAAATAACTTTTAAATAAATAGTTATTAAATTACTATAGTCATAGCCCCCAAATCCCCACACCAAATTTTCCTACCTTGTCAAAATTACAGAATTTTCTGTTACTGAGTTTTTTGGGCACCGACTAAACATCACATATTCGGGGGGGGGGGGCAGTTTCACATGCTGTCAGATTCTATTATATTCATAATAGAACTGTTATTAAGCAACAAATTTTTGCAAAATTTTCAGGATAAATTTATATAGTTAAAGCAGTACAAAACAGAAATGCTAAAAAAATAACATTACCATAAAGTGGTAGCATACAACAAATACAATATTATTTTGTTGTGTTGCATTTCAATGTTACCATTTTGTGGCAATATTATTTATTTTCATTATTCTTTCTTCTTCTTGTAACATGTCCGTTTTTATTGCTTCAAATTTTATACCCTAGCAAAATTATTTATACTATTTTTAACCTGTCAAAATTTTAGTTTTCCTATTTTAATTTTCTGATGAATCTTAAAGTTAATGATTGAATAAGCTCATGTTGAGCTAGACAACAATAAAATATCCATATAAATCCCCTTATCACATTGTTAAATATTTGAGCTTAACAACTTTTACAGAATATTGCAATAACAATCATAAATATGAATGCTGGTCGTTATTTTAAGAAGTGAGTAGAAATGAAAAAATCTGATTGAGAACATTTTTTCATTTCAGTGAAACAGCTATTAAACATTTCTTTCTTTCTTTCATATTCTCACTGAAATGAAGTAGGGTCTTTTCCCTTCTTTGCACACAATCAAAATGGAATAGTCCATTATTTTTTAGGTAATGGCAGGACATAACACTTGTCAAACTAATGAAGGGAGAGACAAGATCAATTATAACAAGATGATAAATATATCATGTGAAAATGATACAAAAATGAGCTATTCATCTTATTTACCAGACTGAGTTCCCCTGTGAATTTTGTCAATTTCTAAAACTGGCACTATCATCTCACAAAGTGCTTAGCTTCACAAGAAGTACTTTTAAGGTGACAGCAGCAAATAGTGAATGGGAATGCAACTTTTACTTTCATGGAGATATTCCATTAATTAAATTATTGCAGCTAATGCGCGTGCACACACACATACATACATACATACATACATACATATATATATATTCAGGGTATTTGAAAAATAACTCCTCATTTTAAAATACTTACAATTTATTTATTAGCTATAATTTTTACAAGAAATGGATATGAGAGGAAAATGTTTAGCATGAAATTTTATTTAAAATTCAATATGGCTGCCAGATTTCACTGTCAGCTTCTTGAGCCACCCAGGAATTGCGTCAACTAATTTCACCAGGAACTCTTGTGGTATGGAAGACATAACTTCTTGTATTCATCCCTCAAATTCTTCCAAAGTTTTGGTTTAATATAGCAGACTTTCTCCTTTTATCAACCCCAAAGAAAAAATAGTCACAGGGTGCTAAGTCAGGACTCTTGGCTGGCAACTCATACATAAAATAGGGAGTTATTTTTCAATCACCTTCAGATCATGAAGATTGCATTCAATCATGAAACAGACTGTTGCTGCTTAGTGTTGACTTCAGTGTCCACTTTTGTGTGTGTGTGTGTGTGTGTGTGTACAGGGCCAGTTTTAAGTTGATTTGACCAATTTTATTAGGGGGCCTAACATCAGCGGCAACAGAGTTACCATTTGAAGCATTTTCTGTATTCTAAAAGAAATAAACCACTACTGAAAACATGAAATGAAGAATGAGAAATTTTTATTCCTCACATTATTAATTTATTATGCATATATATTAATGGAAAATTGTTGTCATGTCATTTCTATCAACAACCGAAAGATTATGTCTTTCAACTAAAAGGTAGAGTTTTTGTCTGTGTTTAGGTTACTCTTTTCTCACATTGTTTTTATAAATGTTGTACTTTAAGTTCCTTGTATATTGTGTAGACTCTGTTTTCTTCATGTGAGTATTATTGCACTTTGGCTATATCATGTTTTGTTATGTATTTAAGGATATATTGTGCTGTAACATAATCGTCTGTATTTCTCCCAAATCTTCTTTCAGTTAGTTAGATACTTCGTACTGGTGTGTATATGTAGGGGGGGGGCACTGTTGGATCTCAGGAAAAGAGCTCACCACTGATAAATAAACAACCCTGACAAATAGAAATAATGTCCTTATGGTCCTCAGTTGTGAAATGTACACTGTATTGCCAGTAAAAGCCCAAACAAATCTTGCAGTGAAGAATGCAGTTCTTGTCATGCCATGAAAGTAATTTTATCTGAATTTCTACAAAATTTATATATCTTAGCATATCTCACATATGTGATTTTGTTTTTTTCCAAATTTTAACTAATTAGATAAAATATTTGTCAATTTGCATACATGAGTAAGAAAACATTGCAGTGTTATATTTACTATGATGTTCTGTGCACTTGTGAACTTCATACCAATACAGACCAAAAACTTCTTATACTTATGAAATTTCAACAGTGATTTCCGTATAAGATTTTTGTATAATCACAGCAATTTTCAAGTATTTCAGCATAATACTTTAGAATTTATTACAGTAAATGTGTACAAAATACTTTGTATTAAAAAAAATAAAACTTTCATATTGTCTTTCAAAATTTTAGTATATCGAGCATTTAATGATTTTTTTGAGTTAAAGATAGCATACTATATAAAATTTAAACATACATAAATTTTTACTTTTGTAGAGTCAGGGCCCACCATTCCCAGCATCAGCCCTGTGTGTGTGCATATTTGTTGACCTCATTGTCCACTTTACATTTATATATACTCTATCTCTGATATTGAGCACTTTTACCCATAAATAAAGCATACCTAAAAACTTGATGAGTGGACAGAATGATTACAAAAAAGTTTATCGACCAAACTCCAGGGTCGAGGTGCTGAATATAACATCAATCAGCTGACAAATTTTATTTGTATTAATCCTCAAGGTGCAATGGATAAATTGTCGTCTAAATTACACAAAAATGAAAATAACACAGATTCTTATTTTAACAGTACCAAAATTACACAAAAATATCTTGAAATATTCAATTCAATAAAGTCGCCATTGGAATCTCCTGCAACTCTTCTGGATGGTGAATGCTGCCATAATCCTTGCCTTCAGTTCATCTTTGGTGTTACAAGGAGTTTTGTTGGTTTCTTGCTCAACTGCACCCCACACATAATAATCAAGGGGGTTGCAGTCTGGGGAGTTGATGGTCAAATTTAAGGGATAATGTGGTCACAAAAATTGTCTGACAGCCATGACTGGGTTCTTCTGCTTGTGTGGCAGAGTCCTGTTGCCAGACATAGGGTCTTCCAGAAACCACTCTCTTGACCCAAGTCAGTATTACCACTTCAAGACATTTGATGTAGGTCCCCGTATTGAATCTGAGGTCCTCACCAACAAATTTGGGAGTTCCTTTCTTATCAGAATGATCAGTGTGTGTTTTCCATGCTGCCATACCTTCATAATCACCAATATACTCATCCAATTCTTTCTGAATCCTCTGCACTGTCCTCAGATTGACACCCAAACACTCTGAAATGTTTGTATTAGAGGTTCTGGTGCAAATGCCAAGCAGTACAGTATGCCATTTCCAAATTTCTGGCAGAGTGAATTGAGTCATGGTGCTTTTTTCTCATAGATGGTGCCCAACTGACCCTACTATACTGTGCAGTCAACAAAATGAAAAACAAATATATATAGACACACACATTATATATATAATCATAAAGTGTATGTATGGGTATATATACAGAATGTCCCTCATTCCAACTAAAATGTATTCACTTTGTGTGTTCCAAAATTATAACAGATTTAGTGTAAACACATTTTTATGTGTATATTTATTTTATCATTCAAAGAAAAATATCGCACAATTACAATAGATATTTGAAGAGTTGTTTGGACTGAACTGATAAAATCATTGCCACCTATTCCAAATCAATTGTACACCGGAAGAATAGATTGGCTGAAACAACTAAAAGCAAAGTAAAGAATAAATTCAATCATCTAAACAATTCTTGGAATGATAATGGTTCTTCTCAAAATTATAAAAAGTAAAAAAAAAAATGTAAACAGTTAAGTGCATGTTTTTGTGGGACATTTGTGTATGTATACATACATACATATTGTGTGTGCATGTGTATGAGAGTATGTTTATATGCCCTCATTTATCCTGTGTATAAAATTTCATGAAACATTTACATATGCATAGATTATCATATATAAAATTAAAATAACTTCACATATGTACAACAGCAACACACATATATGCCATGTATAAAAAGAGATGAGCAATGCAAAAAGCAATGGAAGTATTTATTATTACTATTATTTTACTATTTGTAAAATGTTCATGTTTTTTTCTTTCACTTTTTTTGTACAAAAAATAAATTAAAATAATAATATATAATTTGTGTGTGTGTGTATGTATATATATATATATATATATATATATATATATAGAGAGAGAGAGAGAGATAGGTAGATAGGTATGGGCATGATAAAAAAAATATGCATATATACTTGCACATACATATATATTTTTTTTACTCAGGTGTTATAAAAACAGTGCTCAATGTTATACAGGGTGTCCATAAAGTTCATGTGCACTTTAAAAAATTTATAACTTTATTTGTATTTGCAATAGAAATAATTTGTAAAAAGGATTAGAAAGAAGTAAATCTATATTTTTTAAGGTTTTATTGAAATTTTATTTAAGTTTCCACATGTCCTGCATCATTAGCAATACAAAGAGTAATACAATTTTGCAGTTCACGGAAAACATTTGCCAACTGATTTACAGTAATGCCTGAAATCACATTAGTTATTTTAGCTATACTTAAAACTAGGTACATTAAACTTTATAACATTTTTTACAGATTATTTCTATCACAAATACAAATAAAGTTATAAATTTTTAAAGTGCACACAAACTTTATGGACACCCTGTATAACAGAGCTATTAAGTATATATTAGGGAATATACATAATATCCAACATTGATAGAACAGACAAGGAATATCTGTTAAATGAATATCATTAAATGAGTTTTTCCTAGTGTTCAATAAGTCATTTGATGTTAGGTAGAAACTTGTAAAGAACTTGTTGAAGCTGTGTGTTATATTTTGTGTACTTTCAACCATTGTTGATCATTTTAAAGGAACGTGGGTAAAAGTCTAAAAATAACAACTTGAACATTTATGCTGTTAATGGTTTTGAGTTTGAAAAAAGTGTAGGTTCAGATGCTATCATGGTAAACTAAATTATAATGTCTTATGACTAAAATGAACTTATGATTAAAAGTACCCCAGAAAAAATCTCAACATCATCCGTAGGAGTGTCGACAAATCTAATATCTTCATCATTCTAAATAAGAATAATTCATCTCAAAACTACAAATAATTCTCATTGACCACACCAAATTAAAAAAAAGACACCACCAATTTTTTGAAAACTCAAGTCTAAAACTTATTAACATTAATAACGCAGTGATTGGATCCATTAAACTCCAGAAGATAGTTGGTGATTACCCACCTGGATATCTCTACAGTGGTATAAAAATTCATAAACTTGGCTCCTTCCTACATCTAATTATATCACAAGTACCCATAACTGTCTATCAATTAATTGCATTCTATTTAACATCTAACAAATACAGCATAAATGCCACAGACATGTTTATTCAGATTTGGCATTCTAAGTTAAACAATCAAATGCTAGTTTAACCTGATGTTGAAAACCTGTTTACAAATGTTCCCCACTAATGATTGACATAAATTATGCAAAATATTTATAACCATCCAACTATCCTGCCTCTTAAAATCAAACCTAACGTTATATGAAAACTAATGTTAGCATGCACTATACAAGTCTGCTTCCATGGACATGTAGGAAATATATGCTCACAAATTGATGATGTAAACATGGGATCTAATTATTATATAGCACACAATAAAATTTTTAACAGGTAAACCCAGTATATATGTCCAGTACATCTACATCATAAGTCTTACTGCAAAGACCTTGATCACAAAAAAAATAAATAAATAAAGCAAACAGGTGTCAAACGCATGTCAGTACAGATGCAAAAGAGGCCTTGAATGGTTTGTAGACATGTCTGTCAAAACCAGTTCGATTCAGGTTTTCCCTGTTAGATTAGTAACAGAACAGCTTGGCATGTCTAGATATGAACCTCTCTGCAACTTGTCTAAATCTGGACTTCTGTCTCATGTCAATAAAAGTGATGGGAAAACTGGCTGTCAGCAGTGGGGAGTTGGTGAGACTCGGTGTCTTGTGACGTCATTCCCTTGGACAGTTTGTACCTCAAGTTTGCCTGTTAACCTACAGTTCTTGGCAGAGCAATCAGTGAGGTGTTTCTCCCAAACTCAACACATTCTTGACATATTTTATAACAAAATATTTCTTTAGTTAAACATATAAACTCAAAAAAAAAAAAAAAATTTCCTTTTCTTGAGGTGTCCGTTATAATAATAATTAGAAATTTATCACTTTAATATAAAAAAAAACAACTGCATTAATTCCTGCATCCATAACTATCAAAGAATATGCTCTTAGCAATACAAGATAGTAATCATAAAAACACCTTATCAACCATGCTAAATTAATCTCTTTCACTACAATTTTCTATAAATGATTAGCAAATATTAAACAAGCATTAATGGGTTTCCTAATCACATCTTCAATGAGCAAATTAAATAATTATGGACAAGTAATCAGTGACATACATAAATCCACTTTAAATCATAACAAAAATACTATTAACATGTTTTACTTTACATAAAAGACTGAAAAACAATAAAAAATATAATTTATAGTTATATAACTCCCGTAAAGAGTAAAAATTCCCTAAGATTTATAATATACTATAAAAAATTAAAAACTTTCAACCTTGTAGTTATTTCAACACTTCTCCACAAAAAACACTTGGCAAAATACAAATATTGTATACCAATTCACTTGAAAGATTGTTTGTGTTAGTAATTAAAAAAAAAAAGATATAGTTACACCATAATATTTCTCTTGAGAAGATTGACCTGTCATCTCTCTGAGCAAAGGCCATATATAAATATTTAAAACAAATTCATAGTACCGCCGCTCCTAATTACAAGGCTAAGGTCAACAATACATAAGCACTCTACTAATCCAACTGTAATAAAATGATTACAAATTTTGGAGGTGCTTCACATCAAATGACAGCAACCAAGCATCAATAAAATTTGTCTTAAGTTTGGTGTGCATATGTTAAAATACCTTTGAACTGTAAGATGATTTTAGTAACATGATACTAAAATCTATTTCCCCCTAATAGCATGTGAACACATGTTCATTTCAAACTCCATTCATTATTTACTGGTTATCTCCTGACTCTCATCTTCTTTCCTTGAAAATGAGAAAAGATGATTGAAAGTACATGGAGCATTATACACAATTCCAGCAAGTTTCTGCATGACATCAAATTTATTCAACACCAAGAGAAACTTACCAAAAGGCTTAATTTCTTGTCCATTCTATTTAAAAAAAAATGTTTAAATGAAGGATTGCTACCTAAATATGCTATGTTTAAAGGATATGTCTATGTGGGTGGGGGGATACATACACTTAGGCAACATTCCTTTACTTATACATGTTTGATTAAATGCCACATACAGAGAATGTTAAATTTTTTTTTTTTTTTTTTTTTCTAACCTTTGTCATTTTTATCATGAGTGGATGTAGATCCTTGATTATTGTATATAAAAACTATCCAAAACTTATTGAACAAGTACATTTTGTTATTCATTTATCAATGATCAAGAAGAAAGTCCTCAATGGCTGAGTAATAAGTGAATAAGATTTTCAATCAAGGTATTGTGACTTTGAATGCATTGATATATTGACTGTATATTCTGGTCAAAGAGCCTTACTTTCACATTGCTTTGTATATGACATATTCATATTACACAACCCCTAAGACTGACATATAATCATGTTTATTTATCATGTTTTTTGCCCTCTAACCATTAACCATTAAGGTCTTTGATTTTGATAATGTCTAAATGAATAGCTGAAAGTGGTTGATCAAAAACTCTTAGACAATCCTTACAAACACTGACCTATGTTCATGAAGACAGAATTTTCATTTCTGTGGTGTCCCATGGCACAATTGTTTGTGGTACCACTAAAACCACACAGAATGTTTTAGTATTCCAAGTGATCATAATTTTGGAAGGCAATTATCAAATTTCATATATTAATAACTGACTCATTTTTTGAGTCAATACTTTCTAGAAGTAGGTCTTAGGTAGCATACATTACATAAAAGGTCTTAGGTCACATACTTTACATGAGAATGGCTTTCATATAAAAATAGGAAGGGTTACATACAAAAATTAAAAAACAACAACAAAAAAATCAATATTCTTTGTCTGCAGCCTTTTATCTAACACATCTGTACATAAATAATCACAGAGAAACACAAAATAAGTATGTAAAAACAACATTAATAAAACAGAACTGCACATGCAAATGCACCAAAGGTGAGTTTCCAATGTCCCACTGAAGACATGCCCATGCAATAACAACATAGGAGGGCAGGACTCAGTTTGTTCACAATACCTACCTGTTGTGCTGCAAACAACACTGAGTGTCGTGTCCTTGGCACTCGGAGAGCAGGTTGTTATAACTTTGTCTCTCTGTACTGTTGTGCTGTTAGTTGATCGGGGCAAGATTGCTTCACCTGTTGTTCATGGGATGGGAGAAGATGAAGAAAAAAGTAGGAAAGAGAAGAGAGACAGAGAGATGGACAGACAGAAATGAAATAAAATAAGTAAGAGTGAAAGCAATAATAGGCTGATAATCTACTTGAACATGGACCTACAAGTTGTTTACTTTTACTTTCCTTTTTTTTACAGATATTAATGACTTTGTGTATCAGGAATGTTTTTTGAACCATGACAATCTGATTTCCATAGGTAAAAGCCTTAGATTGCTGCCATTACCTGACAATAAAGTAGCTGCAAGAGTAAATAATGACTGAAAAGAAATGAAATACATAAAGTGGACAAATTCCAAATTCCATATTTCAATCCAAGCAAGGCGATAAAACACTAAGATGTAAAGGCTTACTGAGAGTGAAAGAAACTGAGAAAATGTTATTGAAGAAAGAGAGGACAATAAAATATCAGGATTTAAGGAGACAGAATATGACGACTTACATTGCATTTAAATTTTTGAAAATCATAGTTGACAGGAAAGCAAGAAGCCAAAAGAGAGTTCCACAAGCAAGAAGTACAACCATTAGCATAAAACTTATGCTCACACTTAGCAATTTTGAGAGTAAAATGATGAGACCGACCTGCCAATCTAGTATTGTCCTTCAATCATGAAGTTAAGGTATCAAAGAGGAAAATACATCAGAACAATTGCTATGAAATTATTTCTAGAAAGGCACAAGGAAACTATGTTATAGCAGAGGGACGGCAACTGAAGATGAGATTGCAGATCAGGACTGATAACACAGCTGATTCTTCATTGGTTTCTGTCAAGAACCTCTAGATACATAGCAGAAGCACTGGGCCAAATGTGGCAGTAATATTCAATGCACAGACAAATGGTAGACTTATAAAGGTGTAAGATAGATTCTAGCAAAAAAAATTGCCTAGCACGATACAATGAATCAACTTTCCTAGTAGCAGACCTAACAACTGATTCAATATAATTGAAAGTGTAATAAGTTACTTTCCTGGAGGTTAGCATCAGCCATGCTGATGGAAGACAAAAATGTTCTCTTAGATGATTAAAAGGTAAGTGATTTAGTTTTGAAGGTGTTAAAATTAACAAGCTTGGAAAACAACATCAGCAAACCAATCAAGACTGTTTCTACACCATCTGACAGCATATCAGACCAACTTTTTCTTGCAAATAAAAATATTTCACGAATATGTAATAAATGCACAAAAAGAAACTTGTGAACTGGGCCAAAGAAGGAAACTTGGATAAGGTTTCAATAACATCTAATGTACTATCCTACAATTTCTTTCTTAATATTCCTTGTTGAAATGGAATGTGGAGAGTTATATATCTGTTGACATTATAACCATCAAATTATTGCTAGTGATGAGATAAACCTAATTGGAAATTTACCCAACCTAATCAGAAGGCAAGGAAACCAAATAGCTGGATGATTACTTTTGAATAATATTTAATTAATCTTCTAAAATACATTTTGTAGTCAGAAAGTAAGAGACATTTTTAAAGGGTAGATACAACTTTAAATATAATGTTTGTTAAGAATGTTTAACAAGAAATCATTTAGCAGTACAATATCATTTAAAGAATGAAATGAAAAAAATCTTTAAGGACAAGTGTTCCTGCAAGGAAGTAAAATGAATTTAACATCTGATGTTTACTTACGTCGATCAAGTCGAACACGAAGAAATTTCTTTATTGACTCTTGTCTGAAATAAAATAAATAAAGAACATAAACAAATGTTAAGATTATTTTAAAGTTGCTGATTGCATGAACAACCAAATTTGATCATTACACAGGTCCAAGGGAAACGTAACACAAAACTGTGTCTGGAGTTTCTGCTAAGGAAATGTTTTGCAAGATTATCAAGTAAACAACTGCATGTGCCCAATTTGGTGTTCCACTCCTAAAACCTTGTGTCAGACTAAACTGGACTAAACTGAATAAATATTCATAAAAAACTGAACTTTAAAAATCAATATAATCTAAATACAGCTGAAGTCAGTTTTACACAGTTATAATTTTCAATTTTATTTACAGGTTGAATACTTCTGTGAAATATATATATACTAAACAAGATAGCTAAAATAAGAAAGCAATTTAAATATGATTTGCTCATTTATTAACATTAAGAAACAACATAAATAACACAAATAATGAGGAGAGATCAAAAGTATTCATATAGCTTATAACGGCCAAATATTTGTTTCCTTTGTAAATATGTACTGTTTGCATGCGAAAAAGTGTTAAAGGCAGCAGCAGCAATGACGTAAACATGCAGTGAGAGAATGCAAAACAAGGGCATTTGAATTATTAACAGCTAAAAATAGATCAAAGTTGGGCCTACTCAAAATAGGAGTGAACAGTATCAGTCATCTTAGCTTATATTGAACTACAAGGCATTACATTTTTCATGGTGTCAAATAAAAATTATATAAAACCTTTGAATTCCAAAACCGACATACAGCCACATAGCTAACTAATATTTGTTTGGTTACATGTCCTTCTGTTGACTTTACTGCCAGTAAACATTTTTATAAAATTGTGATAATTTTAACCATTGTTCTTTTAGATTGGCTGGTTTCCTATAGAGTGCACCTTGCCTTAAACTATTTCACATATTTTCTATGTTGTTGGGGTTGCAATGGTTAATTTAGAACTTGCTCAGATCTTGTTAGCTTGACATAAATTTCAGAGTTCTCTTTAAATTATTATCTTGTGAAAGGACTTAACATTAAATACTTTGCTGGAAACACAATATTTTCTCAAGAATTTTCATACAGACTTCTTTTTTCTTTATTTTTCCATCATGGCGAAGAGAATCCCAACCCCCACCCTTACTACACCTTACTGTGTGAATGAGAGACTGTCATTTGCTTCTTGACACTCTCTTCATGATTTTCTTACCTGACGGTTATTAAACTCTTTATAAGCACTTTCTGGCCAGTAGTAATATAAAAACATTATAATCAACAGCTTTTTTATATCATAATGTTATTTTTCACCTATAAAAAGCCAGAAGCATGAACAAATGTTTGTTTTTGTATATATCTATAAATTCTATATATATTTTATATATGTGCAGTGCTTATTGGAAAGCACTCAATATCAGTGATAGAGCTAACATATTTATTTGAATGGATAGAATATATTTGAGCTAACCTAGAGGCATTTATTTAGTCCTAAGGCACTAGGTAATTTACATGATAATGTATGGCACAGGCATTTTGGTACCTCTTTTGTTGGGAAGATAGGCCATGTCCATTACATATAATAAATTATTTGAATTGATGGAACCCAGGGTCACAAGCTCATATCCATTCAACTATATATATATATATATATATATATAGGCAGCAACCTTTCTTGTAAACATGTTTCACTGAATGTAACAGACAAAGAAAATCTTATAAGTTTTTTTTTAGTTTTTCTAATGTCCTTACAGTTTTCCTTTTGGGGAGTTGGGTGGTTAAGAGAATGCAAAACTGTCCATAATGATTATTGTCCCAAGCACTTTTGGCCAATGCATTAGCCATTTTCAAGGTGTTTGTTGTTAATGTTTTTTATGTATGTGTTCTAAGTTGTATTAGTTGGTATCAACAAGAATTTTTGTAATGGGGGCAGGCATTTCTTTGTTTAGCCCCTCCAAAAGAAAAACTGTAAGAACATTAGAAAAATAATTAAAAAAAACTTGTAAAAAAATCCTTTCCTGTCACATACAATTAAAAGTGAACACCGAGGTCAATACTAAGCTGCAACAGTATGTTTCATTCTTCAACACAATCTTCAGGCCTGAAGATTGTGTTAAAGCATGAAACAGTCTATTGCAGCTTGGTGTTGACCTCAATGTCCACTTTTATATTTACACTAGCCAAGGTACCTGGTGTTGCCCAGGTGTACATGGCTACAATTGTATAACCACATCCCCACTTGCATGCATCATACATTGGTATACCAAGTTACTCCCCACCCTCATCATTTTTATTGTATGTCCTTCGTAAGTGTTTGATTGTTCTTAATAAAGGAATTCCATTTATAAAATCTTCTTGTGTGTTCATTGCTTCGGGTTAAATTGTTTCAATTTATTTTCAAAAACAAGGATGAAGCATCAGAGTTTGAATCAACTGCAAGTGCAAATACATAAATGCCCCCCCTCCTCCTCCTTCACATGTTTACTGTAAAGCTGGGGTTAATAAGAGGTTCTTCGGGAATTTTTCCCTTTTAACGCTTCAATAATCCTTCTGAAACAATCTTTGCATCAAAGGTTGTTCGAATGCCAATTTAGGATGGAATCATATGAAGAAACTATTGGCTAAATGGTAAAAGCTGATTTTGGACCCAGTTTGTTGCAGATTTCATCCACTTAACTGAAATAATCTAAACCAAACATCCATGCAAGGCAATTTGTGTGTCATGTGTAATTTACATGGCAAATTTGGAAAGCATCAGATGAAAAACCAGGGAGTTATGGCTGAAAAACAAGCTTTTTGAAGAGTTTTTCATGGTTTTTTGTTATATGTGGGAAAGCGAGCAGAACTAAAAGCCCACTATCTTATTTCTTACATGATGACAAATTTTTGGCAACATGTTTGAAGAAAATTGGATAAAAAATGAGAAAGTTATTCAAGTTTTTATTTTAAGTAGTACAAAAAAACAGATGTTTTTCACAGTATTTTGCAACTTTTTGTGTGAAGCCAATGTCACAGGAAAACTGTCAAACACTACATAAACCTCATAACACGAGTTATGTTTTGCATTAAGTGCAAAGAACATAAGCTCATCCAGTAAAAATTTTGTTTGCCTGTAACTTTGCCTTGGTTTTTGAAAAAAGTCATACCCCCTTCAGTTTTATCAATTTTTCTGCTAAACCTGGGAGACCTGGAGATTGAAAAGTTGGTCTTGACCTAATTTAGTAAATTTGCAACATGAGTGTATAATTTCATCAAAATCGGTCAATAAATGTGGACATGCTTAAATACCATACATACACACAGACAGACACACACACAGACAGACACACACAAATCTTCTGTTTTATAGATATGCTCTCTGATATTGAGTACTTTTACCCATAAATATAGCATGCCTTACAAACAATACTGACAATATTTAGTTCTTGATAATGACTGAAACAAGCAAATGTAGATCAAAAACAAATTTTGGATAGTTTATCCACAATTTTGATCTTGATGTGCAATAAAAAAAAATTAGACAAATAAAATAAAAAATTAAAAAACAAACCTTGTTGGTTGAATTTAATACATATTTAAATGAGTTCACATATATGGTCAGTAATTAAATGAAAAATGGAAAAAATTATGTAATTAATTTTGTACTTTAACAGTACTTCATCAAACATTAAAGAATGAAACACATTACAAATAATTTTTCCATTTTGTCAATCAATTACCCAGCATTGTCTTGATGTGATGTATATAAATTTATATATGTTTGTGTGTGTGTGTCATTTACACAAGAGAACACAATGTAGTCAAAGGAATTATAAAGAGCTAAACTCAATTGCCTTGACTTTTAAAACAGCTTGCTAACCATTGATCAATTGCAAGCACACACAATAAACTAAGATGACTTTGTTCTAGATCAGGTGCCAATAGATATTAAATGCTGTTTAATGTGGCACAAAACCACAACAGTCAGGCACTCAGTGAAGATCAAACTTTTGACCACCAGGTATGTAACTAGTTTGTATGCTTTTGTCCTCAAAGTATTCCTCCCTCACTGGCCTAATCCTTCTCCATCCCATCTAGACAAAATCTTCCTGCTTTTATGTGTACCTCAGTCAGTTATTTTTCATGCCCACCTAGAGGCATTTATTTAGTCCTAAGGCACTAGGTAATTTTCATGATAATGTATGGCACAGGCATTTTGGTACCTCTTTTGTTGGGAAGATAGGCCATGTCCATTACATATAATAAATTATTTTTCAAACATCTCAGTTATTTTAATAGATTCCTTAAGAAAATTGTTCTCGGTGCATTTCTATTGCAAATCATGCTTTTCTTAGGTAAATTATTTTTAACATGGTTCTATAGCAAATCATTGATTATATATATATATATATATATATATATATATATAAGTATGTATTTGTAAATTGAATATATTGTAGTGATACAGTAAATGAAAGTCAGTATTGAATCAAACAAACTAAATGAGTATCAACTGTTTATATTTAAGGAAAGAAATATCTTAAATGCTGATACTTACTTTTGGCAAGCCATGATTAGTTTCCAGTTCTTACCCAAATTTAACACATCTTAGTACAGGGAGGAACATCTACAGATAAAAATGGAAAATTTAAATTTAAAAAATTAAAGAAATAAAATGATGGTTTTCTCTACATGAACCCACTAACATATTTTTCTATAAATTAAGAAAAATACAATTCTGTTTATAGGCAAACTCCAAAACAATAGATTCAAGAAATATGAAGCACAACTCTTGAGCTTTCCTTTTTAAAGACAGATAATGAGATGCAGTGGACAAACACAGAAAATTGAATTGGTGAGCCAAACTCAATATTTTAAAGATACACTTTATATTAGCACTGACACCCTTGGGAAAGGTATGAAAATGCCCCTTCTATCCCCAACCTTGGGTTAAATAGTAGGATAGACTAGATTTAGTTTTATTTTTCAATCTGTCTAGGATTCAAAACTATGGAGAAAGCAATGAGGAACAACTTCACTATCTTTCCTCAGAACAATTATGCCAATGCACACTTTACAGACATTAAAAGCAAAAGGAAGCTGTAGAAAGTCATGATTATCTACATCCTGCAGTCACATGACACTTGAAGGTTTTAACCAATGTTTTCTAAGCTCAAAAAACATGTTAGAACTATGAAATGGAACCCTTTATTTTTTTTTAAATAAAGAGATTTTAAGAATATTTGTCATGATATTTTAACTTTTGTTACCTTTGTCTAGATACCTAATTTGGATAGATTTGCTTGGCTGCTTCAAGATTTGGTATGATTACATTAGCAGATATGTATAGAGATATTTACTAAGCTTAGCCTAGCTGGATATAAATTAAAGCTTTAACCACTGTTTGAACATCAACTGCTGGCACTAGTAAGACATACAATGACATCAGCTATCACACATTTTAGCAGAAGTGTGTGTGTTGTTTTACAAAATAAAAAAATAAAATAAATATATAACATATGTATAATAATGTAGAACATGTGTACTTACTCAATGGAAAAAACAAGAAAGACTGATGAGGAACATATGCTGTAAAATGATCAGCAGCAGTCTCAAAGGATATGTCAATCTCACTAAAGTCCTGTAGACTCCCCTGAGGAATATAGAGTCATAGCTCTCAACATACTAGGTGTTGTTACTGAGGTTTCCTTAAAGAGTAGGTTTTATGGGATGGAATTGCTAACCCCATACCCAACCAGTTTTCAATTCAGAGCTGTCTTTCTAAACTGGTTGCCAAATAAGGCCAAAGAGCCCAGCCTGTCCTACTATTTAATCTATAGCTAGGTGAGAAAAGATTGATTCATTACCTTTCCCAATGATATTTATGTGAAAGTAAATGTAGTAAACTCAACTGGAATCTGAATTTGGTTTGCTGATTTCCCATACCAAACTGCTAACCATTACACTATAATAGGTGCATCATTACTGCAGTCTTATGCCAAGCTGAGTAAATATCATTCCAGTTGTTGTTCAGACTATTAAATTAATTCTTTTTTATCAGTGTTTCAACTAATCCATTTTATAGCCTTCTTCAAGTATACAAACTGCAGAAAAAGGAGGCAGAGGCTAGATTAGGTTAGTGTGTTTAACAACATTTCAACTCTTTTTGGATTATTTATTGCCAAATATAAATCTCACAGGACAAAAGTCACAATAAATCTTGAAAAAGGTGGATATAGGTTTGGTTTGCACTAGAGTAAAAAAATAGATATTGATCATGTTTATAGTCAAGTCTGTGAGTGTCCACTTGGAAAGTGGCCTCCTTTTTAGGTGGTGGTTTTACTTCATTTCAGGAAATATAGTTGACATAATCTAAGCCCTGTCAACAGGACAGTCTACAGAGTGGTGAACAGAAAAGAAATAGTTGCCAATATACCAAGTGGCTTGGCTCACTACCAGCAATGTGAGCCCTATATAATAACACTTTTAGCAACCTGTATAACATGTTATTGTTTTATACTATGATGCTCCTCAATTTCCTTAGGACTTGTAAACCAATGCAAATCATGTTCAACACACTAGACATTATCTAAAGAAAGTGAACAAATTGATGAAATGAGAAATGTTTGATATCATAGTTATAAAGTATATATATATATATATATATACACACTATTTTGGAAATATGACAAATTAACAAGTCTTGGTTTGAGTAAAAAAAAAAATTAATAAAGTCAAAATAGTACCCATGAAACATCTGTATTACAGTAGTTTTTTTATAATTGCTTTCCTCTTCCTAATTCAATTTTTTTTTACTGAACAAGATATATGGCAAAAATGATTGTCCATATTGAATTTGTTGACTACCCCCCCAAATTGGAAATAATTTTTTTAAGCTATTTTTTTAATATAAATGTGTGTGCGTGTGTGCATGTGATTCAAGTTGTGTGAGAATCTGACTGAATAGTAAATATATGAGGCAATTTGGAATTTTTGTTTCACTGATGAACTGGCATTTATACACAAAGCGATGTCATATAAAATGATTTCTAGCATATACTGACAGCACTCTATGTGTAATTTTATCTAGGCCACATTTGTAACACAGAGTCACTATCTCATTTTCCCCAAAACTTAATTCCACAGATGGTAACAATGAGAGTCACACAATACAAAAATAGTAACTAATCATTATTATAACTTATGATTATTGATAGTGATTAAAAAAAACAAGACTTAAAGATTTAAGTTTTACTTTTAAGTTTTAAGTCTTGTTTTTTTTTTTTAACTTGTTTGAAAGAAAATTATGAGTAGAATATGTATTTACATTAATGCTTATGTAATAAAAAAAAGATTACTCAGAAATAAGGAAAATTGTTTCATTCCGATTAAGGGTAAGTCTAGAAATTTTCATTATTTTTATGGCTTTTTGCGTTTTTGGGAAATACATTTTTTTAGGATTCAATAAGGGGACGTAACTATTGTCTACTAACATTCTTACACTCAGTAAACGAGGAAAATTCAAATCATGTTCGTTTTTGTGTCAGTCAATAAAGAAAAAGGTTTACTTTAAAATTCTAACAATTAATAATTCTTCTATGATATTCATATCCACTCGTTACAAAACTTTTACCTTGAGTTTTTTTTTTGTAAAATAGTTAAAAGGAAATTTTTATCATTTTATTTTTATCAAATTAAAAAAAAATTTTTTAAATTGAGCTGATAAATTTTTGAATTTTCTCTTGCCATACTGATTATTTTTAGCGCGCTTATTATTATCATCATCATCTTTTACTGTAGTGAATATGTCTTACAAGAGTTGAGTTGAGGATAAAGCATCCCCTGCAAAAATAAATGAATAAATAAAGGAAGGAAGGTAAATAAATTAGTTATTGATCATTTGTTGGCGGAGAAAGTAACGAACGACTTACTTCTCCGATTGTCAACCGTCAAAGTTGACAACTTATTATTTAAAAACTAAAGTAAAACTTAGTAAATACTTCCAATCGCATATAAAGTTAAAGATTTTATTTACCGTCTGGATATTTCATTTTATTTTTAAGACTTATACAAAAATTTTTTTTTTAGAAAGCAAGAATTATTGGCCCAGGATGTTGATAGTTAAGTTTGTTGATTGATTATGTACAGTACACACACACACACAGTCACAGTGTATTGTCTCCAGGAAACCAAAATCAAAAAAAGAACTTTATCGGAGTTTGACAGTTTTGGAAAGAGAATAAAAATGGAAATTTTGTCATCAATAGCAAATGATGAAAGAAACAACATCCATAGACATTGAAAAGTCTCAGACAGAATATCAATTTTAGGAAACACGACAAAAAATGAGAAGGAATATGCATGCATTACAAGAGTAAGACTGAAACTGAAAGTAACAGAGAAAAATACTTTTTTTTTTTTTACTTTAAAAATAAAATGAACACCTCGAACAACCAACCAAACATTGAACGACGACATTCAATCGATAAAATTAAAATTCTATAATTCATTTTTCACCATAAAATCTTTGAAGAAGTTGGAAATCCCGAAGCATTTTTTGAGTTAAAGTAAAGACTAAGAGTTAACAAACACTAACAGTAACACTAACAAGGTTGTTTAGAGAACTTGAGTAATTTACAAATTTGCTGAAGATGAGAAATCACACTCATTTGCAGTGTGCTTCCATGTCGGTCACAAAATAAACAATCTCAACAACTGCTACAAACAAAACTTACTCCTTCAGACAATTATCAAGTATGTGGGTCCCTGATAAATCTTTAGTTTCACGCTCAGTCTCTCTAATGATAATAAATTTATTTATCATTATCGTAGTTGTGGACACTTAAGTTTTTTTTAAAAAAAGCACAAATTTCGATCGAATTTTGTGTTCATTCAGTTTGTCCCCATGCCCTTGGGAAATATCCACGTCCACCTAGATTGGTAAAAAAAAGTAAACTTTTGTGTGTATATTATAAAAATAAAACAATAGCAGGGGATTTATATTTTTAGTGTTGACTGTTGAGCAAACAAACGTGACCATTTGGGGGCTTAAAATTCTTTAATTTTTAGTTGTTTGGGAGCTAAAACAGTAAAAAATATTTTTCAAACTTATGAAATTAAACCCTTTTAAATAAAATAAACTACAGTAACAAATAGAACTGAACATAAAATATTAAAACATTTTACAACAAAAATAAATAACTTCGAAAAATCACTTCCATGAGCGAAAACCAAACAAAATAAAATAGGTTTCCGTTTAGCCAAAAATTTTAAACAAACTTACTTGCTTTCAAGTTGTTTTCGCTTAAAACTCATTCCTTTTTTTTTCTTTAATGTTCAAATATTAAATTAAAAAATTAGTGATAATATAATTTCACATTTCAATTTATTATTATAATAAAATTAAAGATAACTAGTTAGTAAAACGCAATAAATACATAAAATAAAATTCAAATACAGACTAACTTTGTTACAACACCGGGCACCGGTGTTGTAACAAAGTTATACTAATCATAGCAACGGAATACGATACAATGAAAAACGAAATAGAACCGAATTGCAATAAATTTTCCCTATATCAGTTACGATATTCACTTCAAAAGTAATACTTTTCGTTTAATTTTATTATGTCGGCCTACGATGCCAGAAGTGTATAATGTTATGTTGTGTTGTGGCAGTTGAGGTTGAATATTTCAGCTAATAACTATTTTTTTTTTTTTTTTTTTTATTGTTACAAAAATTCTGCAGGTTTTTTTAACATGAAAAAGTTTTTGACGAACGCTAACGCATGAATCATGTTTTCATTAGAGAAAGTTTTCCCTATTTCACAAAACTAAATTTCATCAATAACAACCTAAACATAGAAATTTGATTTGCCATAGATATCTATGATTGAGTAAGAACAGTTAGACACTTTTTGAGTAAAATAAATACTGATTTAAAACCTTTTATGGTATTTTATATGGCTTTTCTGCTCCAAATAATTTAATTCTCATAACTTAAAGATGAAAAATAAGGATTACGTTTAATAAAATTACATCTATAATGTTCTTATTGTAAACACATATGAGCTCAAAATTCAAAAGTAACAAAAATTTTTATTAAAATTCACGAGTAAACCTATGTGGACCATGCGAGAAAATACCATGCAATCACCACAGAAGTCAATTCCATTTTCAACTTTAAACAGCACTGTTTCTCTTAGGCTCAACAGGTAAAGTGTGAAATAACCTCAAAGGTGACACACCTTTTTCACTCAAAGACATTAACACAAACAAACTAAAAAATTTGCAAGAATGATTTAATAATACACAGAGAAAGCTGCATCTCTGAGAAAAATCAACAATAATAGTAGATATCTTAAAGTTCTCGCTAACATGTATTCAGGTCGTGGTACTAATTTCACCAACATCAGCTCAACAACTTTACAAATTGACACTTCTATTAAAAATTTTTTTTTTTTTTTTTTTTTTTTTTTAAGCGTATCACCCCAAGCAAGGCTGGAGGCCACTATCATGCAAGGGGTTATAGAAGGGTTGGAGGAAGAGCAGATAGGAGTGGTAAAGGAGAGGATGTGGAGAAAGAGAAAGACAGTGGGTCGATCAAGGCAAGGGGGTTACAGAAGATTTGGAGCGAGAGCAGATAGGAATGAAAGGTGAAAGGATGTGGAGAAGGGAAGTGGATAGATCAAGGCAACTGGAGATGTCAATTGACGCTACACTTAAACCGTTGGAGATTGTATTTGTCAGGGAAACAGTAATAGGGAAGGGAGTTCCATAGGCGAGTACACCAACATTATCTACACACAGCAAACAAACCAGACCATCCAGACAAAATCAGTTCAACGTGGAGCATCGGAAAATAACAAAATTTTAATCACAACCGCTAATTCTTTTCTTTCTACACTACCAACATATCTCCCAGAGCTTGCCATGACTCTGACACACTAGAGAATTATATAGCACCCTGATGACACAGTACTTCAGACAAGTAGATTTTCATTGACATATTTAAATACACATCGCAAGCACACAGTGTGACTGATTTTCTTTTTAGCCAACGAGGGACAAAAGAAACATACACAAACTTTATGTACGTATGGGAAGAATATGTACGTATGGGCAGAATAAAATTCTCTCCACCTGGAGGGGAATATTGTAGAGTTACCCCACTTACTTTCCTGAAAATATTGTCACTAGGGGATGCACAGTAAGACTATAAAGAGACAGTGACATTCTCTTTTTCTTATTTCAGGGATGGTAAGATGTAGGTTGCATGTAGATAAAACACTACTGCTGAGGTGTGTTTGCTTCCCTTGGTCCTCTGTTGACTTTTGAACACACATGCATGCATATATACACGTGTCTGTCACACAAGCTTGTTACACTTCTACACAAACACTTTCACTAGATTAAATGTTTTTTCATTTAGGTTCATTGTTTTGTAGCATGCAACAATATTCTATTGTCTATGTATACCTTTGTTTTGTTAATACAAACATTATGTATACAGTAGTTCCCTGCTCGAATTAACTGTGGACAGTGCTTGTCAATTCTGGGCAATAAATATGGCAGAGATAGAAGAACCTTCACTATTTCCTAATTTATCACTGAAGCTGAGACACTTTAACAAGGAAGATTAGGCCTTAATCACTAAAGAAATTCAGAACTTGCTTTCTAAAGTCATAATTGAAGAAAGCATTTCACCATGGCGAGCCCAGCTAGTAGTGGTGAATGATCTTAATCACCGTCATAAAAATGAATGTGCATAGATTACTCAGACAATAAACTTATACACAGAACTGGACGCTTATCCCCTGCCAAGAATTGATAAAATGATTAATGACCTCGCTAGATACAGCATTTTTTCTCAGTTTGACCCCAAAAGTGCCTATCACCAGGTGCCGCTTAAAGAATCAGATAAAAATTACACTGCTTTTGAGGTGAATAGTCTTTTGTTTCAGTTCTGTAGAATTCCATTTAGTGTAAAAAATGGGGCCACCTCATTCCAGAGAGCTATTAACAAATAAAGAAAGAAAACCTATGCGGTGCGTTCCCTTTCAGTGACAATTGCAGAGTGGCCACAGACAGAACACAACCAAAACATAAAAAAGTTCCTGGGAGCTATTATGAAAGCTAAACTTACCCTTCAGTTTGCTCCATCAGTGTGTTGGGATACTGTGTTGGCGATGGTTAAGCCTGACCCAGAAAGACTTCATCCCTTAAGAGAACTACCTCCACCAGAAAACTTGAAATCATTAAAAAAAGGCGCTGGGCATGTTCACATATTATGTGAAATGGATAAACGAATTTTCTAACAAAATTTGGCCTTTAATAGAAACTAAAAATTCCCACTGGAGAAGAGGGCACTCAAAGTTTTCAATCAATTAAAAAAGAACTAGGGGAGGCTGCACTACAACCAGTTGACAAAAAGCTTTCCTTTTGAAGTTGAGTGCAATGCATCAGAGGTCGCCATTTCTGCCATCCTTTACCAAGGCAGACACCCAGTAGCGTTCATGACAAAAACACTACAGGGAAGTGAATTAAAATATCACATAGCAGAGAAGGAAGCGACTGCAATTATTGAGGCAGTTTGCAAGTGCAACCACTATCACGACAACATTTCCCCCCTAGTTACTGACCAAAGATCAGTGGCCTTCATGTTTAACAACGAAAAGTGTACCAAAATTAAAAATGCCAAGATTCAGGAGTGGCAGTTAAAACTTGCAGCATTTAACTACACGATAAAATATCATCCTGGCAAAGAGAATGTGGTTCCTGACATATTTAACCGAGCTTACACTTGTTCAGCCATTACCACTTCAGCCCTCACTGACATTCACATGGACTATGCCACCTGGGAATTACTTGACTCCTGCATTTTGTTAGAGCAAAAAATGTCCCTTTTTCTACGGAGGAGATAAAAAAGTGTGTGCTTCTTGTAGAGTCTGTGCAGAAATTAAAACTCATTTCTATTGCCCACCTATGGAATGACTAAGTATCGACTTCAAGGATCCCATGCCTTCTGTCATGCGTAACATGTATTTACTGGTAGTAATTGACGAATACTTGCAGTTTCCATTCATCTTTACATGTCCAAACATGCACATGACATCAATAATTATATTCCTAGATCTATTGTTCAGCTTAGCTGGGATACCCAGATAGAGGGGCATCCATCATATCTGAAGAACTGAGAAACTATCTCTCCCAAAAAGGGAGTCATAACAAGTAAAACCACTCCATACCACCCAACTCGGAAAACACTGGTTGAATGATTTAACAACATTATATAGAAGGCAATACATCTAGACATTAGGCCATGTAACATACTTGAAAAGTACTGGGATTTGGTGCTTCCTGAAGTGTTACACTCCATAAGATTGTTGCTGTGTACCTCAACAAATGCCACCTCTCATGAACACTTCTTTTCATTCCCGCACTGCTCATCACATGGGGGTTCACTTTTGTCCTGGCTAATGTCGCCATACTATTAAAAAGGTTTGTAAGAAACAATAAAACTGATCTTTACGTGGACAGTCAAACTCCTCAACAGTAATCCGACATATGCCAACATAAGATATCCTGGTGGAAGCGAGTCTACTGTATCTGTTCGTGATTTGACACCCTGCTCTGAAATGGAGTTAACTGCTGATCCCCCTCACAAGATAGAATTACTCCGATTGTTTCTATAATAGAGGAGGGCATGGCAAGTAATGGAGATGTTGCTGAGGTCCAACAGATGAGATCCTGATGGACGATGAGACCCCCAGATCATTATGGATAGTGACGCCACAATTTTCCAAGAAACAAAGAATGTGGCATCCTACGCTTGTGTTGTATGAGCAATAGACTCACCGAAGTGGGATATATAATCTGTGATTTACCTCCCTTTTATTTTGTAGCTGCATTTAGTTTAGCTAAACAAAGCTTAGTACTTATCACACTTCCTACACTAAATCTTCTAACACTTTGGGATAGACCATGACTGAGATTTTTATGGTCCCACACCCCAGATGAGGCCAAAAACAAATCTGCAATTTCTTTTTCTCTTCCACTAGCTTCGGTGCTCTTAACTTCTTTACTCTCACTGACACTGTGAAACACCTAATCCAAGTTTCTATATATTCAGGATTCTTCATCATGGTCAATTAACTGATTGGTGATGCCATATTGTTATGATAGGTATTCTCTCTGACAGATGTAGTCTTGTCAAAAGAAGATAACACTCCTGTAGGTATAGCAATAATGCCTTTTATACAGAACCTAATTTACATATCACTAAATCTTCTTTGTTTTCATGTAAACATGCACACATTAACATGCCACTTTTGAATTCCATAACAGAATACCTGACAGTGAATTAATAGACTTCCATATTATTTGAGAAAATTCTGTTCTGATATCTTTAATAGCATTAGGTTACCAGTTTGTTGATAGGATATTTTCTTGTATTGGAGAGAGATATATATTTATGTGATAGGTTTTAGTGAAGATATTACTGTGGTCAGATAGGATTTTTTTTTGAGCAGGAGATAGTATAGTGTTGTATGTGACATGTGGTTTACTGGGGACTAAGTCCCATAGAAAGGAAAGAAGACATGCTTTGTTCTTATGGTGTGTGTGTGCACACACACACACACAGAGACAGACAGACATTTTCTCTTGTACTGCTTTACACAATGCTACCTAGCAGGTGTGCTCCAAAATCTCATAACTAAGGCTCTGCAACTTTTTAATGGTGGACTGTGAAATGTGAGGGCAAACATTGTCATGGAGCAAAATTGGGTCATCTCTGTTCACTAGTTTAAGTTGTTTCTATTTTACATGACAGATGTTTACAGTTATCCTGAAGTTTTCTGGCTGCTGTTTTTGAATTTTGTCTAACCAATACATTCAATCAAATTATTTTTTTTTTATGATTGAAACCATCTCTATATAGGAAATAAACCCCATTTCCAACACAATTGCATACTCATATACATACTGTATTAAAACACAGACAAACTTTATTTTCTATTGAGTAACAAACAATTATTACAAACATGCCAAAAAGATTCCACAATACAACACACACTGTTTAAATTGAAGTAACTGTTGATTAGAAACTAATATCACCATCAATCAGAGAAAACTAAAACTGTTTTCTCAAGCTGACTTTCATGAAAAATTTCTTATAAAAACCCACCAGTTTTGACATTCAGAGCAGAGATGTAGCTGTCTCCAAACCAAAGAGAAGACACACCAAATATCAGTCGGTTAATCTATATCTATTTATCTTGGTCTTTTTACATCTATTTTTTTTTGTGTCATTATTTTCATAACCATACCATTCTGACACTTCAACATAGAATAATGGTTAGCAAGTCTAGTCTGGTTGACCATTACGACTGAGTTTGATCCTCACTGGGCCTCATACAAAATTCAACATTAAATAACTCCCAAAAATAATAACAACACTTTTGCTCTCTCACTCAATCAAGCAAATGTGAGCTCAGATAGTAGACATATTTGTTTGGCCAATGATGAACTTCATAGCCTAAAAAAACATAACATTGTTGGTAGATGTTTTGATATAGAAGAGGAGTTTGAAGGCCAGGTCAATTTGTCCTTACTTGGTGCATACCAGCTCTTGAGGCTGATATCTTCCACAGTGGCTGCTAAGAAATATCTGGTCTATAGGAAGCTCTGCTTGTATGTGAAGAACATATGCCAATGAAAACAACAATATGATTGTTGACACCAAGAAAAAAAACTCATGAAAATAGATTATGGTATAATCAGATACATATTTTTACTGTATTCATATGAATATTGTGGGTCCATTGCCAACATCAAATAATTTTATAGTCTTACTGAGATAGATCCTCGTGATAATCAAAAAAAAAAAAAAAAAAACCCCAAGAAAACTTATAACAAAACAGTTGCTAAAACATTAATGGAACAATGAATAGTAAAATCCAGCATCACAGAAATATGAACCAGTTTCAGTTAATTCTACTTCCTGTAAACTAACAAATCTTTTGGAAATACACAAAAGAAACTGCATGTCATACATACTGGATTTTGATAGATCAATAAATTGGTCATAAGATAGTGGAGAGGAAAATTTAAAACACTATCTCTTTAATAGTGCAAAAGGTTAAAACTAGAGGCAAGTATTCATTATAATTTTTATTGTTGTGTCTCATGTAAATTTTAATTATTAAAATAAGCAGAACTTACATTTTTTAGGCAATATTCCAAAGGAAACTTAGTAGCTTTTGAAATTTCAAATTCACTAATTCATTAATCAGTAGTTCTCATATATGAAAAAGAGACTTGAATGATAAAGATGTGGTTCTACTGATGATTGTAAATAATTGTATGGTCAGAATATGTGAGCAATGAGAAAAATAAAAAAAACCCATTAAAATATTAAAGCTTTAAAAAAGAAATACAAACAGCAAATTCATTAAATTTTCCTATAATTTTTATAAAATATTTTTATTTAAACATTTTGGTAAAATACCTTTTAGTAAGTTTTATCATACTTTAAGAATTGTGCTCTGTGCATTAATTTTCTGTATAATGAATATTAGCAAATTCCGGCTAAGTTTTTAAAGTCTTAATCAAAACATTTACTTGCCTTATTTGTGACTAAATTTTTCTTTATCAATTTTTAAATTCTCCATTGTATTTTCAATTTAGTATATTATAAGCAGAAAATATAGCACATACATGTTTGTTAATGGTTCAGTCAATTTTTTTTTAACCAAAAATTGATTAGGTAAAAATATAATTTTCTTGCTTTATTAAAGCAAAATCAGTTCTTGCAATTAGATCCTAATGTTTCTTACATTTAGAGATAAATGACAAATATTGAAATTTAAATAATTCAACCTTCCTTCAGGTTTCATTCACCAGTTTTAGAAGCACTTGATTTATTGCATTTGAGTGAGTGTTCCATTTACTAAAATCACCACCATTGGTGAGAAGTAATTAAAAAATGTTGCATTTAAAATAAATACAAAACTTTAATTAAAAATTTTCTATCACCTCCTCCCCACCCACACTACGCCTAGAAAACAAAACCTTGCCAGTTGTCTTAAACTAATGATTTATTGTTGATGGTATGATGTTAATTTCAAGCTCTGATTGAGACAAAAGAGACACTTCCATTTGTAAAAGGCCCATATTTAACAATTTAAGAAAATTTTAATTTGCAGATTAAAAATGACCAAACATGCCATTATTAATTTTTAAGACACTAAAATTTTATTAGATGTGTGATCTTTTGGGGATATATCAACGGGCTCATTGTAAAAATGAAACAAGTTTTCTTTTACAAGGTTTCCTGGACATTTCTCTCCTTTTCCAAAATGATCCAGACATATTTAGAAGAATTCCTGTTCAGAGACTGAATTTGTCATAAAGTCGCTTCATACCTTTTTCCTGTTCAATAACTTCTTATCTATTGAATTTATATATTTACAAAGATTAATTATAAAAAAAGTTTTATCACATGTAATATGGAGGAAGTGAAGCAACACCACCGAGATAGAATGAAGACAGGTAAAGGGAAACAACTCTGAATTATCTCCCTTAGACAGACATTATTTTTATTAAAAATTATTTGGCAAAAAAAGCGAGATTGGGCTGAAAACGGTTCCAACCTAAAACTTAGAATATTTATTAGTATTGTGCTAATGAAAATTGTTGTTGTTGCTGCTGCTGCTGCGGCGGCAGCGACGACGACGACGACGACAACAATAAAATTTCTTTAATGTCATTACATTACTGGGTCTTTTTAGCTGTATGACATGAAACTCCATCCTCCATGAAAAGGATACTAAATTGACACAAAAAATAATTCAGGCTAAAATGGATAATTTCTTGAAATATTTCCCAAATGACAAAAAGTGAACAGTACTTCAAACTGTTTCTCACTCTATAAAAGAGATATCTGCCATATTTGATAATGGACTGCAAGTGGTGTAAACAATATTCTTGATAAGGCAAACTCCTGATCCATACCCATCCACTGCTTCAACACTGAGCATTTGAGGACTCATACCCAAGGAATCTTAAATAAATCTTACTTCCTGGAGATCCATCTACTAAGCAATACCTCCCCATCAAAAAATGGTGTGCTGTATATTATCAGTGAGATGATGCTTAAATTTCTCATGAAAACATACAGCATACTAAATGTTGATGGATTTTAGAAGTGTCTTTTATTTATTTTGACTGCCCCACAGTGTGGGCTCTCAAGTGGACATTTAGCACTTTTGGAACATTTCCTAAGAGATATATGCTATATCTAGTTTGAAAGTAGACAAACTATCTATCTTTGTCCTAACTCCATGTACTAGGCGTGTTCAAAAAGTATTCAAACTTTGGGCATAAAAAAAACAAACTATTTTGTACATTTCACAAAATATTTTTAATCACCTTCAAAATACTCCCTTTGAGAGTTCATACACTTATCCCAGTGGTCCTGCTACTGCTGATAACACCTCTGAAATACTTTCTCTAGAATGCTATGGAGCTCTGCAGTCACTTTTCTCATAATTTCCTCTTGCAAATCAAATCGCTTCCTTTTCAGCATGTTTTTCAGATTGGAGAAAAACCAGAAATCACATGGTGCCAAGTCTGGAGAGTAGAGAGCCTGTCAAACAAGTGGTGTGTTGTCGTTGACTAGGAAAGCTTGGATTATGTGGGTGGAATGAGCGGGCAAATTTTGCCAACATTCTCCGCATGCACAAATCTTTCCTTAAAATGGAATGCACTAATCCTGTGCTTATTTCTACTTTGTGAGAAATTTCCTGGATAGTTACATGGCAGTCTTTCATGACTATTCACCTAAACTTCTCAATCGGCTCCTCATTTCAGCTTGTTGATGGCCTGCCTGAGTGTACCTCACTCTCCACTGGAGTGCAGACATGTTTGAAGCAGTTGTACCACTCCTTGATCTGAGTTTTGCCCGGATGGTTTGAGATTGAGTATCATTAAGCTTTTGGCAAAACTTGATGCAATATCTCTGCTCATGGCATTCAGTCATCTTGCATGAAAATAAAAATCTGATGAGTGTGCACAACATATCTGTACTGTAGGCATAACAGCTAGGAACTGACACGTGTGAAAATTTTCACACATGTGCAAGAAGGGTGGAATCATCTCCCATGCAAAGGATTTTGCCCATGTGGCATTAGTTTTGGTGGGAAAAAACAAAGTCAGATACTTTTTGAATGTACCCTATATTTGGCAAGTTATGGTCGTTTGAAGTTAATCAAAATTTGTACATTTTTAATCATTTACTTTTAGATGACCAGTTCTGGATAGTTGGCATTTTCTACCTCTTTTTTCTAGGAAAGTTGTTGGACTCATGTTGAAATGAATGCTATAAATGATAGACAGGTGTTAACTCTTTTCCAAAATGAACTACATCAAGTGGGTTTTGGGGTGCTACAGTACAAAATTAAGTCAACACAATTTTTTGCCATATTTTTCCTGCTTTTTTGTTTTTGACACCTCAAGTTTGAATAAGGCTAACAAAAAAATGTCCAAAAGAAAATTAGTTTTTTCTTTTCAGTGTAAATTCACATGTAGAACAATTTAAATCTTCAAAATGTAATAAAATTGTTCTTAAGATATTTAAAACATACTCTGTTCCTTTTATACATTGAATTGATCATTACTCACTTTTGGCACTGTAAGCTGGGCACTAAAAATCAATTTTTGACATAACTTTCCTTGTATTTATCAATAAATCATGACCTAGACCTCTATTCCTACATTTTTTGAGGTGCTGAAAATTTCCATAAAATTTAGATGCAAATTTAAGATCTTTTCAGGAATTTTGACTGCACTGCAGACCAATCTTTTGAAATGTAAACCCCTATTTTTTAATTAGAAATGTGAAAGTTTTATTTTAATTTTCCTCTTAAGTACATCATTAATACAATTCCATCATTGAGTTAAAAATCATTCAGGATACTTAAAAACCACTAATCTCTGCTTCGTTCTATTGTGCAAGACTATTCTATGCTCAGCCATAATAATTCATGTGATAAAGACACCATACTGCCATTCTTGGTCAACTTGGAAATACTCTGCCACTTTGCAACATGGATTTGTTTCAATCTCCAATTTCATTGTCAAGACACATTTCTAAATGGCTCTTATTAACCTCAGAAAGAGGCAATAATTTCCTTTATTTTTCATTGCATCCACACAATGACATGGGAAAAATGTAAGAAAAAAATGAGGTTTAAAATACAAAATAACCCAGGTGTTTTTTGTTTATTCTGTACAGTTAGATACAACCAACACTTCACCGTTTTGTTTTCCGATTGAATTTCATGGCTTTTGACCCTTGCTGGGCTCCTTTTCTGGCACTCTTCACTAGACCATTGAATTTTCCCTTCAGTTTGGCACGTTTTCTGAAATTAAAAAGAAATAAAAAAAAAAAGAAAGAGAGAATTAAATTTCTGTGAAACGAACAAAAAAGAAAAAAAATAACTTTTTTTAAAATCATTGTTATTTTGCTTCATAGTTGGTTTCCTATGGATGTATGGTTGTCCAAAAAACATGGCTTCAACAAAGCAAGAGTTATCTTATGTCACTTCAACTATGCAAGAGTTAAGAAGTGATCTGGGTATTGCATAATGAAGCCTCTGTACAAGCTAATTTTGTATTTTCACATTAATGAAAGAAACAATTAAAATTACATTGGGTAATGATTATTAATAAATTAAACCACCTTTATGATTTACTAACAACATTTTAGGTATGATTAAAAGTAAACAAGTTTCCAACAGTATAATAAAACTAAAAGCGTATCAAATAAAGCAAAGTGTGTGTGTGTGTGTGTGTATGCATACACAGGGTGGTCCAAAAGTAGGTGGACTGTATGTGGAATAGGTTTATGTATCAGTATTACAACTGAGTATCTTGATGAAATATTTCCTGAGAAATGGATTGGCTGAAGATGTCCAATTGATTGGCCGGCATGTTCACCAGACTTGATCCCAATGGATTTCTTCTTTTGGGGGAGTACTCAATGATAAAATTTATAGTCGAAAACCAAGAAGTGTCAGTGATTCGAAAAATTACATAAGAGATGCATTTCAAGAAATTAATACCCAAAAAGACTTGTGGAAAAAAGTTTGTCGAAACTTTAGAGGTAGACTTCAAAGCTGTGTAAATTGTGATGGAAAACAGTTTGAGCACCTGCGTTGATAAAATTTAATGGCTTTTGTATTATTGTTCACAATAAAATTTAATTGTCAATGTAATAATTGTGTTAGTAAATATAATTGTATGTATATGTAATCTCAAAATTAATGTAATTATTTACTGTCCACCTACTTTTGGACCACCCTGTGTGTGTGTGTATATATATATATATATATATATATATATTTTGAATTGGACATAGTCCGACAATTTATTTAAAGACATTTTTGATATGTTTAACGTTCTTTTTATGGGAGAACAAAAATTTTCTATGAAAATTTCTTGGACAATCAGGCCGGTAAATGTTATTTAATACTGTTTATTATAAACAGAGCATTTACTTAAATACTTGTATCTATAAAAAGAACGTTAAACATATCAAAAATGTCTTTATATATATATATATATACATACATACATACATACATACACACACACACACTGAATGATTGATGAAAATGAAATGAATGCAGAAAGGTTTCTTAAAATTTCAATGATTGAATTTCTGAAGATTTTAAAATGTGTGTTAGTTAAAATCTATTTTTATTGATTTTTTTTTTTTCACTGTCAAATTTATAAACAATTAATTTCTCTAAATTGGATAAAACTCAATGTCCTCAATTCTTTTTTCTCATAGTATAATTTTATAAATATTTAATAAACATTTATATGCATTTTAAGTAATTTTGTTCCTGGGTTTTAATCACAATCTGTGAGAATACTTAGGTATTAAAATTGATTTTTTTTTGTTTTTAGAAATACAGAGTTCTTTTTCTAATTTGAATAAAAAGAATAACAAGGAATTCAGTTTATGAATAAAAGGGGACGAGAGTAATGTCTAACCAAAGTTGAGAAAAAAAGAAGAAAAATAAAAACACTCAGACAATAAAAATTATAGATTGGCAGCAAAATGTTTAACCACTACCTGCATTACTTACTTAATACGGCTATTGTATTTATAATCAGTGGGTCTGATAAGTATATTCAGGTTACTGTGGGTGGGTGAAAGAAAATGAGAAGACTTTAGGAACAGGAGCTGGAAACTGAATTCTAAGGACATTTAAATTGATATACAATGTTGCAAAACACTAGTTGATGAGAAGAATTATTGCAGATGATTAAGTTAGTTGTATTAAATTTAGTATAGTATATAATTAGTTTTATTTTTTTGCTGGAATCAGTGGGGAATATATTAGTGCTTATGAGTTTAAGATTTTTCCATCTTGTTTGTAGTTAGAATGCATTTAGTTGCAGTATCGTCGGTTGATATGTTTAGGGTTATTTCAGGAAGTATTATGTTCTTTTTGATTTATGTTAATATTTCTAATAGCTTGTCTAATTTTTTCATCAACAATGTAATTAGGAAAGTCATTACTAATGAAATTTTGTTTAATGTGTTTTAATTCAGTGTAGAAAATTTTTTTGTGGATGAGTTAACTTTTGCACAGTTTATTAAATTTTGTATAATAGCTATTTTGTAACAGGACATTCACTTTTATAGGTGAGAGTGCACGTGTTTATGCTAGTTGGTTTTTTATATGGGGAGGTAGTAAATGTTTTATTATTGTTGTCTATCAATACATCAAGAGAAGGAATTGTTAAGTTCATATGTGAATTTAAGAACAGAGTTTTTTTTATAAGATTTTTTGTAGTTCATGTATTTCATCTATGTTTTTAACTAAGATGAGAATATCATCTACGTATTTTAGGAAGATGGATTTTTTTTAGTGGTGTTAAATATCTTATTTTCAAGGTTAGTCATATAGAAGTTACTAAATGTTGGTCCCAGAACTGAACCCATGGAAACTCCATCATGTTGTACATAGATATTATTTTTATGGTCATAGAAGGGGACCTTGGTGGTACAAGTCAAAAGTAGTTTCCATAATATTTTAGGTTTAATTTTTAGTGGAAGGAGAGATGGACCATTGTAAATATTCTTTATAATTATATCAATTATTTCCCTAACTAAGACATTGGTAAATAAACTTTCACCATCAAGTGAGGCTATGGTTTCATTATTAGGTTTTTGTGTTTTTAAAATTTGGATTAGTTCAGGAGTTGATTTAATACTGTATTTACTAGGTAAGTATAGTGTAATGAGTTGGTTTTTGATTTTGGATAATTGATAAACCAGAGTGGGATATAATAGGATGGAGAGGAAAGTTAGGTTTATGTATTTTTATAGTTTCATATATGCATCCTAGTTTGGTAGTTTGTAATTATTTTGGGAAGTTTTAAGTTGTCCTGTTCTACGTTGTTGGCTGTGATCAGTTTATTGATTTTCCATTTCAGTTGGTTAATAGGATTTTTGCTGACTTTTCTAAATTTTGTGTGATCATTGAATATTTGTTGTAGTTTGGAATTATAATCAGATTTATTAAATACAACTAAGATATTGGTTTTATTCTCTTTTTTATAGTTATAAGAGTATGGTCATGTAGTTTCTTCGCAGTGATTTTTAATTGTTTTGTTAGGAGTTTGGAAGAGTTTTTTTCCTTTGTTATGTTTGTTTTTTATTGCTTCGGCTTTAAGTAGATCACAAATTTCTGGTTTTGTTTTTATTAGTTGTTGTTCTTCAAGTTTTTGTATGTTTTGATATAACATTTCAATTTCAGTTTTTTATCTAATCTATTGTATTGTGTGTAAAGGTAACAGTTAGGTCTAATGTTGAGCAATTCCTTTTGGGGGTCTGTTAGTTCATAGTTAGAGATGTTAATGAATTTATCTTTATTATTGGGAGATGATTACATTCTTTATATAGTGTATTATGTTTTTCTTAATGTTCAGATGGTGTTGAATTTCAGATTTATTAGCAATTTCTTCAAGGATTTCTTTAAATGATTCAGGAGTGGTTGAGAGTTTGTTGTGGATCTCTTGTGCTTTTTTACTGAGAGTTTCTAAGTTGGCTTTTGCGATTTTGATTTGCCTTTTCACAAGGTTAGGTTTAAATTGTCAAGTGTTGATATCATGATAAGCTGTTAGATCATGTAATTTAAAATATGTATATTTAGGCAGCATATCTTCATTTAACATGCTTAGTTGAATAATCTGGACACATTATGTCTATTTATTTTAATTTTAATCTTCTTGAATTGTCTGATTGACTTCTTAATGTTGATATTAAATTCATTAAGGAAGGTGCTGTATTTTTTCCTTTTATTTTCATTGTATTTAAATGTCCTTTAAGAGATTGTACATTTAACAAAAAAGTAAATACATATGTTGGCTTTTCTACAATAACATTATCAACTCTATATAAGGAGCAAACAACCAACACTAAATAAAGTTATGAGTATAGTAATAATGTTTTAAAATGTTTATAATAGCAATGTTTTTAAAAATGTTTAAAATCAAATAAATTATATTCGTACAGATTAAGTTACCTCCCTTAGATAAAAAACAAGAAAGAACTCTATAACTTCAGTTAATTTTAAAACAGTTATAATAGCGCATGTTTACGAGTGATTATAAAAAAAAACCCAAATCTATCAGTTACATAGTTACATTAATTTTTTTTGTCTTAGCAATTCACCCTTGAATATGTTCTTGGATGAAATTGAAAGTACTTGGGAAAATGAAAAAAGTAAAGAAAAAAAACTACAGCGCCTTCCTTAATGAGTTTAATATCAACATTAACAAGCCAATAAGAGAATCGAGAGGATCACAGTAAAAATAAATAAACATATGTCCAGATTAATATATATATATATATATATATATATATATATATATATATATATATATAATTATATAAAATATGGATATTATTAATATAAATGTTATATTTAGTGGATACATATAGTAGACATCTGTGTTTTTTAAAACAGTGTAATTATTGTCTACTAGTCTGGGTTTTTGAATCTTTAATAAAGAAGACCTGATCTTTCTTAGAATTCAAACTTGTATCACCATTATGTAGAAGCTTCCATTGTATACCTTGGCATGCTTTTAGACTGCTCAGCCATGAAGCAAAGTTCAATTAGCCTTATCAAGGTAAGCACATCTCTTGTTATATTTCAAAGCCCAGATTTTCATATCCAAAAATATAAAGTATATATATTCACAACACAGCATATTTTAACCACATGGTGAGTACAACATTTTTTTTGTTTGGTTCTCAAAGCCAACATAAAAATTTCTATTTGGTTCTCACTAAGCAATGAACTTACCGCTTATTTAAGTCCTGGTAGTTGAGCTGTATATAAGCATAGGGATCAGGTTTTCCTTTTTGTTTTATATCACCACCTGCCTTCTGAAAAAAAAACAAAAACCCAAGTTACTAGTTACATATCAAAGGCATAAAAACAATAACAACCAAGATGTATTATTGTTTTAATTCAGATAGAGTATGAATGAAAAAAACTAAATAGAAGGAAATTGAACTTAAAAAATTTTAACACAAAAGTCAGTAAATGAGAAGACTCAACTCCAAGAATAACCTTTTTTTATGTAAGACTGATAATGAAAAGCAGGTAAGACTTTATTTTTCCACTTAATCCAACATTGACCCATTACTCACATAGATCCAACATTATAAAGTAAAAATCTCAGTTCAAAATTCAGCTAATAACACCGTGTCAGGCTATAGATTTATTTATCCAGAATATACTTGTGAAATTCATCAGTTTGATGCTTTGGCAAACTTCAGTTATGTTTTTAGCTGAGGATGATTAGGAGTTTCGGGTCTTTCAACATCATACTCCACTGCTCTGTGATGATCCAGTTGATACTGATTGGATATCGACTTGTGTGCCATCCATCAACTACAACTGTTCTTATAATGTGCACAATCCACTGTGAATTGTACTCGTCTGGCAATTTTATAGTCTAATCATGAACAACTTCCAGTTTACCAGTTTCTGTGTTCTTCTGTAAAGGAAGTGAATGCAGTAACAGTTTTGCATATATATATATATATATATATATATATATGTGTGTGTGTGTGTGTGCTTGTATGTATGTATGACGGCTGTCCATTTGATTATGACATCACCATAAGATTGTTCACAAACCCATTGAGTTACAACCAAATCAATCCATTTTCTCTTTCCAGCTGCACATTCAATTGATACATTCTTCAATATGGAGAATAGCACTAGAATGTAGAGCTTGTCTTCACTCAAGTTTTTGTGCATTTACCTTCTGATATATACCAAACAGAAAAAGTGAGTTTAATAAAAGGATCTTTGAAATATTTCTTGGGCATGTGTTTCTTACATGCAAACATGTACTAGATATCTGATGTTTATTTAAATGTGGCATTAACTGGTAGGATTTACTAAACAAGTATGATATTGTTTTCAATCACCTTGATGGTTTACATATACACTGACATTGCCAATATTAAAATGATGCAGGAAGTATCATATGCCAAATTTGTCATCATATGTTTTGCATGTGAAAAATACAGTGAATATTATTAATTAAAGAAATTGAGACTTCTTATCTAGAATTCTGCAAGAAAACTTACTTCCAAAGAATGACTAAGGGTTATAAAGAGCATATTTTGTCTTGCTTTACAGAGGAATTTTAATAACTCACAGTTGATGAGCGTTACTTTTTTGTTCACAGGGCAATAAATGAATAAAAATCACTACTGAAACAACCATGCAGGTATGAATGTGTGACTGCATTTTTCTCAAATAGTCAAAAAACACACACGCACAAGAGAAAAAAAGGAATTATTTTCTTTGTATTCTTTGAATAGTTTGAGTAATGTGTTGAAACTAAAAAATCAGGAAAATTGGTTGTAAAAGAAACAAATAGCCTTCTCAATGGTATTTTTCATTTTGTTTAAGGCTCATTTTCCTAGTAAATGAGAAGTTAAAAAGGTTAATTGGTGTGTTTAAGATTATGAAAGTGAGGCCTTCATTTGTTGTTTCAATTAACTTTGCACAAAATAAAGAAAAATATTCTCAGAGCTGAATGCTGCAATGAATAAATAGCACAAGGCAATTAAAATGCTTACTTTCGATTTGTATTCTGTGCCAAAGCTTTGTGACTTAGAAGGTTTCTTTATTGGCCGATGAATTCCTTGTCCTCCAGCTGAGAAAGAGAAAAAAAAATAACAACTGAGAAACCAACAAAAAAGTTAACATTAAAACTGTTATGTATATGTGTGTGTCTTGATTGTGTTTTTGTAATAAATTTGAAAAGAAAGTATTTGACATGGGAATAAATATTTTCAGAAATATTCATAGATCAAGAATGCAACATTGCTCCTCAAATTTTGATGACTATATTTTGGTTTTACACATATTTTCACTGAGATTGTTTCTACAAAACCATATTATTGAAAAGGAATTATATATATATATTTTTTTTTTGAATTGGACAAAGTCCGACAATTTATTTAAAGACATTTATGATATGTTTAACGTTTTTTTTATAGATACAAGTATTTAAGCAAATGCTCTGTTTTATAATAAACAGTATTAAATAACATTTTCTGGCCTGAATGTCCGAGAAATTTTCATAGAAAATTTTCGTTCGACAGGAATCGAACCTGTATCCTATACGGAACCGTCATTTCACGTGATGTGGTAAAACGGTTAAGGCACGTCACATGAAATGACGGTTCCGTATAGGATACAGGTTCGATTCCTGTCGGAGAACGAAAATTTTCTATGAAAATTTCTCGAACATTCAGGCCGGTAAATGTTATTTAATACTGTTTATTATAAAACAGAGCATTTGCTTAAATACTTGTATCTATAAAAAGAACGTTAAACATATCATAAATGTCTTTAAATAAATATATATATATATATATATATATATATAAAATGGGTGGCTACTCATTTACTGAGCACTACTGTCTGTTAGGGTGGCTAGACAATCTTTGATGCAGATAATTGCTCCAAAGGTGGCACATGGTGGGATCGCCTCCTTGGGCCAATATAATCAACAAAGTCACCATCCTGAGTGTGTGTGCATATATATATATATATATAAAAAACCAAATGGATAAATAGGTTATATATATATATATATATTTGGACAATGAATTGAGGTGTAGAACTGATAGTCACCATGCAGTGTCAACTTCTACACATGATTTATATCTTTAATATTATCTCTGATATTGAATACTCTTCACCTATGAACATAGCAAATTTTAAACAAAATACACACACATAATGTATGATGCTATTTAACTGTCTAGAGAAATTAAAACATGAAATGGCTTCCGGAAAGAAGAAAAGAAAATTGATAGAAGATAAAATTCTTAATTCTGGTGGAGTGATTTCCAGAGATATGGGAAATATTCAGCAAGGCAAGAACCAATAGCTAACTTGAGAAATGAACAGATCAATCAATTTGTTCAACTTCCTACAAGTTGTGGCCTGCACATAAGATACACACACACACGTATCAGATAATGTCTGAGAAATCTAGTTAGGCTAGGAAATCATAAACCAACATATAGACACTTACCGATATATTTTGGTGCATCACATTCTTCTGGAAAGCTTGCTTGTCTCTTGCGTTTCCTGCTCTGATCAGACTGAAGTAGGAATTAGGTAAAAATCAGTTAGAAAAATCCAAAAACCATAAACAATAAATTTTACAGGCTCAATCAGTTACTTTTCTTTCATCTTTAGAGAGAACTATTATTAAAGGATTTTAACTGGTGTCTATTTTGCATGGGTTAATGCAATGGTGTCTCCTTTGTATGTGCTAAATTTGGTCTACAATAAATAGTAAAATAGCAGTATTTCTTTAAGAATAATTTAGTTGACAAACAAAAGATAGCTATTTTCTAGTTTATTTAAAGAATCTGCAATAAGTTTGCTTCAAGCTACATAAATGTTGCTAAAATATATCATGAGTAAAAAATATTCAAGTGAGTGGCTCCGTAAGAGGATGGCAGCACATAATTCCATTAGCCTAGGAGCGCAAAAAGGTCATAATCTGACCTCGATTGTATTCAAATTAGCATAAAAAAACAAACTCATTGAGTTTGTGAAAACATTTTTTTAAAAATAACATAAGGTATTCATCGATATGAATACAATTTTATCATTATTTAATAAAAAAAAATAAATGAATGCATAAATACCTTCATTTTAGCCCCAATGGATTGCAGTACTTCATCAAGGTCATCATCATCTTCAGAAGATTCCTTTTCATCTAAAAAGCAAAAACCAAAAGAAACTACTGTTAGAAAAAGTAAAGAATAGTCAGAAAAGATGATAAAGACAGTTTTGACAGTTATTTCTTAAAAATTAGGAAAAAAGTAAAAATCAAAAGGATTTTCTGAAAGCTGCTATGGAAAAAGAACAATATTGTCGCAATTATCATATAGTATATACCAAGATAAATCTAGATATGGTATTAAAACTAAAACCACATTTATCCAGGACTCCTTTTAGTTCTGAGAACATTTTCAAAAGAAGAGGTGGCCATCTTGATAAATGTTTAATGATAATTTTTATTATAGCTCTTCTTATATTATTTTTATTATTAGAAACTTATTAGATTATGATTTAAAAGTTATTAAGACAAATTATGTTTATATTGTTATTTTTTATAATTATTAGAAACTCATTATTATTAAAAGTTCAGCTATCATTTTAACTTTTTTGCTTGTTCTCACTTATAAGATTCTAATTTCATTATAAATAACCATAAACTTAGATATATGACAATTACATAAGACAATTATCTTATATCAAATGGAGTCTACACAGATCAGTCAAATCATGGTATTAAAACTAAAGCTCCTAAGGCACACAAAGCTAAAAATATAAAAGAATGCTGAAAAGTTCTTGGACTGACCTATTTCCCAAAATCTGACCAAACATCAGAATTTATTTTAATCCTTTCTTGGCTGAGAACTTTTCAACAGCCCTTTGTATATATATTATTTTACCTTCAAAATATTTTTCCAAGGCCAAAATACTTTAAATTATTTCAATAATTTAATAAGTTATTTTTTTATTAATAGTATAATTATTATCTATAAGATATAACTTATAATTAAATATTGAGACAAATGAAAATTAGATGACTTTAAAGGATAATTAACATTTTATACAGGCTAACTTCATTATAATGTGATTTTGGGGGTTGGAGAATATCGTACAAGTTGGATTGTGTGAAATCAAGATTCAAGAAAGATTTTAATCTAAATAATATAGGATAAATATTAGTAAAAAAAAAGAAAAGAAAAAAAAATCCCAACCCATCACATTATGTCTGAATTTGTGTAAAATCAGGACTTTACTCAAGTATGCCGAGAGCAATCCAAACATTTAAAACTAAGACCTCCTAAGCTACACAGTTCCAAATGTACAGCCTTTTTCTTTTTTTAAGCTTCAAAAAGATTTTCTGATGTCCGTTTTCAAAAGAAAAAGTGCCATCTTAATTTAAATAGATAATCTATTTACCCTTTTCATCATCATTTGAAATGAGAAGCCTTCCATCTGAGGAAGTTTTAAATGCTGATTCTTTGCTGGTCTTATTTGAGGCTTTAGGTGGTTTTGTGGCTGGAAGAAGAAAAAAATTAAAAAAATCAAATTTAAAAAATAAATCACCACAATACATATACAATGAAAAGATTGGTTAAAAAATGGTTGGAAATCTCTAATGAAAGAAACCTTGATATAGTAAAACTATTACAATTCTTATCAGAATAAAGTATTTTCATAAATGATAAATCATTTAAGCTAATTATTTTGTTCCTTGATAGTGTGCAGGGATCAGTGATAGCATGAAAATTTCTACCCTCAAGGTACAATAGGGGTCCAAAAATACATGATTCTATTTTAGCTCTGATGAGATTTTCTAGAAACCACATTTTTATACAAGAATTCACTCAATACAAAGCTTGGGAGCTACTCAAGTTACAGGATTACTGTTAATATGGTAATGAAGAATGAGGTGTGTGATATGAATGAAAAGGGAGGTGGTAGGAAGTGAAAATAAGGAGGGCAAATAACTAACAACTTGAAGAGGTTAAGATTGTGTGTTCAGGGAAGCACCAACACAGGAGTCTGCTCAACATAGTTCTTGGGGGAAAAAAGCTCTCCAAGTGGGATTTTATTCTTACCTTTGAAACAAGAAGGATATTTTGCCTCCATGAAAGTAGCATAAGCTAAATATATTGTTTTGTTTTTATTTGTATTTTTATTCTATTTCTTCATCCATTTTATTGTATTTTTTTTAATAAAGTGTTTTTTTTTCTCTTTTTAAATTTTAGAGAAAAATGTCACTTAACCCCATTGTACTTTCTATCATTGTGTGTTGTCATATTAGTGGAATATTTCATTATCTACTGATGGGTAAAGAAAAATAAGTAAGTAAGTAAGTAAGTATGTATGTATGTGTGCGTGCATGCATGCATGCATGCATGCATGCATGTATGTATGTATAAATAGTTTTTTTTCTATGTTTATCCTACCAATCTATTTTTTCTTAGACAAAAATTAATTTTATATAAACTGAACCCTGACATTTCAAATGTAAGGTGAATAGCAGCCTGCTTTACAAAAGGTTAACCTGGGCTACAAACAATTCTTCTATGTGCTGTGTCCTTTCAGGATGTTGGTGATCTTGGCACATAGAAGAAAAAGAATTGTTTCTAGCAATCAGGTTAACTTTTTGCAAATCAGGCTACTTTTCGCTTTAAACAAATAAAGATATTTAAAAAAGAAGAAAAAAAAATGGAATAATTGCCTATATCTAAAAGTGACTATTTGGCTGAAGAAATCAGAGGAATTTAACTGGAAAGAGACAAATATAATTTACCTCATAGAAGACATCAAAGCTGCAAGGCAAAATAAAGATGGCCACTCAATTTACTGCTTTAGGGAGTTTGATCCATACTGATTACCTCACTAATGTGCTAGTCTAAGTCAAATAACTATGAAGGCAAAGAATTACCATCCCACTTACTTTCCAACCATGTCAGAATTCAAAAACATTTACATGGCCCTGTGGGAGATGATTTTTCCACTCTATAGCCTCTTTCCTACAGATGCAACATTGCAAGCCTTTTGATACTTCCATTGCAAATGTTCTGATGAACTCTATTCTTTATTGTCACTAGCTCAGACCTTTATAGTTATGATTCACCTTGATACATCCATGGGTTCGGTCCCCCACTATTCTCTATGTATTTCTTTGCTAAGAATAGCTTTCCACTCCAAAAGCTCCACAAGAACCAATGCTTTGTGGAACAGATTCTTTCCAGAAGACTACAATCTTAAGCTCTTCAAATCTAGGGTCAATAATTAACTGCCATATCGTCGTAATCTCCACTTCCTATTTTCTCCTCTTATTTTTATATCATACCTCATTCAGTAACCCTCTACATCAAGTGGCTCTGGGGCTTTGTATTGAGTGAACTTCAAGCACTATATACATGATAAAAATATAGTTTTAAGGTATGCTATATTATGCATAAAAGTGCTCAATATCAGGAATAGAGTGTATGTAAATATAAAAGTCGACACTGCAGTGAGTCTGTTTCATGTTTGAAGATTGCTCTCAAGCGTGAAACAGACTATTGCTGCTTGGTGTTGACCTCAGTGACCACTTTTATATATCAGCTTAAGATATAAACTGACATTACAATTTAATATTACACGATTATGGAATTTAGATAATACTGGTAAGCATGTGGGTAAACAACAGGTTTACCAGATAACTTATTTTAGAATATAAGACCTGGGAGATATTTATCCATTTCTAAGGATAAAAGTGGTTATGCCATCTAATATGGTAGTAATTCTAATTAAAAATATATAGTTTATTAATTTTCTTCAAGTTTAATTTTCATATATTACTTGTGACTTACTTGTAACACTGCGACTAGCACTGATATCCATGAAGTCAGTAATGTTTTCAGATGTATTTTCCTGCAGCCAAGCTTGACCACCAGGTTTGGATTTTTTGTTTTTGGCTTTCTTCTTCTGTTCTTTGCTGTCATCATCATCTTCCAAATCAGGATCAATTGTTTTAAGCACATCCTCCACACTGGTTAGAGAAGAACAATACATGTCTCATAAATAATAATAAGGGTTGAGTGAAAGAGTAGAAAGAAAGATGGCAAGAAGAAATGGAGCTTGAGAGAGAATTATATAACCAGAAGGAAAATGTAGAAAGAAGTTAGGGAATACAAGAAAAGGTTGGCTAAAAGAAAATGAAGAATTTAAAGTGTAGAAAAATGGTTTGCTTCCAAAATACTGATTTAATGATTTGGTTTTTATTTATGTCTTTATAAATGAAAAGGAAAAAAAAAGAAAAAAAAAAAATTAAATTGAAAGATGAAAATATTGTTAAAACTGCAGATTCTAGTATTTTTTTCATGACAGAAATTATTTTGTATAATCTGTATTTTAAAACGATTCTACGATACAAAAATCTTACTTAATCTCTTTATGCTGAACCAATCAAACCAGAAGAAAGGTGGAAAAAAATAAAGGTGGAATTAAAGTGAATCAAGTAATTGATTTTTATTGCTACTGTTTTTAAATATTCCACACTGTAATAAGATAATTTTGTTAGAAAAGGAAATATGTTGTGTGATGTTGAACATATATTTACCATGGTAGACACTGAAATTAGTGCACTTTCAATACATTTTCCCCTTTAATAAATTATTTTCCCTTTTAATTAAAATTGCATTCTTTAAGTTGAAATCATTGTCAGACTTATTATGATAAATGATTAACATACTGAGTGTATTGTTTTGTAAAAGATCCCTTTTGTGTTCATTCGTTTATTTAAATGGGTTACAATAAAAATGTAAATACCTTTCAACAGGAGCAGATAACTCCACTTCATCAACTTCCTCCTCATCATCATGGCTCTTGGTCTTTTTACGCTTCTTTCTCTTTTCTGCTTTTTGAATATTAGCCAGAACTTTCTTCACATTGTCAGGACATTTGTTGTAAATAATCTGGTACCTAAAAAAAAAAAAAAAAAAAAAAAAAAAATGAAAAATCCAAAAAAGGAAAACAAAAGGAAAAAAGAAAACCGAAAAAAAAGTCAGTGTAGAAAATACTAATATGCTGAAATATATACACTTCACTGTTTTTGTTTGTTTCTTACTCTAATTACAAACACAAGCAAACATGTTCCTGAAACAAATGTTGCATGTTTTTATTATAAATAACAAAGTACATTTTTGTTTACATGTTTGAGGTTAAGCATTATATATATATATATATATATATATATATATATATATATATATATATATATATATTGCTGCGCAAGAGTAAATGAACCTCTAAGATAATATTAAAAAAAATTATCTTTTTTCTCCAGATAAACCACAAATCTTAATTAAACTATATATTCATTAAGAAAAACCTTTATCAAACGAATACAACCACTTAAAATTTTTTCATCAAGCTGGAATAAAGATATTAATTAAAAATTAAGATGTGCAAAAATAAGTCAAATCTCTATATTTTTGTTTTATGTGGTGTTAGGTGTGCAGTTAGAGACTAAATTTTAAAAAAGTATGCCAAAATCATAAGAGTTTCCTGAAGCTTAAAAAAAATCGCATAGTTAAAGCCTATAATGATGGAGAGGCTACAAAAAGCTATCAAAATGATTTAGACTGCATGTCTCCACCATGTGACAAATTATTTATAAATGGAAGACTTTTGGTATGATAGCATCGCAATCAAGTAGTGACTGTTTGCAAAAAATAACTGCAAAAGCAAGTAGACATCTTGTTTGGCAAGCCCAGGTGAATCCTGCTGTGAACTTTGTGGATTCAAAGAAAGATGGTGATGTAAGTTTTCGAAGTATTGTCTCCTTAAAGAATTATGTTCTTTTTTAATTAGGGTGGCATTAGTGAAATTAAAGTTATGTCCAGTATAGTTTCGATGCAATACAAGAGTTAGATTATTTGCCTAAATGCAAGTCTTTTGTGTTTGTAGATGTGGGCTTTTAGATCATGTGATGTCTCCCTAACAAACATTTTTGCATTGTAAACAATTTATTTGATAAATCCTGGCATTTGAATTGGTGTTGGGTTTAATATTCTTCCTAATTATATCTCCAATTGTCTTGGAGGTGGCGGCAGTGATCCTAGTATTAGGGATGACTAATTTGTTTGCGAGTTTAGTAGGAAGAATGTTGGAGGGTAGGATTAAGAATTTTGTCTAATTTTTATTAGTAGAGTTATTGGTGGTGTCTGTCTATTTGGCTTTGTGGATTTTGTAAGCTCATTTTTTTTAGTGCTGAGGATGAAATGATGTTGGGAGTGAAGTTTGAATGTTTTCTCAATATATTTCTCTTCTTTATTTATTTGTGTGTGTGTGTGTGTGTGTGGATATGAAACTAAGCCATTCTCAAAAGTACATGCATAGCTCCTGAAAAGAAAACACATGTCCCTAAATTCAGTTCAATGAAAGAAACATTTTAACTCACCCAAACTTTCTGATCAGCCTGGCATAAATCATCTTTGTTCTAAACCTGAAGTGATGTCGGGCATCTTCCTTCATGGCTGTTAGTGTGAGAATCTAGGAAATGAAAAAATAAATTTCCTAAATATGTATTTATCAATAGAAAATTATATAATGATGTATGTGACTTCATCAGTGTGTGTTTGTCTTCATCCGAGCATGTATGTTCATCATAATATTTATGTATGTATGCTTATGTATGTATGTATGTATGTTACTCTGCAGACTATCCTTTAGTGTATAGGTCCACTGCCTCACCATGCATGGTGTTGCCATTATGGTTTCCATAACAAGTAGGTTTATACAACAACCCCACATCCAGCTGACTTTGAATTCAGAGTTGTACTTACCAAAGACTAGTTGCCAACTAAAGCTACAGAGATCCAATCTACCCTGCCAGCATTCCATACCTGGGGGTGGGTGAAGAAGAGTTGGATTCATGCCCTTTGAGAGTATCTATCTAAGAGTGAATGCAAACGCCTCAGTGGGAATTTGAACTTGGCCTGCCAAACCCACACCCTTAACTGCTACACTATGTGCACATCCTTGTATCAGGGTTGGCTAAGTTTAATATTTTGGATGTTATGGTGCAGTAGGCAGCAAACTTATCTAGACATGTTTGCTAGTGTAGCTGCTCCACCACTGAATCCATGTGGCAGACTAGGTTAAACATAATAGATATGGGTGGTTAGTATCGTTTCAGTTTAATAATTGAAAAAAAAAAAAAAAAATCACTCTTATGGCAGAGATCTGATGAAAACTAAAAATATAGCCAAGAGAAAGGTTCATTTTCTTTTATTCTTCAATAAAAAATAAATTAGTGTCAAGAGGATTAAAATTCACTTGTTATTGTCCCTAAAAGCTCCATTCTTTCCTCTACTCTCAGGCTTAGTGAATTACAAACATCGCTCAACATCTTTGGGAGATTGACATATAAAACACTGTATTATCATAAAAACTACTGTTTTGTAATTGATAGACAAAGCTAACACCAATGTTTTGGAGCACTCAGTGTAACATACAGATTTAATAACTGTTCTATGCACTAATGATTACCTATGTAGACGCACAAAGATCACTATCACCGATTTTGTGACGAGGTGTGATTATATGTTCTGGCTTCCAGTTCACTTTGTGATGTTGTCAACACATTTTTCCATTGTCTGACTCAGACAAAGGAAAAAATAGGCTGAAAACATCACTGAGTGGACTTCTTTTGCTTAAGGTGGGACCTTGTAGGATGGCATATACATATGCATAGAAAGAAATAAGTACTAAAATAGCCATAATACATTTAGTAGGTGAACAGATATAGCAAATAGAATAGAACTTTCCAAGACTTTCCTGATTACTTCATATTGGGACCAGAAAAAGGAGTATAACTACTTAATTTTGTTTAAAACAGTATTAAAAAAAAAAAAAAACTAAAAATAACAAAAAAAAAAACAGTTTGCAATAACTTGCTACTTACCAATCTATCAAGATGACAACCTAACTGGTAGTCAGGAAAAGAAGAAAGCAAAACCTGCAGAAAACTGAGGGCTGATTTCACAATTTCTCGGGACTTACTGACTAGCAAAACACAGCAATGTTCGAGAAGAGAGTCCAACAATGATAGGTTGATGATGTCTACAAAACAGGAGATAAAAACATAAAAAATTGAAGAAATTAAGAACAGGATTATAGTTATCATGACAATTTCTTTCAAGCAGTTAATCTATTTCATAGCGAATCATTTGGAATTGACAAAATATAAAAAAAGTTACTGACATTTTATTTTATAACATGATTGCTTTGTTCAGTTTCTAGTTTTATTTTGTTCAGGGATGTCCAAGCCGTGGCCCATGAGGTGTACTGCAGCCCACTTCATATCCAATGCACCCTAAAATCTTCTAATAAATGCGAATGTCAGTGTGTCACTCTTTTTCAACTTTACTTCGAGAGGCCATAGCCCAACATATCATACCATTTTGAAATTAAGCCAACTCTGTGAGCAAATTATTAACATTCCGGGCCAGATCCAGACCCTCAATTTGGAAATTTTGGATTCCCAAGTTTTCATTACTGCGATTTTTTTTAGTGATTTTTTGCAACAAATTTTTTTGTACGATAACAATTTTTATAACTTGGAAATAAATTTGGGAATAATCAAAATTAATTGCAAAATCCAATGAAAGTCACCCAAAATAAATAAAATAAAAAATAAATAATAATTGTTTGTATGGACCTATGTCCATCAAATTGTCTTTAAATTAAGTGGCAGCAAAAGAATTATCATTGACCTTTTAAAAAGTAAGCTTAAATATCAATGCAATACTTAAATGCAGTAATCAATTTTGAGTTCTGCAGTTTATTGTTGCCTATCACATCTACTCCTCCCTATCTGTTGTGATGAAGACCCTATCAAGAGCCCTCTGCAGGAGCTAGATTAAATGCTGCCTGATATGGCAGCTTTTAAGTTACTTAGGTATATTTTCATTTACTTTTGTAACATATGTCAAGAAAATTATTCTCAGATTGTGCTAGTAGGTTCACTTCCCCTTTGCACTACCGTTCCAGTACTACCAAAAATGCTGTATTCTTGGTATTGTCACTTGGTGATGTTTTTGGTCTTCACAGTCACATGTTGACATCAGTAAGCTAGGAGCTAATCCAATTCTATAGTGATTTTTCTGTGGTCTGTTTGACAATGTTTTGGCAGGAAAGTTATTCTAGCAGTAATTTGTAATAATTTAATAGACCTCAATCTAGGCACTATCTTGTCTATTGGGCTAATGTCTGTGAATTCATTAATAGCAGGAGGTATGGTGGTTTATAACAGACTATCTTAGCATCTGGTCTCTCCATCTCTGACTATCATCTCATTCTGGCTGGTTTTATATAAGAAAATTTATTACATGTTTTTCAATAAGATATTAATGACCATTTTTTGATAACAGATACCTCTCTTCAGAATGTGGCCAGGCCAAGTCACTGGGCTGAATTTTTGTATATGATTTATGAGTTAGGTGCCTAATAGTACTTTAAATAAACATAGCAAGAATTCCTCTTTGAAGTTTTAGAAAACCATAAATATTGTCATACTGCCCCAGAGGTAACTGGGTAGGTTAGGGAAGATCTAGTTTTAATAAATCTTAATGAATTCTATTTAGTTTATATTTCAGGTTCAAATCTAGCCTAGGGTCTTCTCCAAACTCATTTTATGACTTCTAATTATGATTTTAATTTGTGTTTTTTTTTAATTTATTTATTCTCCTTGATTAATTAAGGGCCAAGGAGAATAAAACACTAAAAAAGGGTTTACAACTCTCTTATAATTTTAATAAAATTTACAGGGAAAATGTTAAATTTAGTCAGGAATTGTAAAAAATATATAAAATAGAAATAATATATGAAAGTTTTTAATTTTTTAAAAACTTCTCTAACTTGAAAATTGAAATGGTTTTCTGTTAAATCTATCTTCCTATTTATAGCTTTAGTTGCAGCCAACCAACATGACATCATCATATTGAAAATAATATTTTGGCTCTGCCATTACATATAGAGCACTGTTTGGTGAGTCACCATGCCACCCTTTTGGAAGTGGTTTTGTCTTACAAAAATGTAATGACGACTCTTGCATGGAGTCTTGCTGCTCTGGCAGTGTTGGGCACTTTTTATATAATCATTCCTGTGCTAAGGATTTATAGATTCCATAATAGTGAGCATTTTTGGGAGACGTGTGTGTGTGTGTGTGTGTGTATCTTTTCTCATTTGAGGCTTAAACATCTCTGCCAGCAGTGAAATAATGTCTGTATCATCATTTGTCATTGGGTGTATTTCTCCTTCAGTGATTATAGTAAGTATATACACTGAATCTATGCCGACCACCTCTAGTATAACATCTTGACTTAGCTTAGGTGGGAATAAATGCCTATTGATACCACACGGCTGTTGCTGGCTGCCCGATGAGTATGTGTCTAATGCATATGGAATCTCAATTGCAGCTGACCAATGTGACAGTACCATAACAATAATTACATGTGTTTATTTAATTAAAGACTAAAAAAGTACTTCTGCTATATAATTGAAGCCCTTATCATAAAAAAGGCCCAAAAGAAAGCCAGACCTTAATGACATCAACTAGGAACATGGCCACAATATACTGGTCATATTCAGAATAACGTCTAACTTGCTGTAACTTACACACTATTTACAATAGCACAATCAAAATCTTTGAAAATGCTAAGAATAAATGCTCATTTGGACAATTTCTACAGTAAGTCCCAAAAAGAAACACCTCAAGTATTTACTTTTTCATTCGTGAAAAACTGACACCATATACACTACAGTTCAAAAGTTTGAAGCCAGCCCCAGAATTAGCATTGGACGAACTTGACAGAAAATGAAAAAGAGCACTTAGAGTCATTGAAAAAAAAGAATGTTATCAATTATCAAACTTATACTTTGAGAAACTTTTGCAATGAATGCCAAGAATCTATGCTGCAATAATCAAGGTTAAAGGAGAATATTTTGATGAGAACAAAATTTAATCATAAAATGCTTTTTTCCTTTATGACACAATAAAATTTCTAATAAGCAGTCATGTCACACTTTTTTTAACCATGTATAATAATTGTCTCTTATTTAAAGTACAAAACAAATACTTTTTCAGAAAATTAAAAAAAATTACCAGGGGTTTCCAGACCTTTGGAACTGTAATGAACTTGCAAGAGAAAAAGACAAAAAAAAAATGCCTTACCTTTAAATTCATACATGATGCGAGTCATGGCCAATAGTGTAGCACTGATAACCGTAGGTGACAAAGCAAGTCCTTCAAATATCAACTTGAAATATTCAGTAATAACATCTAGAAAAAACAAAAGTAATTCAAGGTAAACTGTTGTCATCATCAAATGTTTTATTTTCACATTAATCTGTTGTTTTCTCTTCTACAAAGACAAAATGTGAAGAAATTCTGCCATGCAAAGAATAAACATTTCCTACACTTTATTTTATTCCTTTCAACTTTCATAATTACAAGCAGAAAACAAGTAGAACATGCTAAACTCTCCTAGCAATTGATGTTGATTATTAAATAAAATTCATTGTCATTGTTGTAACTTCAGTCTCAAATTTTTATATCTCGAGAATAAGAATTTTTCTAACTGTAATTGTTTTACACACACACACAATATGATTCAGTTTCATGAACACCAAGATTAAGCTTTATTCACAAGTAATAAGTTGATCTTATGAGAAGACATTTCGGGTTAACAACATCAATTAAAATAAAGATTCAATTCAACAGCTGATGACATGATCAGGTTTTTAACTTTGTCTTAACAAGTGAAAAGTCATCAAGCATCTCTTTCACTCAAGGTCAGTTTGTTTACTGCTGCTGTATTTTTGCACATACATGCATATATATGGATATTTTGCCATGCAAACAAAGACTTAATACAAATTATTCTTTTCCTTTCAACATTTATATTTGAACAATAAACATGAGTTTAACCTATGAACTCTGCTAACAAATTTAATCTGCATTCATTATATATGTGTGTGTGTGTGTGTGGACATGTAGAAAATATTGTTAAGATATTTTGCTTTTATTAGCCCGTGACCGAAAGAAAATTGAGAACAAAATAGATAGGGTAAAAAACAACAAAGAAGATGGTTATTCTATGGCTTTACATTTGGACAGGTGTACACATCTTGGTTGTTATACTAAAGGTCATTGTATCCTCTGGCCTTCTTTATGTGTCGGTTTTACTCGGTAACCTTTTGAGAGTTTGAAACCAAAACTTTTATTCAAGCTACCTGTTCAAATTCTGCTTTCCATGCTTAGTGTATATCACAATCAGTTAACACTTTTTGTGAAGGTGAATAAATCAAAGAGTATTAACTGATACAAAGCAAGGAAAGCAGAACAATCTATCAGAGTGGATTGAAGAAAGTGTTTAGTTCAAAGTTCTTTAGAAGGTTACTGAGTTAGATAGAACCTGAAGAAGACTGAAGGGTACAAAATTCGAAATGTTGTTTGTATAACAACCAAGATGAGTATACTTGTCTGAATAGAAAGTTCATTTCTCATTTCAAATATTTCAACAGAATAGTATAGTATGTTGGATTTTACATATTACTATGGTGCTGTTGAAAATGAAACCAGTAAGTTGAGTTCAAATTGCAGCCAAGCCAGCTGGCAGTTACTTTGCACTTATAGGCCTTGGGAAAATTACAAATCTATTTCTTCAAACCCATCTCCAACTATGGGTAGAATAGAAAGGCTAACTGGGCTCTCTAGCCTTGCTTGTATCAGAAAAAAAATAAACTTAAAAAATTCAAGAAGCTGTTGGAGGGGGAGTTCTTTTAGTAAGTAGCAGAAATAGCAGAATAGTAATAATATTGGTAACCATAAGTTTGGAATTGGTCAGTGAGAAGTCTCCTTACCTTCATGATCTTCATCAGAACTCTCAAATCTGATGAAAGTCTTTCCAATTTCAACAAGAAGAGTATAGGCAGCTTGCCTTGCTTTTATTCCGATATCACGTGTACACAGAATTGCCTGAAAATTGATAAGGATATACAAATAAAGTACATTTTCAAGGAGTGCTAGACTTTTCTTCATAAAGATGTTACAAAGTTAATGTTTTGTCTGTTTTTTTTCCAGCCAAGCTCATTTTCTTTGATACTGTTAATCATTCAGATAATATGCAGAAAAATCTGAGATACAATATCTAATCAAATGAATGTTTTTCAATCAGTTAAACAAGAAATACATTTGCTATCTGCATGCATACATCTGAAAAAGAAAACAAGCAAAAAAAATGGTGGCAATTCCATTTTGTTCATGGAAAACTTCAAGGAATATAATACTGTTGTAAAAAGGATATTTAATTTAGGAGTTTAACATTTGTTTTATTCCTCTTTATTTTCTTTTTCAAATGTAAATGAGTTACAATATCATTTTTACAGTTATTGTCTATAATTAAAGCAAAAATAAGCATAAAACCGACCTTTTAAGTAAATGAATTTTCTCATGTTCTTTTTAGTCATTTGCTGTACACATTTGTGTAAACTTTTCCCACCATTTAACCTTTAGCACTCTGCATTATTAATATTACTTCTCTTTCCACTTCAATTCTTTTTTAAGGCCTCTTACTGCAATTAACCTTATTGTCAATTTCACTCAAAGTTGTTTTCTGTTGCCATAGCAGGATATGACAACACAACTATGAAATTCAAACAAATTCAATTCAGAGTTACCGTCAGTGGGAGGATAAACTTTTTGTAAAGCAAATGAAGTGATTAAAGTTAAGATTTATAGCTTCAGATTTTTTTTTTATACACAAATCAATACATTTTCATCATACTGGAAAATTCAAGTACTAGTGCAACTCTGACTGACTGCTTAGGAAAAAAAAAAAAGAAAAAAAAAGAAAAAGAAAAAGAAAGCATATACATACCTCAGGAATGGTAACTTTCAAGAACTCTGTTTCTGTGCTTTTCAACTTCTTAACAATATGAATCAGACATCGCAACCGTGGCTAAAAGAATATATATGTACAGTATATATTTAGAAATGACATTAAGAAGATAAGGGTGACTGCATATTTGAATGAGGTTTTTGGAGAATACAATTGCACATACACCATTAATTAATCAGACTTGTACATTCTTGATCATTAATTATTATTTTGATGAGAATATTTTAAATGCTATGCTCTTTTTCTTTCTGAAATGTGACTGAATAAATAGAACATTAGTTTTAATAATTATGCATATAATTGCAGCTCTAATCTATCAGCAATGCTTGCATTAATTCCAAACCAATGAAAATACCTGTTCTGTCTGTCAGTAATACTTGACTTAATGCCTGACTCTTCTAGCTTGATTTTCAATGCATTTCTATACTAAAATCATTAGTTATGTATTCATTATTATAAGCTAATCATTATAATGATGTACATATAATTATCCTATTCCAATGAGGCTGATAGGCTTTTAATGTAGTGAGTCCCCGGGAGCAACAGGTAGTGATTTGGGTGAGTCCCTGGAAAAGTCAATGAGTATGAACTAAAATTTCTTAATAAAATGTTGTGTTAAACTGCAGTACTACACTAAGTTCTTTTATTATCATCATCCCCAAAGAACAATTTTAATCATGCCGCCAAATCACTTAAATTGACAGAACAACTTTACTTTTTTTTTTTTTTTTTTAAATTAAATTAGTAAACAAAAATAGTATTTACACTTAATCACAATTCAGTTAAGAAACTATATTTTTTGGAGAGTTATGACAGAACAAAGTTTTTAAATTGACAAGAGTTGTTTTTTTTTTGTTAACTGAATCAATAAATGTAAAACAAAAACAGTATTTACATTTAATCACAGTTCAATTAAGTAACTTTATATTGTGAGAATTATGACAGGATAAAGATTTTTTTTAAAAAAATTGACAGAACAAAAGTCTTAAAATTAAATACAAAAATACCCCCCCCAACCAACCAACCAAGAAAGTGTCTGGTAAGGTGATATTGATGTCTATTTCATGCTACACACACAGCCAATAAAAGAAGGAAAGAGTAAGTGAAAGAAAGGAAAAACTAGTAAAAAGTATTTGAAAGAATAACATTTAATGATTAATATTACAAAAAATATTGACTTCCTTATAGTCTGTAGCAACCCATACAGGGAAATTTCTTTTGTCTGAAGACATCTTTAATGTTAAACGTTATTTAAAAAGTGAAGTGTATATTAAATACAAATGTCTTCACTTGTTAAAACATTTTGGCCCCATGGTTTTAAAATGTATGTTAACAACAAATATACAAAACATTAAAAACACACAATCAACAATCAACAACATCTAGTTCATTTGACAAATTATTTGCGTTTGGTTATAGAAAGAATATATTAGCTGTAAAGGTTTTGTGCAATGTATGGGAAACTTTAGTTACATCCCTGGGACGCACAAATGGAAAAAATACTGCATTCTTTAAGATTTTTATGTGTCAGGGATGCAGGATGCGCACCTATCAGCATCTCTGCTATTCTGTCTCTAATTTCTGATCACTGACAATCCCTCAACTCCTGATTTTCAAGGAATAACAGATTGAGTTCAGAAATTTCACCTAATAAATTTTAGGTTGAAAATTTCAAACTTTTGGGATAAAATCATTCATTTCCATTTTTAAATACTAATGGTACTGGAGTGATTTTTCTTTCATTCATTCATGGCTCTGGGAATAATGTTCACAAACTGTTTTTATTTCAGAATTAAGCTATTTTCTATTCCTTACTAGTATAAATTAATCTGTAGAATGTGCAAAATTGGACAAATTTCTTTTTTTATTTGAAATAAGGTATAATTTGTATAAAAAAAAGAAGATGAAACGTGAAGAATATTGATGTCAACTTACAGCTTTGGAAGAAGGACTGGACGACGAGAGGCTGTTGAGTAATGTCTGTTGGATCAGCAACACTTCTTGATTGACAAACTCTGAACAAGCTTCAGAGTCAGATCCACAAATTATTTCCAGGATACGGTAACTTTTCTTTTGAAGGGTGTGGTCAGTGTTCTGTAGGTGAAAAACAAAAATCACAAATTCATTACCATTCTTTCTTTTTAACTCATTTGTAAAACAATGTAAAATAACTTGCAAACAAGTATTTTGGTAGCAATTTTTCATCAGAACAAGTCTGATTAAAAATCATAGGCCATTGTTGTTTTCTTAATTCACAAATTTTTCCATTCACTGAAGCAGACACTAAACACATGAGAGAGTTACCACCTCCTCTATCTCACTAAAACCAACAGTTTATATTTCCTGTTTTTTAATAATACATTATTTATGAGGTATTGGTTGTGCACAACGGGCATGCTAACAAAGGAACAAGCATAATAATACTGATGATGATGATGATGATGATGTCTGGCTAAATATTATCATTATAGATTCAAGCTAAAATTAGCTTATGAGAGGCCTCAACTTTATGTTTCTGCCCAAGTAGCTTTGGTCATTTGGCTTGTTATGATCAGAATTTATAGACAATTGTCATAATTAACCCAATTTTAAAATTTCTGCAACATAGCCATCAGACATAACAGTAAAATATTACTTACCTGGAAATTGTCAGTGGCTAATTTAAACAACTCCTTTACTTGACTGACAGTGGCAGCGTGCACTGTAGAAATACACAGATCAAGAAGAACAGCCCTAAAAGAAAAAGAACAGAGGAACGAATGATTTAGAAAGACAAAGTAACAAGCCAGAAATCTCGTTCTCAAAAGCAGTAGTTTAAATTGGTTGGTTGATTTTGTTTAGTGGTATATCAACCTCTATGGGTTATTTAATGCTGAAATCTAAATATTTTGTATGTAATTTTATGCTTTCAACTACAGATATTTTATACATAATTTTATACTTTCAGGGTAAAGGTATGTTTTTTAGATATATATTTTGCAGATCATAAAATGTATTGTTGGTAATTTTACTATAAAAATGTATTTTTATATATTTTTTAGTGTTGCACTGATTGTCCTTTTTCTATAAAAATGTATTGTTGGTCATTTTATTATAAGAAAATGTATTGTTGATTTTTGTTTGAGAGTTCACTATTTTCACATAGCTGGGACACTTACAGGTGCTACCACCCTGGGTCAGAGTGAACCTCAGAACAACAGCAGTTAAGCGGTTTTGTCTCTTTCTCCCCACAATGAAATATACCTAATTCTTGAATCATCAGGAGACTAGCCTATCAAACAGAGAAGTTGAGGTGTTAGTCTGATACCAGTAATTCAACCATTTGAGGATAGGGGTGGGGATTTTATTTTGAGCGGGAGAAAAAAGTGCATCTTATATGGTAGTAAATATAGTATTCAACTAAAAAGAATAAAAGAGATGATTGACTTAGGTAATGATAATAAGAGCAAAGAAACACCTTTCAAAGGGTGAATACATTTTAAAACAGGCTTACGGCCATATCACATTCAAACACCAGTTCCTATACTATCACTGAAGTTAAGCAACATTGAGCTTGGTTAGTACCTAGACGGGTGACCACTTGGGAATACCAGATGCTGTGAGTTTGGATGTGCAGGTGGTGTAATAGCTTGGAATTGTTAATCAGAGAGCAGAGTTGCAATTCCAGTTGGGTTTATGCGCAAGTACACTTGGGAAAGATAGGAATTCATGTCTTCTCCCCCCAGCTATGTGTTTATTAGTAAGACTTGTATCACTAAATCATTATTATCTAAGAAAAAAAAAAAAAAAAAAATTCTTTAAATCAATCAAGCAAAAAGCGTGTAAAACAAAATACGGTAAAAATGGAATGATTTTGGAAATTTATTTTCAGAAGTTTCAAGAAGAGAAAACTAAAATTTATAAATATATTTTTAAAAAACTTGGAAACTCACTTTTTGGCTTTGGTGCATTCACTGTCATTAAATCGCTTCAAACTCGTCTCTGTATAGTCTTCAAGGAGCTGGTACAAAAAAAAAGAAAAGAGGAAATCATTTAATCTAATAAATTTGTTTGCAGTTTTTTGATGAAAGCATGAAAAAAA
>OZ038479.1:96930041-96940041 GCA_964036315.1 Acanthosepion esculentum
CAAATGACGGTCCCATGTAAGATAAAGCTTCGATTCCTGTAGGAGGACACATATTTTCTGAAAAATTTCTTGGACACAAGACCGGTAAATGTAACCAATACTGTTTAGTATAAACAGAGCATTTACTTAAATAATTGTATCTATAAAAATAACATACAAACAGAAAATATATTAAAATAATTGTTGGACTTAGTCCATCTCATAATAAATATATATATATATATAAGATAGAAATTGTTAGGAGGATTTGATAATTATAATTAAGTAATTCATTGAGTCTGAAAGAAACCTCAACAGAATGCAGAAAGCACTGGACGGCCATTTTGTCCTATATTTGGGACTCATCAGCAGTGTGCACCCACTACCGAGAATTGAAACCCTGACAGTTGAGTTATCAAGCGAACGTCATACCAACTGTTCCAACAGGCCTCGGTGACGAAGAGGTAGCAAATCAGATTCTATATAGCGCCGCTCGCTCACATATTCCGTGGTGGAACTCAACTGAAATTCTCTGTAACCATAGGATTGTGCCCCCAGGAGCCACAACTACTATCACCAAGCTGCTTAAACTGAAGCATTAGAAGCCGGATCAAGCAATGATATACGTATGATAGAAATTGTTAGGAGGATTTGATAATTATAATTAAGTAATTCATTGACTCAATGAATTACTTAATTATATATATATATATAAGTACAACTTCCAAGCACATCATTGTACAAGCAGAAGTAATCACTTATTTCATCTTTCCTGTTAAGTGCCTCAGAGCATCATCTGTTACTTTTTTCTTTCTTATTAAGTATACTTCGGTTTTTTCACTAAAACCAGGCATCGCCTCTGATTTATTTATTTCTTCTGTTTTTCCTTGCGATCAAAACAGAAACGGCCCATTATTAATCTGAGGTCATAGCAGTTCATGACAGATGTGGAAAGGAAGGAACATGAAGAATTCTAACATTTTGAGTTGATTATTATAGAGTTAGCCTGCAATTTTATTTTTCTTGTAAGTAATTTCCTACAAAAGAATTTTTTGAAAATCTTCCATTCTGAAAATTCCCAACAGAAAAATACATTACAACAAAGTATCAGGAAAAGCACAAACAAAAGAAAAAAACAAAATGGAAGTCTTACTTTCTTATCAGCAATCTGTACGTATGCTTTGATTGTTTCAAAGACGGTTACTTGCAGGGGATTTTCACTGGCATTTATTGCGTAATCAATAAGCAAATTGAAGAGAATTGGCAGAAAGTTCTTGGCAAAACGACCTATCTCTTTCACATTATCATCATCTGTAAAGAAAGATATATCAGATACTGTATTATTGTCCGTGTCAATGTTGGCCAGAAGAAGATATACATATTTTTTTTTCTTCAGTTTTCTACACAGAATATCAGAGGTGGGACATAGGAGCAAAAAGGACACTTATACTTAAAATCAAAAAAGTGTAAATTTCTGGGGCACATAATGAGGAAAGAGGGCTTGGAGAATTAGATCCTCACAAAAGAAGACAAAAAGAACAAAGGAAAACAGTGAGTAATCTAACAAGTTTGTGTAAGGGTACAAACATTACAAAGCTACAAAGGTTAGGAAGTTGTGGAGATCCATGATCACCCATGTCCTGAAGAGACTATAGCACATAAAAGAAGATTTATCTGCAGTATCAATACATCCATAATGCAAAACATGGATCCGTATATACAGCCCCTCTCCTCATCATCAGAAATTACTGTCAATTCAATCACGGCAGTTTTTTTTTAAAGTGACATTCACCCTGCACAAGGCCTGGGATCTACTTGAGGTAGAGGGTTACAGAGTAAGAGGCACAGTTCAGGTGGATATGGAGGAAAGATAACAGTTAACGCTAGGTTTGAACAGGTTAAGATTGTAGTGATTGTGGAAAACACCCTCAGTTACAGAGCAGCAGTTCAGGGGAAGATGCTCAAGTGGAACTTACTGCTCACCAATGCAATACAAAAGGAATGAAGGTGGTTAGCTACAATGTGCAGTCTTATCTATGAAGGTTAAAACTGGTTAGACTAAGGAATATAGTTCGTCTGATCACTTTCCATGGAAATAGCAATAGAGTAGTGAGTGACCTGTGATGTTTGATCTGAATTGTAGAGTTTAAAATTAATTTTTCACCCACAAGGACGCAGAGACGCTTTTGGACTCTATCGGGACTGTTTTATTAAAGTTATTGTGTCATTTAGAAGACAACAATTGCTGCAGTTAGTGGATTAATGACCAATTTTTTTTATTAACCTTGTTACTTTGTTTTTCTTTTAATTGTCAGGTCCTTTCCCAGTCTCATTCAAGTAAAAGGTTTTTTCCTATGTATAACGTATTATTGACTTGGTTTTATATTGCACCAAGAAAGGTCAGTGACAGGTTGTATCATTTTTTCTTTATTAAGAACCACATCATACCAGCATTAATCTTTTCTTTTTTTAATTAAAAATGGTTGCAAACCTGATGATGGTTGGAGAATGAATAGTTGAAAGATTGAGGGTAAACAAAGACAAAAAATAAAAAAATAAAATAAAGATCAAAAATGTTATCTCAGAAAACATCAAGAAATGTAAATTTATTACCACTTTTGTCCCATAGCTGTTGCATAAACACTTACTATGGGATAGAAATATTAGATTTAATCTTTGTGATTTTGTAACGAAAAATTACATAATTCAATAAATGGAAATAAGTAACTTAGAAAATGTTTTAAATAATAATAATAATTGATGTGCAATGACATTTTATTTATATCTTTGTTTCAGCCATAGGAGAAAAATTCCAGAACTGATTGTGTTAATCAGAAAATTAGGAACGAGTTACTTCCCTTGGATTACAAACAGTGAGATCGGACGCTTCTGAAATACGAAGAGAATTAGAAAAACTCGAAACGTTTGGTTAAAATACACACTCACCTTTGTCCAAATTTGTGTAGATGATTTTACGCAACGCTGAAAGGATGGAATTTCTCAAAGATGGTTTCTCTGTCAGAGTAATACCCAAAATTCGAGCGATAGCTTTAAATGACTGAAAAAGAGAAGACAAGTGCAGGTAAACCGCAAAAGTTTCAATACAAAACTATTGGCAGTGTTACTGTTAGAATTCAGTTAATTTAAATACAGATAAAAAAAAATCTTTGCAACAATTACTTTTCTGATTATTTCCGGCAATTAAAAAACAAAAACAGATGTTTTTAAGTATTTTTAAGCATCTTTAGTTAAAAAAAATGTATTAGTCATCATACACTCTTCGCTTTTAGTTTTCTATATTCATCTGCGATACATATTGTGTCTGTGTGTTCGTCCCGCTAACCGACGTTCGCTCTTTACTTGTGTGTGTGTTCAATCCCATTAAGCGCCGTTCGCTTGTGTTCGTCCGGTTGACCATTGTCGCTGTTCACTTGGGTCTTTTTGTTCATCTCGTCGACTACTGTTCATTTGTGTCCGTGTGTTCGTCCCGTTGACCACCGTTCGCTATTCATTTGTGTCCGTGTGTTCGTCCCGCTAACCGTCGTTCGCTGCTCACTTGTGTCCGTGTGTTCGTTCCGCTAACCGTCGTTCGCTGCTCACTTGTGTCTGTGTGTTCGTCCCGCTAACCGTCGTTCGATCTTTACTTGCGTGTGTGTTCAATCCCACTAAGCGCCGTTCGCTTGTGTCCGTGTGTTCGTCCCGTTGACCATCGTCGCTGTTCACTTGGGTCTTTTTGTTCATCTCGTCGACTACTGTTCATTTGTGTCCGTGTGTTCGTCCCGTTGACCGCCGTTCGCTATTCATTTGTGTCCGTGTGTTCGTCCCGCTAACCGTCGTTCGCCGCTCACTTGTGTCTGTGTGTTCGTCCCGCTAACCGTCGTTCGCCGCTCACTTGTGTCTGTGTGTTCGTCCCGCTAACCGTCGTTCGATCTTTACTTGCGTGTGTGTTCAATCCCACTAAGCGCCGTTCGCTTGTGTCCGTGTGTTCGTCCCGTTGACCGCCGTTCGCTATTCATTTGTGTCCGTGTGTTCGTTCCGCTAACCGTCGTTCGCTGCTCACTTGTGTCCGTGTGTTCGTTCCGCTAACCGTCGTTCGCTGCTCACTTGTGTCCGTGTGTTCGTTCCGCCTACCGTCGTCCGCTGTTTACTTGTCTTTCTGTTCATCCTGTTGACCGCTGTTCACTTGTGTCTGTTCATCCCGCTGACCGTCGACCGTTCAACGCCCGTGTGTTTGTGCCGTTAATTGTCGTCCGCTGTTGTTCGTCCCAATGACCATCGCTAACTCTACACATTTTTTGCTTGTCTTGCTTTCTATTGTCGCTTCACCTTTTCTCCTGCTTACAAATTATCGCTCTTCATTTTTTGTGTGTCTGCGTGTTCGTTTTGCTGACCGTACTTCACTCATTATTACACCCACACACAAAATATCACATGTATATCGGGTTGCTGAACAAAACAAAAATGCGATTAAATTTAGCAATAATTTTGTTACAAAATTATTGCTAAATTTAATCGCAGAAATCTTACACCAGAGCAAAAAAAGATAAAACTTAATTTTATGGTCATTTTTTCTGCTAATCTAGAGCAGAGAAAGAATTGAAGGTAGGAGGAATCTCTAATTTTTTAATGTAATTAGAGATATTTGCATTTAAAAATGTTGTTTACTTTGTGTAAACATTGTCACCAAAATATTGCCTTTTTTGGGAGCTGTAAAAACCGTTAATTGTAAAAAAAATCTTGTAAAGCTCATTTAATTGTTGGATTTTAATAAAACTTTTGACATTGATGCAAAAAGCGTACCACCAACAAAATGACTGCTTTTTTTCGAAATGAAAGCAAAAAATTGCCACCGCTTGTTTTATTTGCCAAAAATCAGGGAATTATCAAAATTTTCAATACTTATTCATTAACCTGTACAGTCAAAATGATTTTTATCCACCAGTTATGTTGTTGATAATTGGCTTCAGTGAATGGAAGATTATTTACTGTATAAACTATTTTCTGCATTTCTCATGGCATCAGTATTCTAATTCCTCCTTCTGTTGTGATGCTTTACTGTTTCTTGTCAAAGATGTTCTTCCATTTGCATCTTCATATTTTCTCTTCTTGCATTTGCTTTTTTCTCTGTTTCATTTTGCAATGTTCTCAGAATTTGTAGAAGAATTAACCAATATATTACAAGTTAATATTGTAGGTGGGCATTTATATCATGTTTGGAATTTAGCTAATTGTAATGTGCAGTTTAAGGAACAAATCTTAAATTCTGCTGATAATTAAAAAATGTTTTATTTTATAGAAGATGAAGGGAACTACACAATTTCAAAATATGACCTCAGAGTATATTATTTAAAATAAAGATTTAACTTTTAGATTAAATTATAGTAAATGCTGATTTCTAATGTCTGCATGCAAACCATTGAAATATTTGGCGATTGTCTTCCTTATAAAACTCTTTTTCTGATTGCACCAATAGTTTAATTGGCTGCAAACTATAGGATATTTTTTCTATTTTGAAAATAAATTAGTTTTTCTTTCTAAATTATTCACCATGGAAATTTTATATCTTTAAATTAAATATCAATTATTTTTACTAAAACTTTATTACTTAAGTCCAAAAAATAGGCTTTCTGACATTCTTTATCATCAACATCTCATGTGACAGAATGTGTTCCAGAATTAATTGTTTTAAAGAAATGATTGTTCTATTAAAATAATAAATATTGATGATCAACAACAAAAAAATTAGAGAAAAATAAATACTGTCCAAAAATGAAAACACTCATTTTTTATTATGCTTAATTTCATTGTGGGCAATCTTACTTAAAAAAATGAAGCCATTCATTTTCAGAGCTCCCAAAATGAATTAGTGTGGCTGTCATCAATCACTTGTACAAATATGATGAAAAACTGACCTTTGACTTGTACTGACTGATGTGAGTCACCCATGTTATAAAAATATATTTTTTAAGGTTTTTCAAATAAAATTGTCTGATGTTGTGATTATATTTCATTTTAATAGATTTTTTTTTTTATTTGTTTATAATATCAAGTATTCTGTCCATCAGATATCAGCTGTTGTTGACTATGTAGTGATTTACTTTAACTTTAATGAATTAAAAGTGTTGTCTTTTCATTGCAAGATGCAAATTTGTGTTCTTATGTATGAGAGAAGACCCAATGAATGCTGTCAAGAATGACCAACAGCAGCAACAAATGAGGTCTAGGCTCCAAGTTCTACACTCAGAATTGTCCCACTGGACAATAGCAGCATTTCTCAACTGGTGCACACTGAAAGGTTGTCAGGTGCACCCCAAGTTAACAGAAGAGTAATTTATGAATTATTTTTATATTTAAAAAATCTTTATTTTTTTAAAAACTAGAGATGCCAAGTCTTTGTCATTTGATATTTTAAACTGGATGCTAAATTCCTTAATCTTTAAGATAGAGTGAATAATCCTTTCCTTTTGCCTTCCTTAAGGGATTTAAATCAGTCATTATCAGCTTCTCTCACAAAAAAAAAAAAGTTGATTTTTCATAATTCCCTTTAAATGAAAATGTTGGGAATGCTAAACTAAAATTTCATAATTATTTTTTCCAAGAGTTTTAGTTATTCTATAAGTGTGCTTTGAAGTAAAAAAAAAGGTTAAGAAACACTGGATTAAATTATTGGTTCGTGAATCTGGGGATATGGTAATTGTGAGTTCAATCCCTGGGCCAGGCAATGCAGACATAAACTCAGTGGAAACAGGGCAAGCAATAATTCAGCAGTGCAAAATAAGAACTAAAGAACAAAACGAGAATCTACCTGCTGTAGATTAAATAAAGGATGCATTTTGAATGTCTCTGAAAGATATCCAGATCAACAAGGCAGATCAATGAAGGCTAGAGGCCACAATGACCCAAATACTGTGATAATGACAGCAAAGATGAGGACAATAGTCTGAGTGTAAATAAGATAAAGATTTTTTTTGTGGGAGTGCATACGATATATGTAGATACAAAGTTTTTAGACTTACCACTGCCACATCTGTGGGTCGGTCACAGAAACTGGGAAGAAGAGACCAGATTTGAAGGACAACAGCTTCATAAGACTTGGCAGCGACCAGATTATCTTCTGTCTTGAACTGAGCACCTGAATAGAGAAAGAAATTCAGTTGGAAAGATTGGGAAATGATCCAGGTTTTCTGACTGAAAATTAATTTGTTATATTAAGAAGTTAATTGTAAATCATAATCACACAATCAAGCAGACTTCAGTCAACAAACCATTCATGAACTCTGTGCTTATGAACTGTTAAAACACATACGAACAATCGAATTTCACTCCATCTAAAATAATGAATTTGTGCATTCAATAATTTTAAACTGCTAAGGATGAAAGAAACTCTTCTAAGCAATGGCTATTTGATTTATAAACAAGAAGCATTTTAATTTTTTTTTTTAAATACTGAAATAACAACACCTTCACTGCTGTGCTGCTTGTCTTTATGAAACTTACATTGTCAGTTGTTACTGCATTATATATGTGTATGTATGTTTTGCTTAAATGTTAATGTTATTTTTGATGGATATTCATATTTGAGTAAGTGCTGTTTATTTAATTAAACAGTATTTCTTATTTAATTACATTTATTGGCCTGAATCCTCTATGAGGAACCATCATTAGATCTGGTATGCTTAATCAATTCGTCCATGTAGGACTTCTGGTTAAACAAAGCTTAAAATAGTGCCTTTGAACTCATATTCTCTGCTGGTTCTCAAAACATCCATACCTGCTTTGTTTTGTACTCTAACGTAAGCAGAGACATTTTCTTATTTCATGAAATGGATTAAATCTGACATATTTTTAATTTATTTTGCTTAAATTAAGAATATGTTGGATTTTGAAATGTTCATCTCGAGCATTTGTGTTAAAAACTAACCAGTGCTTACTGCTATTTTTAGACCACAAAAGATTTTTAGTAGCAAACAACATGTCTTGTTTTGTGATGTATTTTTAGTCTATTGTGTGTTTAGGGGTATTGTTTAGCTAAGTCTGTACTGTAGGCTACCCTATCAAAACCAAAATGGTGGAAACCATGAGAAATCAGCATCACCATCTTTATAGTCATTTATTTACAGTAATTGACAATTTCTCATTTTCCCCCAAATGGGTCAGCACAGCCTGGCAACAATGCAGCAGTGAAAGTGTTAACAGAATAATAACAATAATTCTTGCTCATTAATCATTAATGCTGATTATCTGCCAAAAGGTTTGCAATTCATTTTTTTTATTTTATCAAAAATGAAACTATTTTCTGTTTCTTTTAATTTAATCACCAGCTATCATTCTGTATTGGGTCAGTAAGGAGTGAGGCGACTTTGTTGATTTTACAACCTGTCAACCCTAGTTGGGTTATTTAATGTTGAAAATCAGTTTCTTTTATTTCCAAGTCTCTAAGCTTTTATTTGGTTTTGGAATAAGTAAATATTAGTTGTTTATATTTGAGTCTAAATATTTGCTTGGCATGTTGTCTCCTTTGGGGTTTTTTTGCTACCTCTCTGCAGGGAATACAGTCACCGTATTCTAAGCCCTGTAAACTTATTTGCAAGACATACAAATCAAGCCTCAAAATAATAACACTCTCTGATGTAAAGATTAATAATTCCCACATCTCATTTTTAAAAAGAAAGAAAATGAAGCTGCGTTAAATGATAATTTTGACAAGCTGGACCTACAGGAATGAATATCATACTTTACTGATGTTTCTTCTCTGTCTGCAAGCACTTAAGAAAGAAAAAAAAAAATCATGATATATTTGAGTTTATATGTTGACAAAATCCAAAGAAGGATCTGTAATGTAATTGATCCTGACCAGGCATCTTGGATTCAGTCACTTTCTCTCTGACATGACATAGCTTCCCAGTCTTTTCTACAAATATTTTCACGGTAACTGCTCTGATGAGCTCCCCCCCACCCCGGTACCCCAACTACATGAATTTAAGCATGCTACCAGATTGGCATCTAGGTCCCACCCTTTTACTGTTGAAACAATTAAATGTAAGCACCATTTATACTCCAACAGTTTCTTTTCTTGCACTTCCTGTTTATCTGTTTACTTGCTTCCTTGATAAACACAAATCGCCATCTTCTGTTTTCTTGAATCCCATTCATCTTTTGTCCTTTCCTCATTCTCAGTCTTCTCTTTCATTTTCACTCCCTGTAATAACCTGCATATTTGTGGCATTACCGTCTTTCTTGGAGTGAAATTTTTAGTATCCATTCTCTTGCCATAAAGTGTTATAGATAAGGAAACAAAGAAATAGGAAAACAGTCATAGGGTTTATTATTTAAAGAGATTAAGTGAAGCATCACATACTTTTTTCGTCCAGTTTTTTTGCCAGGGGCAAAAAGTAATTTACAAAGAAGCCAAGTTCTGTATTGGAAATATGCTTTTCCAACACAGGCATCAACCAACTGCGAGGGAAGTCAAGATCGGTGCTATGGGGAAAAAAAAGAGAAGAAATTATTACAATTCATTTATAAACAAAGACAAATAACTATCAAAAATTTTTCTGGTAGACAATAATTAATAGTACAGATTCTGCTGACTGATGGATTTTGACGTACAATATTTATTCATGTATAATGCTACCCACTATTCTTAAATATAAGAAAAAAAATACATATGAATATATTTCATTCCTATGTGTGTAAAATCTGATTCCCATTTTATTTGGCATGGAAGATATGAAACAATTTTCATTTTGCATTATTACCATCATATTATAATTCTGTTTGTTCTTTAGTTCCTTACTTATCATGTACGCCCTGGCATTACCACTGATAAATAATGGACGGTTTCATTTTGATTGCAAGAAGAGACTTAACAAAAGGATATAGGGATGCCATTTGGTTTTAGCAAGAAAAAGAAATAAAAGGAACACAGAATAAGCAGTAATGTCTGCTTCAATGAAATGGAAGACCTTATTCATTTTTAATCTTTTCATTTGTACCCTCTTTTTAAATAATGACCTGCATT
>OZ038479.1:96945041-97045041 GCA_964036315.1 Acanthosepion esculentum
TATGATTGCAATTAATAAATTAACTAATTTGTTTTTTGATTTTAGTCTTGAAATATTACCATTTATTACAGAACTATTTGTTAAAAGAAAATAAAAAGGGTGGAGTTTCTTTTAATACCTCAGACCTGTAAAGCTGGTACAATTATCTATTTCACAACACACACATATATATATATATTTTCTCCTCTCATAATTTCAATTTTAAAAGCTTTTAACTGTGACAAATAAATTACAAATTAAAATAGATTGTATCTCTAAGATACATTATGCTATTTTACTACAAGAATTTTAAGTTGTCACCTTTTCACACCAATCAGAAAAGAGAAATATTGATCTCCCAAAGACCATCAAAGCACTATCTGTAGTCAGCTAATAGTCATTGTTCAAATTTAGTTTCATTTATCAGTTTGTTTTTTAAAAAAATACATTGCTTATATTTTAACTAAGTTCCACATCTACTTTTGGTATTTCTAAATTTCTACTAAAAATGTATTTTCAAATCAACTTATTTTTCTTTTGCTGATCGCCTACTTCACAGCTGCTCTCTTTTATATCCACAAAATGTGTGGAGTTTATGTTATGCAGAACACCAGTTATAACTGGTGTTGAAATATTCCTTTCAACTTTCATAATTATATGTAGTAAACAAGCAGGACATTTAACCTTTGACCAATGCTAGCAATTTATGCTGCCTTATTAAATAAAATTCATTGTTATTGTTGTAACCTCACTCTCATCTTCAATTCTTATATCTGCCAATTTCTTACTGAAATTGTTCTTGTAACAATATTTACTTGTTTTCAATTCAAAAATCATTTCACCCACTTAAAATAAGTACTCACAGGTTTCATAAGTTGTTGACAAGGTTTTCCAATCACCTGTTTAAGGGAAAAAAAAAAAAAATTTTAAATGCATCTTCACAGATTAAAAATTATTGTTTAACATTAATGTATAGTTTTTATATTTAAACAAACTTCAGTGGCATTATTTCCAGATTTAATTATTTTAAAATTACATGTACTGGAAATTTCTTGGCTTGACCAAGAAAGGTAATCATAACAAATTATGGTGCTTGGCTATTTGGGCAAATTGCAGGAAGCAGGTCAGGCTGACAATTTTTCAACACATCTTACACATGATTAATGCTGACTTGTGACTGAGTAAAACCACCCCCCAGACTCATAACTCTCAAATGAACATTTCAGGGATGATTGTCCAAGGGGGGTTGCTGTGCATGAATTCTTTTGAGTGGATAGAATGCTGCACAATGCTAAACCCAACTTTCAGTACAATTGACCGTAGCACCAGTAACACAACAAAAGGTTCAGATGACCAGAGACAAAGGGAGCTTTTAGTTTTATATATGAGTTAACCTGGAAAAATGTTACTTACCCTTACAACTAATTCTCACTGTTTCTGGTGAACTAGACACTTGGACATGTATATATCTTGAGAACTGAGAATAGCAAAATCCGTACATCCCTTTATGTAATCTTTGGTGTGAGAGCCATTGTCCTTTATCTGTGTGTGTATGTATAGCACAAGCATCAGTGTACATGCACTGGTGTCTGCACATTTGTATGCATACACATATCTACGCATGAATAGATGTGCTTGTGTGCATATACACAGGCATATATGCAATTAAATTCTAACAATACTAATTAAATTTAATTATAGATCTAACCTCCTATAATTAATACCTATGATACCACCAAATTAAATTAAAAAACAAAATAGCCCAGTGAAGATATGGATGTGTGTGCATATATATATATATATAAAATATTCATCATTTAAACATTAATATCAACTAGTTAGGGAAAAACAACAAAAAACAAACATAAAAATGAAATACAACTTCATTAGTAAAAACAAAAAACAGAATGCCCATAAATAAAAATTGTTCACATCTCTAGAGACAGAATAGACCCAGACAAAATCAGCTAGTCGAGAAAAAAAAAGAAAAAACCCGAAGAAAAGGGCAAAATGATCATGTCTTCCTACACATATGCTCATCTGCAGACACACACACACACACACACACACAAACACAGAGAATACAGAAGAAAACTTACACCAGTGCTAAACATGCATAATCGAGAAAACAAATATAAGCAGTAAATTGCTGATACCTCCTGAAGAGTGAAGAGACACGTCTATCTACAAAACTCTGGCAACAGAATGCTGATGGTAACATGAATCAGCTGAGTGACATACTTCTACTAACATTATATATATATATATACAGACACACACACACACACACACACACACACACACTGTATATTTTGGCAGCCATTGTCCTTGCAAACATGTCTTATTAAAAAGAAACAACATTTTATGTCTATTAAATTTATTGATCATTTTTTATGTGAGCATTGTATGTAGCTGTAAATATAAAAAATTAAAAAAAGAATAAAATAAAATTTGTCTTGTCCAAGCTTTTTTGACTCACATGTATATGTGTGTGTGTGTGTGTGTGTGTGTGTATAACACAAAAATAGCAGGCAAATCCCAAAGGACTACACTCAAGAGAACACTCTAGAAAAAAAAGAGCTCAATACCACAATGGCAAAGCATATCATATTAACCAATATCTTCTGGTGTTGGTCTGACCAACTACAACTGTTAGTTTCCCCACATGCATTCTTCAGGCAGTCACCATTGATCAGGGCATTTGCATTCATCTTGGCTAACACAAGGTGTTATTATAAGAATAACTGATGAATACAGGAATGGAAGGCTCATATAGTCGAGAATGGAATAGCTGTAAAAGGTGGTGGGGGAGGAAACAGCAGTGATTCAATCATTGTTGACTCTTACTGGATATAAAATTTAATGTTAATATTTGCAAGTATCTGAGAGAAACTTTAAAAACTATTTTAATAAGGAGACATGTATATATGTATGTATGAATTTCAAGAACATCACTTACTCACTTTTGTTTCTTGGACATTGAATTGTGTACTTTGTGTCCTTCATAGATTGCCTGACTTTTCAACTAAACCTGATGAATATTTATGAGTATTCTTAAATTTAAAACTTTTGTAAGACCAATAACAGTTTTGCTCTTGTATATAAACACTTGTTACATAATAAAAGTCTTGCATTTGCCTTGATAAAATTCCTCAGAGGACGGAACTTGGTAGCCAAGTTTTCCTTTTGTCTTTATTCATAGTCCTTTTACCGATATACTGCATCTGAAATTTTTACACACACTATTTTTACACACACTATTTATATAATTGTGTATTTAGTATTAACTATCTCTTTAATGCAAGTTATAGGAATGTTTTATTTTCAACTATGAACATGGCCACAATGTGCTGACCGTGTTTAGAAAATAAAAACTTTATATATATATGAGTGCAATTACCAAATTAATTTGCATTGATGGGTAATCAGAAAAGAGTATTAAAGGAATACCTCCTTGTCATATAGCAATTATAATTTATAAAGAGTAAGAGTAGTTAACCAACCTGCAACATTACAGCCAAAACGGAGATGACAGATTTCCAAGCGGCATGATACTGATATGTAAGACCACTGGATAGGGTCTTGACTATTTGTTGGACACAACTACCATTTGCAGCTGAAGTTAATTTTTCTTCCTGTATATGAGCCACACATTCTTGCAACAGAACCTGCAAAGAAAAACAAAAATCTCAAAATTTGTTTATTTTTTTTTATGCTGTATGTATAAAAAAAAGAAAAAGAAAAAAAAATGTTAATTTTTAAATATGAATTTCTTTAGCAGAGTAAATGTTCAGTTACTGCTTCATTTAAAAATACAAACTTTACACATCACTAAAAATGCTTAATTTCATCTTTGTAATAAGTCCTTCAGGGTTCTTACACTTCAATTAACTTGGTTAACAAAGAACAGTATCCTATGCAGCAACTCTTGCTTCTATATAAAGGACATTTGTTAAGAAAAAAAAAATATTACCCACTGTAAAAAAAAAAAGAAGAAAAAAAGTGGTATATTGAAAAATATGTAAACAATGAAACTGCAAAAATGGGTCTAACTCATTATTGCTCTCTGCTCTTCAGAGTCAATTGAGGACAAAACCAAGTTATGTGCACAATGATTAAAAAGGAAGAGAAAAAAAATTATCATCAGAGAATCAGCAGTATAAATTAGATTGTTTACATTTAGATCAAGCAGCCATTCTTTTTGCTGACAGAGCGAAGGCTGCTTAGACTTAACATAAATGGCCTCACGAACCCTCAGATGGTAATGTGCTCTGCTAATTACTGTGAAAAAAATCAACTGGCTCTGAAGTTAGCTTCTTTTTTTTTTTGTTATGTTTTCCAATCCACTACTTTACAGTAAGCAATTTTTTTCTTTATCCTCACTTTTCCTCCCACTTTTTTTCTTCATATTTTTGTATATATTTACAGGTAATGACAGGTACATTTTTGTATATATTTACAGGTAATGACAGGTACAACTGACTACGTTAATTAATGCATTTGTGTAACCCATTTCAGGATTGAATGAAAGAATATATGAAAACTTTCTCATTCTCTAATGATCAAATATGTCACAAAGTTCACAAAATTTTAATTTTACACATACTGTGCATTGACCTTGAGAATCCAACAAAAAAATATGGGCCTGTTACAATGTAGACATTCAGCTCAAACTATATTCATGTACTTTTTACTTACAGTCACATCACATTGAAACACCAGTTCTTGTATGATAACCGAAGTTAAGCAAGGTTGAGCCTGGTTAGTACCTAGTTGGGTGACTGCTTGGGAATACCAGGTATGGTAAACTTGGATGTGTGGTTGGTGTAATGGATAATGGTTATGAGTTAATTAGTAAAACTTGTATCACTCATACAACAAATACTAAAAGTATAGAGAGGAAGTAAGCAGAAGTGAAAGTTTCTAAAATAATATTCGTGAATGTGTGAAGATATAAACTAGATATGATATTAAAAAAGTTGGTCATTTAATGCTTGAAAATAGCAAACAAAAAATTAACTTTAGAGGTTCACCCAAAAGGTACTTTTTGATTCTCATCGGATCTTAATTTAATCTTTTTTATGCTAAATGTTCAACTGCAAGGCTCAAGAGTCACTTAATGAAGAGAGTTACTAAGTAAGTGCAGATTATGAGGATTGAAAATAATTAATCCTAGACTTGAAGTTAAGATTGAAGCAATGAAGGAATCATCCTCTTGGGCATCTGTTCAATAAAATAGTGGTTCTCAGGGAACTACCTTTTTTACCAATGGAATATGAAAGGAATGATGGACCGATGGTGATTCAATTCTGTGGACACAACATGGATAGTCCTACTTGTTATGGTCTAAACTGGTGGAACTAAGGAATGTGCTTTGTTCAAACATTTGCCATGGAAATTGCGACAGAGTAGCAACAAGTCTGCAACATTTCATCTGTGGGGAAGGGGCTGTAGGGCTGAAAAATAATTCCTTGCCCACAATGCCATATAAATGCTTTTGAACTCTGTCAAGGCTGAAAAGTGAGGCCTGGGTAACTCTAGCCCAGATATGGCAGCAATACTTCATTTTTAGCCTGATTTGACTATTAAAATAGAGCATGGCAAGAGGAGTCAGTTACTTTCTGGTGCAAAAAAAAAAAAAAAAAAAGGACTTTTTTTGGGGTGACACTGGGTGCAAAACTTAATTTGTTAATAATTAAAAACATCTATTATTATGCAACCTTTAAGGCATGTGAGAATCTAATTTTATCAAATTCAACATCTACCAGAAGAGGGATGGAGACTGTTCCAGCTGAAATATAAAGACTAAAAACAACATAGATAAAGACGACATTATTATGAAAATCTTCAATTTGTTTAAAAGCTTTTTACCTTCATGCAGTTGGCTGCTGCCTGGTGTAGCTGAGTATGTTCAGTCATGAGATACTTCATTGTTAATGTAAATATTTTTGGTAGATGGTGTTCACCGAGATCTATATCTTGTCTGCAAAGAAAAACAAAAGGCTGGAAGGTGAAAGTGAATTCACTGACGGCAACAAATGAATCTGAACATATTAACCGCAACATGATCATATGACACCAACTGCAATTTTTTTGCACAGACAATAAATCATTTTTTTTTTGCTGTAGTTATGCATGTGGGGAGTAAGAATATTTTTTTAACAAGAACCCATGCCAACAAGGATATTAAAAATTGATTCCTGAACTCTTTGGAAGTGCGTTAAAGAAATGGTAAATTGGCAGAAAATGAGGATAGTGTACTTACTTTTTTTTTTTTTTTAAGTAAACTAAAAGGATAAAGTAATAATCATACATTTTACTATAATAAAGATGCAGGCTATATAAAAATGAGATATTAATCTGTGGATCCTATTTTTACAATAATAAGAACATCAGGCAATAATGAATTAGTCTACTTTGGACGTATATTGCATCTGCTAACCTGAAATATTACCTTTTCTTTTTAACCCAGTTGGTACTGTGAGATGTTTGAACACACCGACAAAATATTTTCCCTTAATATTTAGCAAGTGGACCAATTCAAATTTTCATAATTCATGAAGTTGCTTTCAAATACCTATGTCAAATAACTACAAGGAGTTTCTGGTGTAAGTCATAATATTTGTGTTATGACAATTACTTGGTCGTAACTTAAATTATAGTAGAAACGCATGCAAAGGTCATAGAAACCTCATTCATTGCTTAAAATATGGGAAAAAAATAAATGTTAAAAGAAAGTTAAATTGATCATAAATTATTTTAAAATAGCATACTGAAAATAAAATTAAACTTATTTTTGTATATTTGAAACATTCAAATTCATTTTTAATATTAACCTTTTAATTAGATTTTCCAAAATAATTTTTTTTTTCATTTTTATCTCACCTATAAAAACTTGAAAGAACACTCGACAATATATCACAAGAAAATTAAGAACTAAATGATATAAGTAATATTTTAAATAGGGTGTCTGAAATCCTCCATGTTACTAAGGCTGTAACTATGCCCCCCAAAAAACTGACAGAGGGTTAATAGCATTTCCTCAGGTGGAACAAGCCATAAATATGTGCATCTCAGTTTAATGTGGATATAAAATTTGATCTGTACATTATTCCAGTTGAGAAGTGGTAAAATTATCAGAGACAAGAAATACATGGATGATGTTGATGAACACATCGTTTGAAACATTGTGATATATATTGGGCGAGGGATATTATAATTAAACCCAGTAAAAGTTAGCTATAGGATAAACAGCTTTCAGTTAGGAATTAACTGAAACTAAAATATCCAAAAAAGGCATAGCTTGTAGTATTAGAAAAATCTACCCCTGTGGACTAAATAATGGGTTCAGCTCAAAATTCCAATGCATATCACCTGAAGAAGGCTGGAGAGTACAACAGCCGAAAGAAAAAACATGAATATGGTAATAATGATAAAGAAAACAGTCCAAACAAAATAAATAGTGTAAACAGTTACAATACCTCATCTCAGAAATATAGACAGATACTGAATGTAAACAAGCTCAGCTAAAATTCAAACTTGGTCAATGGATTAAATTTCCCTTGCCAATAACGTTGTAACATCCAGAATGTCATTCTATGATTGAACCTTGATGGAAACTTGTTCTTTATGTCCAATCTGCACTGATTATTAACATAGAACTTTAGTACAATTACAATCTAATTGTTTAAGGTCATACTTTTGATTTCTGTTATTACAGTTAGAAACCTACCTGCACAAACTGATTACAGATTTTTCCATGACACTCAACCAAGCACGTGTGGGCTGAATGTCAGTCTCCAAAGGCTGGTAGTCATACAAAGCCTGAAGAGAAAATTAAACCCAATAAGAATTTATGAAAAAGTTTACCTTCAAAGAGGGGCAATTTATGGAGTCAGCATTTTGGCATGGTAGAATTTACAAGATTAGACCAAATTTAGTATAAAGATGAGGATTCTCTTCATAAAATGCTCTCAAATGGAGGGAGAGACTAATTGAAAAAGATTTAAGAGACATTTTGTGATAATGATAGAGAGAGATGTTTGTATATATATATATATACACACACACACACACACACACACACACGCACACACACACACACAAAATAAAATGTTCAGACTTATCTCCCAAGCTCAGCTCAGAGTTTTGTATAAGTGATATCTGCTCATCAGAGGGTTAGATAGTAAATATCTTATAAATAAACCTCTAACAAGAAGATACCAGTTCTGCTAAACTGAGTCAGGAAGATAAGTCTGAACACTTTAGTTGTTTATTATTAATATTATTTAATATTAATATTTTATTTTATAATATTGAGCAATTTACTAAGTATGACACCATGACTGGTGGTTTACTTTTCATTTCTGGAGAAAGAAAAATATTTTCATGTTAAAATAAAGTGATACCATGAATTATCTGGTTTGTGTTACTTATGGATTATAGTGCGAGACTTTGGTGGGTGAGTTGGTGGGGTTTGTTTAAAGGAAAAAGTCTACTACACCAAACCAAGATTTTGGAAAAACTTTAAGAGCGAATTCAAGATGTCTTCTATACCACAAGAGTTCCTGGTGAAATCAATTGATATGATTCCTGGGTGGCTGGAGAAGCTGGTAGTGAAATCTGGCAGCCATATTGAATTTTAAATAAAACTTCATGCTAAACACTTTCCTCTCATATCTGTTTCTTGTAAAAATTATAGTTAATAAATAAATTAAAAGTATTTTAAAATGGGGAATAACTTTTCAGTCACTGTGTGTATATATATATATATATATATATATATATTATATATATATAAATAAAAATAAATAAAATGTTTTCTATAAATTACAAGTGAGGAGTGTATAGAACACAAAGATAATCATATTCACTAAAAGTTTTAAAAAATATCTGAAGCTTGGCAGTCAAACTGCACACATAAGGAAATGATCTTTGCTTTAAATGAAATAAAATGTTGCCTGGTGATCAAAATCATATATTTTCATATATTTTGTGATTCTTGGTCAAGTGGGAATATGGTCATGGAGGAGGTGGATATACGTTGAAGTATTAAAGTGGGGAGAAATAGAAAAAAATATCAAAGTTAAATAGAATGTTTAAGAATTGCAAGGGAAAGAGAGAGTGATAAAGAGAGTTGAATGAAGAAATACTTACTGTAATAATCTGGGCATTCAACTTTGTTCCCAGATTTGACAATTTGGGTGAAGTGTTCACCAAACCATACAATGCTTGCATACAACAAGCCACAACCATCTGTAAAATATAAATATTTACTTTTAGAATTTTGTAGACTTATTCCTCCACCAATATTACTATGCAGTCAATGCCATTGGCTCTCCCAGGCAAGAATTAGTCTACTTAGTCATCAACACCATCATCATAAAAGAAGAAATTAAATTCTTGGATATAAGAAAAAGCTGTCATCGCCAATTCCTAATCCTCAAAAAAAAAAAAAAAAATAAATAAATAATAATAATAATAACAATAATAAAAATAAAACACTTTTGTTGGTAACATCAGTTGTTTTATTAACAAATATCTCAAGTCTACAATAGTCAAGTAAATACAGCTCCATTACCAACAAATGTGCCTTGTTTACAATAGTTAAATAAAAATTAAATAACTTTTTTTTTCAGAAAGTTGTGAGAATTTGTTAATACTTATTTTTATTTGTCCAGACACAGAGGGTTTAATTTCAAGGGGTGTGACACACTTCACACTGTTGTTTTTTTATACTTTTGCTAACAGCTGCTGGATGACAGGTGACACATGTTGCACATGTCCCTCCCTGCTGATTGAGGAGTTAATCCCAATAAACTTAACCCTCTTCATGCTGTTATTTTTCATAATATTGTTGAGATTTATGCAAATGTTGAAATGCCTTTGAACTACAATGGCATTTCAGTCACATGACACTAAAATCTATTTTACTATCATAACATGGGAACTCATATTCATTTTAGAATCTGAACCGTTAACACCACAAATTCTCATCTAGTTACCTGTCTATCTATACTTCAAAATGCCCCAATGTGAGATGTGCATCCCTTAAATAGGTTAACTGAAGCTCACTTTGCTGTAATGGTCTCTCATAGCTTAATGGCAAGATATGTTTGGCTTGAAAGATTAAAAAAATTGGAATACAAATTTGCTTCCTGTTCAGGGGTACATTTTCTTTAGTAATACTTTCAATTTATTGATCAATAGATGTTAATTTCACTGTTAAAAAAAAAAAAAGAGAAAAATTGCCTACTCAAATATTTGTATGCAATAAATATAACGTTTATAGGAATAAGATTATATTTATTATTTCTTTGATTACACACACACATATATATATATATATATATATATATATATATATATATATATATATACACACACACACACACACACACAAGTATCATTAAAACAACTGACAAGATATTGCAGTTAAGTTTTTTATTTATTTTTTCTTGTGCTCTGGCCTTCTTCAGATGATATGTGTTGGAATTTGTTCCCAAGAACACATGACCCATTGGATAAGTATTGGTTCAAGTAATCTAAAAAGTGACTTGACCCAAAGAGTTGTGGGTTCAATACCTAGGCACAACAAAGGGAACAAAAAAACTTGGAGAGTTGAATTACAAAAGGGAATGAACTGAGACATCCAAAAAATAGAACAATCTATGTAGACTAAATAAATGGTTCAGTTCAAAATTCCAATGTATATCACCTGGAGAAGATCAGAGCATACAACAGTTGAAACATTGTGAATATGGCAATCAAGATGAGGATAACAGTCTGAATGATGTAAATAGTGTAAAAAGCAATATATGCATATTTCTCACAGGTGCCAGTGATCATAGTTTGAACCAAGATAAATGCCAGAATCTCCCTCCCACTTTAAACATTAACTTTCTACTTGTATTCCAGTCAGTATTTGGTCATGTGTTGTACTAAACTAAACTAGTAAATACCATAAATGAATATGTATAATTAAAGAATCATTCTCAGCTTTTGACCGATTATTGTAAAAGCTTGGATTTTCAGCTCTGCCTTATCATATGTTGTTATATACTTAAAACATTCAGTTCTTATTTGACTGGATCTTGTGGCTTCCAATTATTTGGACATTCCTATTTTCCAGTCACCCTCTAATTTAATTCAGAGTATTCCAATATAATTAACATTATTATCTGAAATAAAAAAATGATTTTAACTTACAGGGGTTGCCAGGGTCATGATCTTGAGAATAGTTTCACACATGGCTTGGATGTCATTCTGATGAAGAACACCAAAAATCTTTTTGACGAGGGCTAACACATGGAGGGTACCAATGGCATCAGTTCCAGCTGGGAAATGTGTGAAAGAAAAGAAAAACAGGTGAAATTAAAATGGACAATTTATGCTATTTGCTTTAACAGGTGGAAGCAATTTGACTGAGAATAATAATAAACATTAACTATAAGATCAATAAAACTAGTCAAAATTAATAAAAATATTTCAATTCAGAATTTAAATAAAGATATGATCATTGCTATTACTAAATAGTAAACAGTTGGTTGATTTTGTTTAGTGGCATATCAACCTCTATGGTTATGTAATACCGAAATGTAAATATTTTGAACAATTTTGTGGCTTCAACTAAATATATTTTGAACAAAATTGTATGTGGTAATTTTTTTAATACAAAAATGTATTGCTAGTATTTTTACTATAAAACTATATTTTCATAGTGTTTTGTTTTTGTTGCATGGGTGGAGGGATCACTATTTGTCCATAGCTTGGACCCTAACAGGTGCTACCACCACAGGTCAGAGTGAACCTGGAAACAGCAGCAATTAAGTGATGCTACCATACTCCTTCAATCTTCAGATGAGTGGCCTTGCTGTCAAATGTACTTTATTGTCATACCCAAAACTAACTAAATAGTAAACAAACAATATGACATAAAGAGTTTAAAGAAAGTGCCGGTAAGATAACTATTTGTGCTTCATATTTTTCACAACAAATTACGCAGCACTTATTTTCATTAACTGTATTACTTAGAATAATTACTTTGCTACTAATGTAAATGTAAAAACAGTTTTAGTTGGCAATAATATAGGTAACAGCTATAAAAAGGGAATGTTGATTATTTATAGCTAATTTGTTTCAATAATGCAATGACTATTGCTTGTGTCATATGGCAATAATTCTAAGTAAAATGATGCACTAAAATAAGTAAGCAAGTAATCATTTTAAGTTCTCTGAATATCAGTGCACACCTTTCTCTTATAGATTACTAAAACCTAATGCAAATGAAGCACATATCAATCATCAAATTACAAACAGCAAAAATACAACCAATAATTTAATACAAAATATATAATACACAGTATAAAGAAAGTTTTAAAATACTCAAAGATATACAAAAGAAGCTACCTGCATTAAATATCTATCACCACAGGAGACAGCATTTTAAAATGTGGATAAAATGTTTAAAATGCATATGAAGTATAGGTATAAAATAAATTAGATATTTTGTTTCTGCTGTTGTCAATCTCTGTGAAACTGTTCTACAGGCAACATCACTTTTACAATACATGTGTATTTAAATAAGAAATATAGCTAACAACTTTTGAGACTGACAACATTTAGTTCCGGATAATGATTGAAACAGTCAAAACGTACTAGAACAAAAAAGTTAGCCCACCATTTTGATGTGGATGTGCAACTTAGATGAAAAGGGAAATATATATATATATAAAAAACAACTTTTTAAACAGATTTTATCAGTTGAATTTAATACGGCTTATGTCAATGAATTATTTTGGCACACCCTTGTATTCATATCTATTGAATATAAATCTCATTTGCTCACTTAAAATAATCTGTTTCTAAACACATTTTATTAGTTTCAATAATTTCAGAATTAGAAAGAGAAAATAATAATCTAACCTTATCTGAAAATTTCCAGTTTATTTTCAAAATAATCTCTGCACAAACTTGATAACTCATGTCAGTGTGTCAAATTCATTCAAATTCAGCAGACTTACCTCCATTTTCCTCAATTCTTTGGATGCAGTGCTTGGCTGTGAAAGATGCCATTGGATGGCAAGAAGGAGCCTTTTCAGATTTCATCAGAGCACTTGATTTCAGAATCAATTCTACACTTTCGTGTGAGGTTTTTCGTACCTGCAGGAAAGATATGAAAGACCTGATCTACAGATAAATGCAACAATAAAGCAGGGTTAGTGTTAAAGACAAGCATTCGAACAGAAAGCAGAAGTTAATATCATATCTAATCACTTGAGATTGGGACATTTTAAAATTATGTTATATTAGTGAAATACGTTGCAAGATGTTCCAGAGCAATCACCATTTTTACTGCTGTCATCATCATCTACAAATTATCTTGAATGACTGCAAGACTAAGCCCTAGAACAAAAAGTTTTTTCACCAGATATAGTGTCACCCACTCTAGGACAATCAGTGCTCTCATTACAATTTTCTCTATGAACAAATTGTCTTGATCCACTGCCAGAATGAGAAAATTCGAGATAAAAAAATTTTTTTTATCCTGTCAGCTACTACAAAATAATCACTGTTTTCAATACTTTCATTATAATCTACATATTAATATTTTGTCAAGTTCAGGCTAACATCAAATGCAAGATGAAGCCAGTAACAAAAAAAAAAGAAAAAAAAGCCCAAGATGGAAGTATGACAGATCTTACCTTTGGTTTGTTGTGAGTAATAAATGCCAGAATACCAAGGTATATTTGCTGTGTAGATGAGGCTTCCCAGATAGAAATATCTTGTGCACTTAACAATACTGCTAGACATCGCAACAGCTGCAACAAACAATGGAAAAAAAAAAAAATTTAAATGCTTAGATAATGATCCAACATGCATTATTCTTGAGATTTATTAAAAAATAAAGTAAAATTAACAGATAATATTGTAAATTGAATAAGTTTATTAATTAAATATATAACAATCTAATTTTGGTAGTAATGTTTGCACAAATTCATTATCACTGAAAATCTTGCTTTTCTTAATTTATTTCTGTAGTAAAATCATTGCAACACAAAATGCACTCAAATAAATACAACTTTTTTGCCATATTTTGCCTGACCTCCACCCAACTTCAAATAGTGTTAACAGAAAATGCTAGAAGCAACATTTTTTTTCTCTTTTATAGTCTAAGTTTTGAAATACTAAAACAGTTTAAATCAGCAAGGTGTAAGAAAATATTTCTTGGGAAGATATTTAAAACATACTTAGTTCCTTTTTATATTGATCATTACCTGCTTTTGGCACCATATGGGCATCAAATACTAATTCTTCACATAGATCTCCTTGTATTTATCAGAAAACCATGATTTAGACCTATATGTTTTAGTGGGGATGCTGAATCCATTTTGGCACTAAGTCCCCTCTCCCTTTCTAAATAGGTTAAATGCAAAATTCAAGTTCTTTTTGTGAATTTTAGTTCTTTATTTTACATTTAAACCCTGATTTTTTTTTTCGTTAGAAATATCAGTTTTGTTTTAATCTGTCTCTTATGTACAAAATCATTAATCGTTTCATAACTGAGCTGAAAATCACTCAGGACGCTCAAAAACCACAAATGTCTGCTTGGCTCTATTGTACATTATCATAATACTATTTGATGAAAGTGTCACATAATGGAGTTAAACAAATGAAGTGTCAATTTGCCATTTAGAGAAGTAATTGTTAACATGCATGATATAATGATGATTTTTTAAAATAGTATATTCAAAATAAGCCCTATAAAAGTCCATTGAATGTCATCAGTAATAACTGGAGAAGAAAAACCTATAACAATAATTCAAGCTATTTCCCTAGAATTTCACAGTATTTGGCTACAATAAGAAAACAGGAGTTCCATAATCTACAAGGTGCCCAAACTGTTTAAGCCATTTTTTGTATTGCTTTTGTTGGCACCACAGTTTTGGTCAATCTATTATCCAGCATTTTCTTTCAAGAATACAATCTGTAATAAACAACTGTCTCTTTGGTACCATTCTTGCCATGAAAAATGAATAATGAAAACTTTACAATGATTGTAAATGCTTGTTCTTATTAGGATAATATTCTTTTTGCGAAGAATATGTTGTTTCATTTTACCATATCACAATCTAATAGTTTGTGGTAGAAATTAATAAGGTTCAAATAATTTCAAAGGGAGATCATTTAGTTCATATACTGAAAAACAATAATTCAGATCTTATTGTATTTCTGAAATACATAAATCTAAAATATTTGAGTTTTAAACAGATGAAAGCCAAGAGATCTGATTAGACACACCAGAAATGCAAATAACGAAGATCAATACCTTAAATTAAATAAAAATTAATGCTACTTACAGATTTAATTAATGAGGTTGACTCACTATTTGCATTTTTTACCAATAAATCCAGCAATTTCTTAGACACATCAGAAAATCTTTTTTGAAGAACAGCATCTGGGACTCTGCAAAGTGGAAGAAAATAATTTTTAGACATCACTTTTGACATGATAAACAGTTAAATAGACTCTAAGAATTGTTTACATTGTTATTTTTTATATTATTCCTTTCAAATCTTTTAAGAGCATTTTAGAGATTAAATTGTTTCAGATATTACATTAATTAAATACATTAAATGCATGAAGGAAAATTTGACAGCTGCTTACTTCCTGTATATGCTTTTAGTGTTACTAGCTATATCAATGATGAAATAATTAGAAATTTGATGCATCTGTACAATAAAACTGGTGTAGTTGTACAATAGGCACTACAACCAGAAATAACAATTCTTTTCATACTATAGATTAAGCACTCCAGATCATGAATAAAAAAAAAAAGATTTTATAAGATTTAATAATTTGTAAACTCATACCTTTATAGAGCCAAAACAAATACTCATACATTGTAATTTCTTAAAATGTAAAAAAAATCATTTGAAATTCATAATGTGGAATGTGTAATTGATAGTAATATAAAAAAAGAATATGAAAAAAATATTTGGAAATTTTTGATTGCAGTGACAATTGTAAAATTCCACCAGAAATCTAGTGACATTAAGAATTACTACTTGTTATGTATTTATAATTTCCTTTGCTTATTAGAACTACAAAGATATTTAACTGGTCTAGCACATACAAAATAAAAGTGACCTATTCACAAACTATTTAGTCTCAGACAGGAACTATTTGTATGCTTTTTGTCAGCCCTACAGAGGATTGGAAGAATCATGTCATTTAGTGTATGCAAAATTCCATATACATTAACCTGGGAGCAATGGATGATCCTGAGGTCATCTTATGCAAGGAAGTAATGAAGGCAGCCATTATCTTCACTAGATACTGCTTTTCAGTTACTTAAAAGACATACCAGGGGGGAAAATCAATTCCACAATTGACAGTCTTTTTGATGGTTTTAAACAATTTGTCAGAAAATAAGCAAGAATTAAACAAATGAAGTTGACTTAGTATGAGATAGTGTTTGCAGGTAAACTTGCAGGCAGCTTTTTACTGAAAGATGAATTAATGTTGTTCCATTCAATGTTAATGGCATCATACAGTTCATGAGTAGTTGAAAAAAATGATTCCTGGTTAAAAGTTTTCTCTAAAATGTTCAAATCTGAAATCTGACATGATGGTTTTTGCAGTGTGGGGAGGAGCAATATCTTGTTGAAAAATAATATTATTCATCATTAGAAAACAAATTTCCAGTTGTAGGAAGTTAGCCTTTCTACAATATTATCCTATATTGCACAAGTTTTTCCTTTTCTAACGTTCCTCGTCAATAAACGTTAAAACAAAAATGAGGGAAGAAAATTACTTACTTTCTGTAAGCGTCGAACAAGTCTTTCTAACGTCCTTCGTTAGAAAGTGTTGCCGACAGTATATATATTTTTTGTTTTAACCTGTGAGGTCTTTTCGAATCTCGTCGCCAACTGATAGGTCCCGGAAAGGGATATATTTGTTCGAAGTAGCTAAGTGGTTTTGGCTACTGTAACCGAATAGTACAATCTAGCAGGTAGCAGTAATCGACTGGTACTCGTCATAGGCGTAGTCCAATGGCGTCTTCCATGTACCTCCACATCAGCCTGTATTTATGGCTGACACCAGCCAATCATATTACTGTGAGGGGGAACGCAGGTGTATGCATATTCATTACATCAAAAGTTAACATTCTAAGCTTCATTTTCATATATTTTATACTTTTTAATTTTAATAAGTTTGTAAACAATTCAAATGAAAAGTTTGATTGTAAAATTCAAATGCTTCTTGTAAAAATAAAAACACATAAAATATATAACGCTCATTTAATAATCTATGAAACTAAATAAAAAATGAAACGATAGCTCCATTTTGCATGTGTGCGATTATGTGTAATCATGTGAGACTCGCTCGGCCATCATTTCAACTCCACGCAACAGTCAATACACAGTGTCAACACGAACACCCAAGAATTGACCAGCATGTTTCTATGGGCAAAATTTTCAAGGAAATTGGTAAGAATTTGTTTTAAATATTAATTTTCTATGATATGTAAAATGTAAATGGGATTTAAAAACCGTTTTTGTCATAAAAAACATGAAACAAAAATTGATTCGTTTACTTTACGCTCAGATTCAAATTACGAAAAAATACTTAGGACTTATTGATTGAAAAATGTTCATATTCAAAGAATACGATAAAAAACATTCTACAAAAAAAAAAAATGCAAAAAAATTCTAGAATGTCTTATGTTTTTGCAGTATTCTTACAATAATTATCAGCATTTCAGTTACTAAGTAACATTTTGTTTAAAGTTACCCCTTCAAACAATTTTCTTACTTTTTAAATTATCTAATGAATAGATTTTAGTTACGATTTATTGCTATTGAGATACAGATTCATGATTAAATATTCATTTTCCTAATTTATTATTATTTCTTAGTAATATTTATTTCATACAGATTATGATTGTTTATTTTATTCTAAAATATGTAAATGTGTCAGTTTTAAGGACAAATGTGGAAATAGGTTTGTTGAGAAAATATTTTAGTGCTTCCTTATTTGTTGCTCAGGTGTATGGATGACTCTAAATTTATATTTATCCCTGATTGTATTTAGTGCAAATTTTTTATGAACTGCAAATAAACTCAAATTCAGTAAGAAAACATAGACAATAATTTGTAGATAACTACTAAGTAGTACTTCGACAACATGAGATAGGATTATAAATTCATTTTTTTCTTTTTGAAGATAGACGATGTACAGAATCAGTTCCAACATTGTTTTATGATAAAAGAACATGGAAAGAAGATGTATTTGCCTAAAGTGGAATGTTCCAAGAAGGTGCTGCTTCAAACATATTCATTGAAAGAGAAGTATCAGGAAACCTGGGATTCTGCTATTACTTGGCTACATAAATTGTTCCCAACCTTGAGAAAGTTGTAGCAGAAGTTCAGAATTGTCCAAAAGCGGATCGTCCTGCATTGTACCATGAGGTAACAAATTTGGGATTCATTGGTGAAAGATGTGAGAGTGTTGGATTGACTCAGTGTTTTGTCAGATCCAACGCTGGGTAAGCTTTTATGTGTGGAAGTAACAAATGGGCTCGTACTTGAACTATATAAACTGGATACACCAGCAAAGATATACTAGTCAGACTAGAAGAACTTGGGTAGTGCCTGAATTAGATTATTTGGAGGGATTGTATGAAGAGTATGCCAAGACTTACTTTTGGCTACTCAGTGAAGAGGTATCCCAACACCCAGCCCACCATTACTGAAAATTTCCAAATAAATTTTATTTGATTAATTTTATGTCTGTGTTGTTTCCACTTACGTAGTGATTGGAACTAACATGTGTCAAAACTTCAACCCTTTGATCAAATTGTGACAGATAAAATATTTTTATTTTAATGATTTCAGTTACAAATTTAGTGGTTGAATACCACTTCATGATACGGTGAGTTTTCTGTTGTTTTCTTATGTTCATTAGTGGGTATTGCTTGGTGTGTGTTAAGCTTCTCTCTCTCTACAGTCCAGAAATTGTACATGTTGAGTCAGGACTGTAATTGTTCAGCATCTGCTCCATATACATTCTAATCTGTTGATTTTAGGTCATTTTAATCATGATAAATAGAAAGAGCACCCCCAGAAATGGCTAGATATGAAATTTGGTGTTTCTAATGTAAGAAGTATTCATTTTATGACACAATTCAAGCAAGTCTCCTTTTCAGTCTAAAATCAGACTTTCAAATACCTTTTGACAAAGGGTTAAAAAGCAATTTTTTTGAATTTTGAAGTGGAATAATACAGAATATATCCATTCTATCACCCCCCCCCCTAAGAATGTTACTGGTATAGTCATAATGTGATATTTGAAATTTGGGATGAATGTGGATCTTATTTCCAGTTTTATGAAATGTCAAACCTCAGGTTATGAGTTGTTTGCACGTCGTTGCAGAGGGTTTGATTTGTGAAATTTGCATATTCAGATTGAATTTATTTAAGAAATATGCAGTGATACTATCTGCAATTTTATTATTATTTTCTTTATGTACTTAACAAGCTAGTATAATTTTAATTGTTGTTCTTAATTGCTTTTTAAAATATAGGAGTCCAAATATGGTATTTTGTCCTAATTCATAATAGACAAAAAAATGGCTAAGTCGAGCACATGTGTAAAAATAAAAATAAATCTGCCAAAATTAAATGGTTTGAGATATTTTGATGAAATAAAAACTGCTAAGTTTCTTTAATCATGTAGATTAAGAAGATGCAATCAGATAACACCTAGTATTTATTTGAATTTTTCATCTGTGATACCTAATACACTACTATTTATTAAATCTTTGCAAAAGTTTCCAGCAAAAAAGGGTTTTCAGTCTACTTTTAGAGAGACCACTGAAAACTTTTGCACACATGTAATATACATACTTGTTTCTATATGCACACACATATTCATACACACATACAATTTTCATATAGGAATAAATCTAAAGTTATACTTACTTGCTGATAACAAGACTTAGCAGATAGGTAGCAGCAGTCAAACTATCTTCTGTATTCATTGTATCCAATGCAGTTATCTGGTAATTAAGATGACAATATTAACTTATTTAAATATCTGCAAACAAACAATTATTGATACCTGTTGTAAAACTTTATCAAAAAAATAAAAGTCAAGTGCGAAAATTCAAGAAGGATCATGTTCTATATTTTTATTTTCCAGATGAACTTTGTTAATAGTAGAAAACACTGAAAATTGGTTATAATGTAGTTCATATGCTTTTAGGGTTGTTATTCACTAAAACCTACTTCATTTTAAGTGTTAATTTTGTTTTGTTGATCTAAGAATTTAGCTATTTTTTTTAATCAATCCTTCTTGCATTTCCAACATAAAAAAAAATAATAACCACTTCTGTCAGATTACAAGTGGCTTTACTAGAATATCAATTAGTCCATCTACCAGAATGGACATTTTTCTGAACAATGGCATTATCCCAATAAATAGATTCACTCTGAATAAGTACAAAACTTTGAACAGTTAGAACTTCCAACACAAATTTGCCAATTTAAAAGGTTAATAAATCTATTCATCATTTTTAACTTGGTTTTCATTTTTTTTCACCCACTATATTTTACATCTCTTTTTCAACTCAATGACATTAACCTCAGTGTTCCCCATTAATGACAATTCCTACTCTACAGCATATAAAATAAATAAAAATAAATATAGTACACAGCCAACCAGTATTTATAAATGTCTAGTGTTATCTTCTTGCTGTGGTACATAGTCCTAAATGATTATAACAGCAAACAATGCTCAGACATAACCACTTGACTCAACCAACCTTGATATGGCAATTTTATAACAGAAATCAAGATATCTGATACTAGATGACAAAGTGTCATAATTAAAATTCAAGATCTCGCTGAAGAGACTTTAGCAAAGTTTAACTTAGGACCAGGCAACAATACAGAATGTAAGAATGTTTTCCTCTTGACACTACCAAATGCCACATATTTTCTCAGTAGGTTTTATTGTTAAAAAATTTTTTTTTTTAGAATTTTAATAAAACCATAATATATGAAAACTGAATTTATACATTTCTCAAGAACTGGCAACAAAAATGCTAAACTATTTATTTATTTATTTAGAAGATTATATAGGAAAAATGTAAAAATATTTTGTATAGAATTCAATTTATGAACTATAACAATAATTTACTTATTTACAAGATTATATTTTTAAAACAATAAAAATTACCAAGGCAGTTTACAGTAATAGCACCATCAGGAGAAAAACATCCTTTTTAAAGATTGTTTTTGCCTGGCCCTACATTGACCATTGCCAAGATCTTTTTGCTTTATACACCAAACACGAAGCTATATTCTTCTCACTCACTGACATCCAGAACTGATCTGTTGGTTGAGTTTTCTTTATCAATAACTGTTTTATCTACTGAATAAGAAAACTAAATGCTGGATATATCAACATTTATTGTGTTTGATATTAATTTTGCAATCGATAGTAAATGACCAAGTTAGTGGGTGGAGTTGTACAATATGCCCTGTGATCAGAAATAATTTTTTTCATATTACTATAGATTAATCACGCCAGATCAGGAGGATAGAAAAAAAAAAATTTATAAAAAGGTTAATAGTGGAGTTCAATTTGTTATGTAAATTGAATAAAATTGCCCCCCCCCCCCACCACCACCTACAGAACCAAAAACAAATATGCTCATATGATGAGATATGAAATTTAGAAAAATAAAATATTTTTTTAAAAATTTTTAATTTATCTTAACTAATAGTAATATATGAAAAATGTATTATAGATTATGAATTTCAAAAGAGTTTGTTTTTTTATATATATTTTAAGAAATCTCATGATCTGAGCATATTTTGATTTGGCTTCCATAGGGGTTTCAATTTACAATGAAATTACATAGCATTTGATGCATGGTAGAGTAATATATTGTGGCTCGGATTACGGAATTGGAGGTCCAAGTTCAAATTTCAGTTGAATTCATTCCATTTACTTATGTGTTAATACCCTTGAGAAAGGTATGAATCCAAATCTCCCACCCCACCACTGCCATGAGTAAATAGTAGGACAGACTGCATTCTCTAGCCTTGGGTGAAAACTGGTCTAAGCGAAGGAAAACTCTGAATTCAAAACTGTATGTAGCCCTGATGAAGCACATACTATGTAGCTAAGGAAAGGATCATTTGTATTGACTTGATGATCCTGACTATGGCCGACTCCTTTTACATGGCAAACTGCACCTCCCTATTAACTTTTATAAAATTTTAAAAGAAAAAAAATCTGTGACCTGGAATGCTTAATCTATAGTAATATGAAAGAAAAATTAAAAAAAAAAAGAATGATTATTTCTGCCTATTGTTCAACTCCACCATTTAATGACACTATGCAAATACGAAGAGAAAAAAAGAATCAAAGTGTATTTGCACATTTTTACACCTAAGATGAGATTAATACACCAACTTATTAGAATAAATTTGAAGTGTATAAATGATACTTTACCAACATCTGAAAAGCAAGAGAATAAGTAAAAGGTTTAAACTTAGAACATATTTAAGTTTATCATCTTGCCAATTCTACAAAATATTGTAGGAAGACACACCGCCTACATCACATTTGTGAAAATTACCAACAACCCTAAATACACATAGGTATTCATAAGGAAATAGTTTTAGCCATGTTACTTTATCTTAAAATGCATAAAACAGGAATTCCTACTGCCCATGCACGCAGGTGTACACAAACAGAATCATCTCACCAATGCTGCAAAATATTCCGTTTCGGATTCCTTTCCTCCATGCTCTTTAATCACTTCAGTGACGGCTGCGAGGACCGCCAACATCTGCTTGGACAAAAAGTTAGAAATGAATGTCACCAAAACAACAAAAACAAATATACAAGTTTAAAGACTTTGTTCTTTTCATATAAATGATACATTGCATTTTTTTTAAAAAATAATGTTTATAAGAGATATTTACTATATTTTGGCTTTGTAATTTACTTTAAGCGAAAACATTTTTTTTCTAAAGATACATGTAAGTAATGAAGTTGCTTTTCTCTGAATATTTTGAACCAGTTTTTTTAGCCATTGATTATCTGATATGTGAGTGTTCAAGGTTGCATGATAACTATTGGCAAAAAAACTACAATTGCAATTACAGTTGTGTTTAATGCAATTGAGAAAGCTTTGAATCCACTTCCTGTTCTGTTCCATTTACAGATATCTGCTTTGTCTGAGAAGAGAATGGGTTAATAAGAATTTGGGCAAAACAGTGTTAATTGTAAAAATGTTACAACCAGTCAAATTTGGCTGAAGGTATATTTTTTTAATTTTTTATATTTATTTATTTTTTTAACAAATTCAAGTTTATTCACAATGACAAGAACCTGGGACTGTCGGGATGTATTTTTTTTCTCTCTGTCCATAACTTGTTATGTTAAAGCAAACATAGACAATTAACACGTGAATCTTATCCAGAATTGAATGTGCAATCTTCAGGTAAGCAAGTAAGCGACATATCCACTATGTCAACATTATTTTGCTTGAACAATATAGTAAAATTAACTTAAAAACTTAGGTAGAGCACACAGACAATGTGACTGGTTTGTTTTTTATTGATTATTTAAAGTCAAAACATATTTTGAATAGTAATTTTTTTTTTGCGAGTGAATATTGCATTAACAATTTCTTCAGAATAAAAATGATTTTCTTTCCAGATATAAGTTTTACTATTTAATCTTTAGCTGGGAGAGATGGATTCATACTTTTTTCTGTGGGTATTTGCACGTAAGTGAATATAACAAATCCAATTGGAATTTGAACCAGGCTCTTTGATTTCTTATTCCAAGCCCCTATCCAAACATCCATAAGCAGCATCTTGTAAATACTAACTTGGTCACAGTATGCAGATACTGTGGTCCTAGGTAGAAGAGTCAATCTAGATGTAAACAATTGCAGGTATCAATACAGAGGTGCCCAAGGAACACTTAAGTGGAAGTCACATCTTAAGCAGAGACATAATTTGAAAGTCAATTTGAATCAAATTTTTGAATGGATTCTGAAAACTTAAAGATTAGTAAATTTATGCCAATGGTAAAGAAATTATTACCAATGTTTCCAAGAGAAAGATGAAAACTAATCAGGTATATTAAACCTTTCCTAGCAAGATGATACATAAACATCATACTAATTTTTTTTTTTGCAGGTGGTGTAATGACTAGCAGCAAGAATTCAGAGTTGAGTTTGAATTTCAGTCAAGTTTCATTACATTCACTTTTGTGCAAATACCATTTCTTCTTCTACTCCTAGCTATGAGTTAAATAGGGGGGCAAACTGGGCATTTCAGCTTTGGTTGACAACTAGTCTAAGAGAAAGACAATTCTAAATTCAATAATGTGTGTCGGCTAGGTGACCCATAAATTATGCAATTAACGAAAGGTTTGTAGAACTTACGATAACTATGACTCCAATTGCTGTTGTACTTTTTTTTTTGGCCAAGGATCAATGATTAGTCCTGTAGAGGACCGAACAGGAAGTAGACAGAAATTATTGCATTAATCTGTTGAGTGAAAACGTTTTTGCCTTGATAATCTGCATTCAAAAGTGATTTGTCTGCCATGCTAAAGTTTCAAAGAACTTTTCAGAACCTACACACTTCAATGTCTGAGTTGAAAAAAAAAAAAAACTAGAGGTTTCAGAGAAAAAAAGTGTAGTCTTATATAAATTTTAAACAACTGAAGTTGTAGAAATCTTTATTTAGAACTAGCAATGTCAAGCAATGTAACTATAGAATCACAATGCTGACTCACAAAGTAGAATGAGAAAAAGTAACAAACATCAATAAATAAGTAGCACAAAAAGACAAGTCAAATCAAGAATTCAACCCATTGTATCCAGAAGTGCCTAAAGGTTCACAGACATGTACCAACTAATTACATTTAAGCTGTCATCATATCCCAAAATAACATTTCCTGAATTGAGAGAGAAATCTCCAAAAATTTTAGAAGACTTCTTCATCTGAATATTTAAGATAAATTTTTTTTTAAGAACTTCCCAGGAACAATGGATTAAACTCAGACATATGGGAACAAGGTGCAAGGAAAGCAATTCTAACCCAGTTTGCTTTACTTATCCCTTGCTCTAACAACAATGCACAATAAATTGCCTCCCTTTATGAGTTTAAGTGAGTCAGTATTTGTTGATTTTCCTGAGGCTAAAGTTAATTGGGAGAATGTATTGCAGCCTTTAACAATAGTATTTAAATAGATAAATAAGCGTCACAGATTCTATCTGATGCAAATGTGTGTGTGTGTGTGTGTGTGTGTGTATATATATATTTTCCCATCATCTGAAACAATCTTCAGGTAAATCATCTCATCAGATATATATTCAGAAACAAGGGATAAACCTCTAGTCTTGTTCTAAAGACCAGGGAGGATGTGAACTGAACAATAGGCAAACCTATCTACACCTATTGAGCAAAAAGAAAAATAATGAGACTATTGCATGAAAAATATATAATAATCAATACTGCAAAAAATGGTCAAGTGCAAAAGACAGACCTGCTAAGTGCTCTTTAGCACAAGTTGCTAAAATTACTATAGTATACTTAAAATTTGCATTTTTTAGTTTGTGTGTGTGTGTGTGTGCATATATATATATATATATTTTATATAAAAATTAGGAGATCAGTTGATTCTGCTACCTCGGTTTCAACCTTTTGGTATTGTCAGGTGTTTCGTATCAATTGATTTCCCAATGTTTTAAAAATTATAACATTCATAGATGTCAAAACTAACTCAATTGTTAGGATTTGCCAATCTTTCTAAAACTGTAAAGGCCAACTGACTCCAGAAGAGATGCCTCAAAAAAGAGATTTCAAGCTTGTTTTTTGATAAACATTTTTTGCAATAATTGGAAATGGTTAAAGAAAAAATTTCTCCATATTCCTTTTGCCTTAAATATTTCTAATAAATCACTGGCATTCCAGAAAAGCCAGCACAAAACCAACATTTCATAAGGTACATAGAATCATGCATATAACAATATTTAATAGTCAAACTGTAACAAACAAACAAATATAGCATAAAGAAGGAACAAAAAAGAAATATATATATATATATATATTAGTGAATATACATAATATCCAAAATCAGTAGCACAATTCAGAATTTCATGCAGTTGCTGCAATCTTCAGGTTTTAAATACAATCTGACTGTTAATTTGCATTCTCATGGTGATGATTCAAAATTTGTGTTAAAACTTGATTATTTAATTATTGCTGCCTAAAATATTGCAATTAACTAATAATAATTTATATCATTTAAATTCATAAATTTGAAAGATGAATAAAGAAAAAATTAAAGAAAAAATTTTTTTTTTAATTATTTGATTTTAAATTTGGATTCAAAAGTAAAAGTATCAAGGGGGAAATTTTTTGAAAAATTAATACTCAGGATGGAAATATAATATAAGGGTGCAAAAAAAATTAATAGGTTGATGCTATCGAACTAATGCGTTTGAAACCAAGACTTGTAATTATAAAGTGAAATTATATAAACACATGTTATAAATGAATTGAATGCAGTAATATTAAATTATATGTGTGTATAAATATACAAGAAATGTTATTAATGATGGGTACTAAGAATATTAAAAGTTGTTGCATATTATAATATTCATGTATTGCAATCTTTATTAATCAGGATCTATGTGTTTTAGCAGGTGCTTGGATTTATGCATACATGTAGACATTAATTTGGACCTTGTGTTCAGCAGGTTAGGGTTATTTAAATGTTTTAATATAATAAGCTTCTCCAACAAACACAAGTAACACCTGTCTCCCTTTCCATTATATGGCTTAGCTTTCGCAATTATTTCCCATCTAATGCTTGTTTTTGGGGTTTTTTAAATCGCTAAATGAAGATTGCAGCAACTGCATGAAACTCAGAGTTGTGCTATCGATGTTGGATATTATATATATTCACTAACATATACTGTTTCATAACATCCAACACAGTATTTATAACACCCGTGGAAGAAATATATTTATACATACATAAAATTTTCCGTGTGTCTATGTATGCTTTTTATCATACACATACCTACCTATATATATATATATATATATATATATATATATATACACACACACAAAAATATGTATACATGTTTCACATAATGCAATGAGATAAAGAATTTTACTAAAAGCAACAAAAGTAAACTAAAGCATAATCATAGGATAATGATTTTGTGTGTATACAGATATACACACACACACACATATATATATATATATATATATATATATATATATATATTCATAGAGAAGCATGCATACATACATAGATAGATAGATAGATAGATACATAGCTTAACATAACAAAAAACAAATCTCTATTGCCAAGTGGGGTAACTTGCCTTTGATCTGCCAGTGTCCAGATTATTTTGAATTCCTATTTCACTTGTATTGGTCAATGTCCAGTTGCCCACACATAAATGTATTTTTCTTACACTAAGAACAGCTAAACTGAGCTCTTTTCATTAGACAGAGAGCTACTGCACTTGGCTGGTCACATATCAAGAAAAGACAAAAAAAAAAAACTCAGCTTTCTAGGGATTTAGACAACCTGATAAACATTCATTAGGTGAAATGCCAAGAAACTTAACAAAAAAGAAAATTAACCTTTTAAAGTTAGTACTGTAAAGGGATTTGCAGGTATCATAATGGTTATCAGTGCAGAAAATGAAACTGGCAAGTCAAGTTCAAATTCCAGTAAGTTGCATGCACCTTTGCACAAGTACTCTTGAGAAAGGCATTAATCTTCTTCCCCTAGTCATCAGTTAATTATCAGGGTAGACTGGGTTCTCTAACTTTAGACGGTAGTCAGTTTAAGAGAAGGATGACCCTGAATTCAAGCCATGCGCAAGGTAACAGGAAACCATTAAAATTCAGATAACATGGAGAGCCATGATCCTTTGCATTTTCACTTGAATGCCAATCGACATATATTTGTTTGTTTTTTACTCTTTCATTGATTTTTCAAACTTGCCAGTACACAGAACAAATATGATCAGAATATTTTTGACAAATGGTCTTATAAAAATGAATTACATATTCTCTAACAAAATAGATATTACTCACTTTTAATTACAATAAAATTTGACTCATTTCAGTCAGATGGTTATATAAATTTTCAAAATCTATATTCTGCAGGTTGTCTTAAATTTCAGATTTAGATTCAATGCCAGCCAAGTTTTTGTGATATACTTTTGATTTTAAATAATCGAAAATAAGGTGAAAATCTGGAAGTGGTTTAAATTTGTCAATTTCATCGAGGGGGAATTTTTATTATTAATTCATGGTTAGTTTATCTTATTGTTATTTTTATTGTGACTGTTCAATAAACCTCAAGGATGAAAAATAAAGCTTTGACTTTCAACAAATTTTGAACTCATCCTCTATCCTAGCATGGACAATGCTTTTATTGATTTGGTCATGGAACCTAACCAGCTAAGTTAGATCTCATCATATAGTTATGGCCTATGTCATCTGAATTCTACATCATATTGTTTACTATCTCATAAATGTAGTAGTACTGAGTCATGATAACCAGTTTTGAACTCATACCCATCTACACAAGGTACTTCAGCTAGTTTATACAATAACAGGTTAATAATTAATATACATGAGCTTTTAATGCAGTTGACAATATTTAACCCCACTTGACAATATTCTTAGAAAACCACATGACTACAGAAAGAAGTTCTCCCAGATCAGATTTTTTTATGGTTTGCTTTTGGAAAACTTTTTGCAGACAATTTTTTATCCAAAGCTTACCAATTCCTATTTCTGAAATTCTAACACCAACCACTGTCTCATTTCAATCACCCTATTTTTTTTTTTTTTATCTCAGCCTGGTAATAAGTTGACTTTAATAAACTTCCATACCAACTAGTTGTTCTTCATGCCAAGAATGTAACTTTTTTTGATAGCTTTAGACTGATGAGCATAAACTGTCTGGATCATTTAGAATTAAAGTACAAGATTTTCTAGTCAGTGTGTAAGCTTACCAAAGCTGACTTAGGGATTTTATGCCACCTTACTGAAATAAAATACTGGTAATATTTAATGCTTTCAGTCTAGCTTTATAACAAAACAATTTTTTTTCTTCAATTTATATTACTGAGTTTGTGAGATCTTAAAAAACAAACTATTCTTTAGTTCCAGTGTGTTTTTAAACACAAAGTAAGGTTAGGTAACAAACAAGTAGGATTAATAACCAAAATTAATAACTGGTAGATACTTTCTTAGGACATATATATTCCATTGGGATTGAAAGCATTGAAAAAAATGTCATGGAGGAGTAAAGGAAGAAGTCAGGGGTGGTAAAAATCAGAATAGGAATTTGGTAGCAAAAACAAGATCAAAGTTCCAAGAGCAGACTCAAAGACAGGAAGAATATAATTCCTCTTTCCAGACACGTATAAGGCTCTGCATGTATGTGTGCTTACATGAAAATCACTTGGCGGGTTGATATTTTGACTGAACTTCATGGGTCTAGCCTTCAGGCGGGTACTATATTTCCAACCATTGATGGAGATTCTGTGTTTGAAATTGGCAGTGGGTATGTGGAAATATCCAGGAATTTGATAATGGTTCCCAGAAGATAACCCTGGAGTTATGAATTGAGACTGTTTAACTGAAAGAGCAGACTTCATGTTCTGTTTGTTGAGGCTGTGGCAAAAGAGAGATTGTGGAAGATTAAAGCCAGGCATGAAAGTTTCAGGATGGTTCTGAATGCTGCTGTTTGGGTTTAGATTAAGAGTTTGGCTATTGGTGTTTTGAGGTGGCATCTGTTCAAAAGCATCATTTACCATATAACTATTGAAAAAGAAATCATCAGACAAACTGTCATCACTAATGACATCATCAGAATAGCTCTCAGTGCTGCTACCCAGGAAATTATCACTGTCTTCAGCACTGCTGTTATCATTATCATCATCGTCGTCGTCTTCATCCTCATCATCTTCATCTGTCTCATCTTCCTCTTCCTCCTCATAGTCCTCATCATCATCATCATCGTCGTCGTCATCATCACCTCCATCACCATACCATGTGCTCTCATCGCTGTCAGACATTTCATCTGCATTACCCTGCTGCACTGGCCAGCCCATTCCTCCCCCTCCACCACCATTGTTGTTTCCAGCGGCACCACCGCCACCCCGGTTATCACCCTGGATGTTGACATACATAGAAGAAAAGACGCTGCTTCTTACCTCTTTGTGTAGGGCTGAATTTGATGTCCAAAGACGATGAATCTGGTTGAATGTAACATTTGTACATTCTGTGAAATTTGTAGCAAATGTTTTGAATGTGTTACCCCCAATGCTGGTTGCATCAAATTCTGACCCCTCCACAGACATCTGCTCATTGCTAGCATCAAGTTTTGCAAGTGCAGCTGCTGTCAAAGTGCTTTTACCTGTTAAAGAAAATGACATTTACTTACTAATAGACTTAAATAGTTTTCTCTCCAAGTAGTAATTTCAAATACCATCAAAATATCTACAAGACATATTTTATATCCTAATTTTAACCAAGGTATCAGTAATATAGGCTTGTTTTTATTAATTTTAATAAAACCACTGAATTAATACTTAAAAAAAATCTTACAACAGGTGTAAGATTACTCCACCTTGTCTGCTTCATATATGCAAGGTGGTTTGGTAATAAACACTATAAAAGAAAATTATATGAATTCCTTATTTCTGGTCCTCTCAATCACAATGCAGTAAATGCAAGATATGTTCAGTTTCCCTTCAGGAGAGACAGTAACCAGGCAACCTGACTTCTAAATTTCAACTCACACTACAGTTAATCACATAAATGTTTTTCTTTCAGAGTTACACCTTACTGAATACACACAAGTATATTTTTATCTCTTATTTTGAGCCATGTTGTGCTCTCTCTCTCTCTACATATATATATATATAAATTTCATTTGTTTAATACATTCATTTTGAATGTTCCAACAGTAATTTCTAACTTCTTCCTGTGATGTAGGTTTAAAAACATTCTTGTAAGTTGTTAGTGTTCAATATTTGATTATCAACAACAAAGAAATATGGCTGATTTTCTTAATATTTTGAGGTTTATTTACATTAACTTCAAAACAACCAGATATCAAACAATTTTACAATATCCCAAACAAATTTTAAAATAATATAAAACATGGAGATTGATTGGGTCAGTTTAACAATAGGACAGTGAAGACCAACATTTCCCCCTGGCCATTTTTTAGCCTTGTGCTACATTTTTTCTTATAAAAAAAAAAAAAATCTTTAACACCAGCATGCATGCAGCAAGCAAAATCTCTGCTCTAGAGCTGAGGTGTTTGACTTTTATTGGTGGCTAATCATTTCAAACTCTTTGTGTTCTTGATCTTACAGACAGTGGGCTCACAAGTGGACAGTTGACATTTTTGTAACATTTTGCAAGTGCTATATCTAGCTTGGAAATAGATAGTTTCAGGATTTCAGAACTGATCTTTGTCTTAATGTAATTGTCAAGATAATGCTCATTTGAAATTAATCAAAATCTGTACATGTTTAATCATTCACTTTTAGATGATCACTTCTGGACAGTTGATTATTCCACCTCTTTTTGCTAGGAAAGTCACTGGAATCTTCTTGTGATTTATGTTATAAGTGAGAAGTTTAACTTGACACTCTTTTCCAAAAATGATCTATATCAATTGGATTTTGGTGACTTACAAGACAAAATTCAGTCAAATTAACACAATTATTTTGCCTGTTTTTTTTTTTTGTATCTGGTGCTCAACTTTGAATAATGCTAACAAATGTCAGAAACAATTTTTTCTCTTTTTAATCTGTTACCAAATTTTGAAAATTTAAATCTGCAAAATGTAAGAATTGTTCATAGTGAGATATTTAAAACTTATTCAGCTCCTTTCATATGTTAATTAAAACCCACTTTTGGCATCATATCAAATATCAGTTTTTGACATATCTTTTTTGTATTTATCAGAAAAATGATGACATAGATACATATTCTTATGTTTTTTGGAGTGCTGAATACATTTTTGGCACTAAAAATACCCTCCTCTTTCCAGAAATCTAAATGGGTTAAATGTAAAATTAAATCTCTTTTCAGGAATTTTAGCTACTCACTACAGACTAGGTTTGCTAGACATAGAACTATTTTCTAATTAGAAATGTGAAAGTGTGAATTTTTCTCTTAAGTAAGAATAACATTAATACTGTTCCTTAATTGCACTGTCAATCATTCAGGGGGTTTGATACCACAAATGTCCATGTGGCATTGGAGGCTAACAGGGATTTAAATTTAGACCTTGACTTTTCTGTTACCACAATCTTCAATGACTTTCACCATATCAGTCCTTTAATCTTTACATCTGGTAGGAAGTGTAAGAACCATCTATGTGGTTATTTAATACCATAAATTTTAATTAACTGATATTCATCAATTAACAGTATTATAATCTTATTTAGGACATAACAGCATCCAATATTATATGAAAATAACACTTTAAGAATTAAGAAAGTAACTAGGAATGTTATATTTGTTTTTCCAAATATGCAGGTAGTATAACAATGACTAGCATGGAAAGTGGAATCAGCAATCAGAGTCCAGATGAGTTTATTATTTTCACTCGCCAGTACATGAATCTATTTCTGATACTCCCAGCTGCATGGAAAAGACATGGTTCCTTCTCTTTTTCTCTGAACTAGGAGTTAAATATAGGCAATGCCAAAGATTCACAAAAAAAAAAAGAAGAAATTAATAAAAATAATATTTTATCATTAAAATCTTTATTTTTAAGAGGAAAGACCAAAAGATATTTTTTTATTATTAAATTATATTCAAAATTCAGGGTAAATATTGTTTTTTTTTGGATGTCGGTGGGTGAGCATAAATTAATATGGGAAACTTCATCTTTTTGTGGTGAAAAACACTAATTTGGAAATTCTTGAAAAAAATCAGATAATTGTCATATTTTAATGAAACTATCAGGACTTATTCTCAAATGAATCAAATTATTTTAGAAATGTTTCTTTTTTAGAAAGTCTTAGTAATTTTTTTTTACATCTGTCACACCTCCTCCCCACAACTTATTTATTTTATGGAATTTTGAAAAACTCATTTTTGTAGTGCTTCATGCTTATATTAGTTATAAAGTCCTAAGAGAATTTAAATTATGAAAAGTTTTTGATTTTAGTTACAGAAAATCTCTTAATCATAAAATAAAAAAATGCAATAAAACTAAGACATTATTTAATTAGAAGAGCCTTGAATTGTTTTTATGAATAAGATATATTATGGACGTTATTGCTTAAGAAAATAATTTTTCGGTAAGTAATGAATTTCTAAAAGAATCGTTTTAATTTTTAGATTAATTTATAAAATTCTACTTTAAAATTCTGTATTAATTTGTAGTTGTTAGGTGATATTGTTATTATGTAAAAACTATATTTACTAATCATAAATGGAAAAGTTTACTACAACCCCCAGTATTTTAAAAAGAACTTTTAATTTTTTTGTGTGTGTATAAACTTGCTGATTTTTGTAAATACGGACATACATACACATTATCAGAAAATAAAAGTGGTAACTATGGTAAATTTAAAGTTTATTTTCTATCATTCCCCCAACAAGTGTTTCCTAAAATTCAATAAAATATTAGATTACTTAGAATATTTACTGAAATTTTAAAGATTACTAGATAGTTAAAAATTATATAAAAAAAGCATTCACGTTATATTTGTCAAGTAATTTTCATAGTTATGTGCCTTTATGTAAAAATGTCAAACATTAAGCTAGGTATGTCCAATTTTGACCTTTTTAGTGTTTTTTTTTAGTTGTTTTTTTGTCAGTTGAAAGACACATTAATTTCGAAATTCTTGTAAAAATTAACTACTTGTTGGATTTTAATGAAAACTTCAGAACTTATTCAGAAATGAATGAACTTATTTTAGAAATGTTTGTCTCTTTGAAAGTCATGGTATAAATATTTTTTTTTTATATCTGTTACCCCCCTCGAACTTAATTTTATGAAAACACAAAAAAAAATTTATTTGCAACCTGAATTTTCTTTTTTAATTAAATGCACAAAACTCTGAAAAATCTAAATCATCGATTTTTTTGTTAAAAAAATGTCCGAAATTGTCCAAACTTTTACCTCAATTGTAAAAATACAAAACCCAATAAAACTAAGACAATATTTAATTAAGAAAGGTTTTAATGGCTTTTCTGAATAATATATACGAAGGTAATTATTATCTGAAAGAAAAATTTTTTTTTGATGAACAATGAATTTTTACATTAATTTTCTTTTTTTTTTTTCAATTTTAAATACACAATATGACAAAAGGTTGTTATATATTTATACATTAAGTTCTTTCTGCAACCTTATGGAAATGATATATTATGTTCTCTACTTTTTACAGATCATAAATTTGAAAGCTTATTAAAATCTGACAACCATAATTATTTTAAAAATAATTTTTAATATTCCAAAATTGTATTTAAAATCGTCTACAACGAAAGTACGGATGCACATTGTTGAAATAATGTCACATGAGTAGTTTCCTTTGATAGAAGCAAGTTTTTTTTTTTTACTTCAGAAATGGCTTTGATTCGTTCAGTACCAACAAAACAATGCTTGTCAAGTTTTCTGAATATCGTCGTATTATTTTCAATTTTTTTCTTTTTCTATTCAAATATAATCGAATAGTGGGATAAAAGAAAATATCGAATATTTACAATTACAAAAAAAAAAAAAAAACGCCCTTGGAAGTCCACCCAAATTTTCAAGTTTGAAATCGAATGCATAAATTCATTGTACATTACTTTGGAATTATTATCCACATGACAAATTATCAATTAAAACGATTTTTGGAGTTTAAATTTTCTGGAGTTAGCTCGCTACTACTCAAACTAAAAAATACTTGTTGAGTCAAAACAAAACCAATAGCATGTTAATTTTATTAATAAATAAAATAAAACTCATATTAAAATTACTGCCATAATTATTAATAAATAGAAAAAAATCTGCCTTAATAAAAAAGAAATAAAATCTCATTTCATTAAGTTAACCCGTTTCAATTAATGGTGTTTCATGTAATTTTTATATTCTCAGAAAAATATTTCATGACTGAAATAATAAACCTCAATTTAAAAAAATGAATTTTTTTTACTGTTTTATTTTTACTTGTAAAATTTGATTTTCTTTCATAATTTAAATGTTATTTTCAGTCCAGAATTCTTCCTCAAACGTAAGGTAAAAAAAAAAAAAAAAAAATTTGAAAGTGAATTTTTTAAAAATAATCTACTAACCAGATTCACTTAAAATTAGAACGAATTATATCACTTCTGTGCTACCGTCCAATACATTTCCGTGCAGTAAGTTGTGAATATATTGACGTACATCAATCAATGCCTGTCAAAATAGACCACCCTGGTGGGAAATATCTCTCTTAAAAAGATTTCTGCTAAAAATGTAAGTAATGTTTCTTTCAAATTACATTAAGTATACTTTAATCATTCTAAATTTCCTAAGATAACAAAAGAAAAAGGTGTAATTGATTTTTCATGATTTTTTAACTAACAAACTATGATCTTTCCGACAGAAATGTCGATAAGTTCGATTTTACGAAATTTTTTGACTCGAAAAAAAAAACAAGATTTTTTAATAAAATTTTTAACATTTATAGGAAGGATTAAAAAATCTGAAAAAATATTCAGAAAATACTTTGGTCTTTCCTCTTTAATAACAACATAAATATTTAAACGTTAAAAATCGTTTTATAAATTTGGGGACCTTTTGTCGTCAAGGTATACCACTTTTTAGCGAAATATTGGACATACCTACATTAAGCTATTGATAAATCTGTCAAAAAAACCTTATACAAATGCACATCTTTGTGTAAAAAATGCTTTTCTGCAATATTCTAAACTAAAAGAAATGTTTTAATTGTGATTAAATAAATTTTAAATTAGCTAGTCTTCATCAAATAAAGTTTCAGAAAAATATATCTTATTTTTGAATTAAGAGAATTATGTTGGGTTTAGATTTGTCAATATGGCCGATTTTAGCGATTTAAAAAAAAATAATTCCAATCAATTTAAATTCGGTTTGAAATACAGCAAAGTATTTCACTTATTGGAAATAATTGAATTTAATTTCTTAGATTGGAATTAAAAAAAAAAACTAAAGTAAAAGCTTCAAGAAAAAATTTTTAAAATGCATTTTAAACCTCGGTATTGCGTTTTTTCTTTCTCTGAGGTACCAAAAATATCAAGGTAAGCCTAGGTTGGCAGCCAGTCTAAGTAAAGAAATACTAATAAATAATTTTCTGTTACCTCATGAATTAAGAAAATTCAAAAGGCAATAGGAAAGCATTCTATTATTTCCCAATAATCATAACGATTTAAAGGAAAGGAAGCTGTGGAGAGCTATAATCGCTTATGCGCTAAAAAGGGACAGGCATTTAAAAATGTTTTCGATAGAAGATGCATCTCAAGTCTTATGTAGCGAAGGTATTTCTATTGACTGCATCTGTAGTAGACATTTATTTAATTTATTTTTGCGTGTTTAAAAACACAAACAAAATAAATGGACACGTATTATATCGAAAAAAAAAAAAAAAAAATCTATTGATCCATGCATAAAAAAACCGAAGTACAATTTTCTTTAAGCAAAATTTTTCACCTCTAAACAAACTATATAATTTATGTGTTATTCTTTTTTGTTTCATAAATATACCAAAAAAATCTAAAAACTTTAAAAAAAAAAAATGACTGTTGTATTTTATTCGATAAAGTTTTTCTTTATGCTCGTCTCGTCCTATCATTAAAAATATTTCGAACTTTTAAAAATGGCATTAAAAAAAATTATCAGAAACTTTGATAATTTACGGAATTAATGAGGGTATATTTAATTAAAAAAAAAACATGAATAATGACAAATTTTTATCCACGTACATGTTTTGCTTAAGGTAAATAAGTAAAAAAATAATTCATTATTTGGTCATCATGATTTATCTAAAAATATTTTAAGTTTTTTTTTTGTTTATATACAAAGTTCAAACTATTTTTCCTTCTTTCTTTTTTAATGCATTGTAAATGATCTTAAATAATGTTTATTTCGCATGAAAATCCACATCAGAAAAAGACACGTGGTTAGTTTTTACAAGTTCAAACTCAATGGACGAGATCAGTGAATGTTTTAAAAAAGATTTTACTTCAAATTTTTACCTAAACTGTAACAAATAATAAAAATGTCACGATTTTTAGAAGCATCAAAATAGAAAATATCGAAAAAAAAAATTAAAAATACTAAAGGAAAAAAAATAACAAAAAAAACATATCGAGCCGCACAAAAAGGTGGATGTTTTTATTTTAGAAATGTGAAATCAGTATACGATCAGAACAATAACTCATCAAATTCTTTTCATATGAACAGGTTCAACAAAATCGTCTTGTTGTTTCATTTAAATTTATCTACAACGTAAAATTAACTAATACTGATCCATTTTTGTCGCATTAAAACAAAAAGTAAAGAAAGATCGACCGAGATTTTTGAGTTTGACTAACTACGTAAGTTTTTAAAGGCAGATTTCATAATCGGGATTATTTTTTTTATTTCTAAATACAACAAAGCAATATATAGCTTAACGAATACTAACAGAGCAACATCAAAATCTGCTTATTTCATGACATAATCAAATGAATAATCATAATAAATAAACATTATAACATTTAATTTACCAGAAGTGGTATAACCCATGCCAGCCTTTTGTCTGTGTTCATTATATTGCGGGTTACTACTGCAACTGTGTCCTTTCTTCCATCGTTTTGATACATTTTTGTTTGCCTTATTTCGGTTATTATGGGTTCTTTTCTTTTTGTGTGGTCGCATCTTTACAGTACACTGGTTTTTACAAAGTTATTTCTAATCACAAAATCACAAAAATATGACCACCACAGAAGAACCTCGTGGTTAAACAGAGAGGAAATACCCTAACTGCTTGTCGCCTCGAGTAAACAGTCTGCTCACGAGTTCAATTGCCGACCATTATAAGGCATGGACCTTAACCGAACGTAAAAGGAATTGGGCTTTGAAAGTAAAAGTAAAATTTATTAAAATAGAATGAATATATATATATATATATATATATAACATTTATTTCAATTACCCATTTATATATATTAAGAATCTCTTTTTGAAGAATTTAAAATAAAGCACTCATTGTATATAAGAAAAGGAATATATAAATAATATATATAAATTTATAATTAAAAATGTCATAGTCATTAATCAGCCATATTATCATCATCATTATTATCATAATTTTTAAAATTCCTTTTAGTTTGTTTCTCTTTATTCTTTGTCTTGTTTCTTCACATAATTATTAGGTTTAATATTATTATGATTACAAAATTCCATTTTTTTCATAGTAAAGTTTGATTAAAGACAATGGAACAAGGAATGTGATATTTATGCCCAGAATGATATCTGAATGAGCAATACAAGTGCAAAAGTATGTTTACCTGTGGGTTATCCTACTTGGGTTTGGCAAAACCCCTGTTAGGAGGTGCTCTTTAAGCTTATAAATAGGCAATCATATTCTCTCTCTTCCTCTTTTAACCTCTGGCTATCAGATGTAGTTGCATGTAGATAGGAATGTTGCCACTGTGGCACTTTTGCTTCCATGGTTCTCTGTTGACTTTTGAACCCTCTCATATACACATTTGTGTCTATCACACACTCTTGCTTCGCACACACATAAAAGCAAATTCTTCTTATAGTTAGTGTTTTTTCCTTTCAGTACAATTGTGTACACATGCAATTCCTTTTGTTAACAGCATACATTGTGATTTGTTTTATATTGATTGTTTTGTGTTTATTTTTACCTGGACTCACATTGAGCCCACCAATATTGTTTGTGGGATAAATGTCTCCAGGAACTCATAAATATTTATTATACGGTGTACACACACTCATATTCCAAGCTTTGATTCCCACAGCATAATGGTGAATATTTCTATCCAAACATACTAGTATCTCACAACATACCTATGTTTTATACATTATACAAAAGCATATGATCACAAGAAATTATTTGAACTGCCAAGTAAGCTTGAAATATTTGGGAAGGATATTAGAATAATCCAGAACTTATACTGGGATCAAACTACCTGCATACAGAGAGAAAATAAATTCAATAAATACACAAAAATAGAAAGAGGTGTTAGATAAAGAGATATTTTCTCACCAGATTTATTCAACCTTTACAGTGAAGCAATTTGGGGAGAATTAGAAGTCCTACCAGGATTCATTATAGACAGCCACAATCTTAACGACATTACATATACAAATGATACAGTGTTGATAACAGAAAGAGAAAAGAAATTACAAGAAGTCCTTGAGAAGGTAATAAAGAAAAGCAAGGACAGTGGTGTAGCTGTGGTGGGGGGGCGCATAGGTCACAGAGGTGGCAGTCTGCCCTGGGCGGCACTTTTGGTCCATGGTGAGTTTTCAGAAAAAAAAAAAAACAATAGCATAATTTCTATAATTTTTACAAAAAAAGGAGCAATAAGGAAGAAGATAGGGTTCAAATGAAACCAATTTATCTTTGATATGGCTGGATCAAAGCCAGCCAACCAGGAATAAAAAAAATTGTCTCCAAAATGCACTGTCAGCTGGTGCAGAAAATCTCACTTATAAAATGTGTGCAAAAGGTGTGAAAAAAATTTGAGCATTTTTAAAGGGCTTGATGTGGGGTTGGATTAAGTGAATTTAGTGAGTCCACAGTTTTTTTCACACCTATGTGAGAAGTCCAGACTTTGGCATCAGTTTTTTTTATTTTAATTTTTCATGTCTGTGAATGGTTAATGAAAAAAAATTAAATAAATAAGTGAACCAATTGTTTTTTTTATCTTATCATAGGCCTAGCTTTAACAGGGATATTAACTTTTCATAAGTTATAAAATAGATAGATAAATAAACTGAAATAATTCCGATGTTTTAAGGATATCACATGCATTTCAGTTTTTTCCTGGAAATATCAAACAGAAATTTAAAAGAAAATTGAAAATTAATATATTTTTTTAAGTGCAGAAACTTTATTTAAAGTTAAAAAATGGGCATTTTTTTCAATTTTTCAATGTACAAGTTTTCACAGTAGTGTTATGAGTAATCAAGAGTGGTCTCCCCTTGTTTTGTTACTCTCCTTTTTGAGAGAGCTATTTCTATATACTGGGACTATAAAAGGACACTACATGCGAACCTTGTATTCTCAGTTGTATAAAGCTTTCTTATGTACTTTTGTCATTACAGGTAGTAAAACAATGCAATGTTTTATTTTTTTGTTTAGATAGTTGAAGTTTTATTAAGCAAAATAAACTAAGAATTAAAAGTATGATAACATTTATTTCAGTTTTTAAAAGTGAAATTTATTTTATCAGACTTTTAATTCTTAGTCTACTACTTTGCTAATAATAACTTCAACTGCATAAAACAAAATAATTTAAAAAACTATTGCATTTTTTTTTACATTGTTAAAAGAAAAACGAACCGTGTTTCTGTTAACATGGCATTTATGACTCCTCATTTGTTAGAATTGAAATATTAAAAAAACGATAAATTATGAATTAAAAGTATGTGTTTTTCTTTTTCTTTTTAAATAAAACAGAAGGTATATAAACAAAAACAAGTTATCTTTCTTTTTGATTTTGTAAAAAGTTTTTAAATTTTTCCCAATTTAGAAAAAAGAAGTAATGTCTTCGTTTTTTACATATCCCCAGTTTTATAAAAAAAAAAGAAAACACAATTGTACTTTTATTTCATAATTTATCAGTGAGGAGTTATAAATACCACGTTAACAGAAACATGAACTTATCTCATGTGCAGTATGTGTGAAAATATGGCAGAATCTGTCATAAAAAATAGTATAAAAATATTCAATGTCTGAAGGCACAAAATATAATTAGAATGCTTCTTTTATTCTTTTTCTATATATGTAACAATTGGACCACATAAAATATTTAATTTATGTCTTCTTAAGCACATTGAGGCGAAAATTTGCTGATGAAAATATGACAAATATATATAAACTTTAAGGGGTTAATATGCATTGTAATATTGTATTCCTTCTGGGAAGGGATGGCAAACACACTAGCTATGCCACTGAGTAAGGAGAAAGAACTAAACATCAGTTATAAAATGATAGAATGTATGGTTGTCAGCAAAGGGAACATCACAACAAATAAATTACAATTTAGAAGCATCAAAATCAAGCAAATACAAAAATTTAAATATCTAGGAAGTGTTTTAGTTGAACAGAACATGCAACACTGAAATCTGAAGGTGCATTGAGACAGCAAAAGATTCCTTCCAAAAGCTAAGCAAAGTATTACGAAATAGGAAAATTTTGTTAGAAAATAGGAAAAAGTACTGAACCATTATGTAACGTCAGTTCTATATGGTAGAGAGTGCTGGACAATCTCCTCACAAATGAAGATGAGACTTGAAACAACAGAAATGTGATTGTACAGAAGGATGCTTAGAATACCATGAACTGAACATGTTAACAATGAAAAAGTTTTAGAGAAAATGGAAACAAAAAGGACAAATACTTAGCATCAGAAAGAGGGAGTTGAAATTTTTAGGACACATAATGAGGAAAGAAGGCTTAGAAAATTTAACACTCACATGATCCATTGATGGTAAAAAGGACAGAAGAAAGAATCTAATAACCTACCTTACAAGCTTGTGTAAATGGTTGGTAGAACAAAGATGAGCAGAGAGAGCAAAAAGAAAAACTTTACTAAGAGCTACAAAAGACAGGAAATTGCAGAGATCCATGATCACTGTACTATACTTATCTGCCCTTGGCATTTTGTTATTGTAATTACCTCCCTTACTTGCATTCATCAGTTGACGAATCGCACAGTCAGGGAATTGAAATGAGTTGACAAGACAGGTTTTCCTTAACAAGGATTTAATTAACAAAACATTCCCTGACTGTGCGATTCGTCAACTGATGAATGCAAGTAAGGGAGGTAATTACAATAACAAAATACCAAGGGCAGATAAGTATAGTACAATCACCCACGTCACCCACAGAGCACAAGAAGAAGAAGAAGAAGAAGAAGAAGAAGAAGAAGAAGAAGAAGAAGAAGAAGAAGAAGAAGAAGAAGAAGAAGAAGAAGAAGAAGAAGAAGGCTATTATTAACACTTGTAGTGTTTGTGTATAAAAACTTAAAAAATCAATATAAATTAAAATTTGGTAAAATGAACAAATTAGATTCAAATTATAGTGTACATTATATTTGGACATATTTTATTAATTACTCAATGTCAGAAAAATTAAAAAATCTCTTTTTATTGTAAATTATTAAAGAAATACAATATTCCTACTGAGTCGACAACGAATTAAAATAAAATTTGATTAACTTATAAATTTTTATGCAAGCCTATTTTGTAAAATATTGTATTTTATACAGTTTTAATGTTTTGTAATGAATGCTTGTTCTTTTAAATTTCACACAGTAGTTTAGAGTCTTATTTTTGGATGTGTCTTTGCTAATGTTTGAGATAAAAGAGATGTTCTGTCTTCTCCCATCCCCCCCCCATTCTTTTAGGAGTTGCAATTCCATTTGGGTTTGTTACATTTACTTACATGCAAATAGCTTTGGAAAAGCTAGGATTTTATCTCTTCCCTCCAGCTATGGGTTAAATAGTAGGATTTGTACATGAAAAAAATCATTGTTATTCTCAAAAGATTGTTAATGCAATATACACTTTCCCATAAAAAAAGAATTATTCTTACAATCCAAGATATATTTTGGCTTTAAAGTGTTAATAAGCTGTAAAAACAAATCAATCAATCAATTTTTGTTGATGATTTGAATATTTTACAAGGTCAAATTTCATCTCTGAACATTCTACAATTCATCTGTCAAAAATTCAATAAGTTAATTAAAAACATTAATTTATGTTTAAAGTAAATACAAGAATTATCTTTTAATAGAATCAATAATATGTATTTTAAAATGAAATTGAGAAATAAATTGTTTCAAATTTTGTGTTTGTTATCATGTCCATGTTAGTTTATTTGTGTGTTTTGATTTATTGTAAATGCTTGTACTTAGATTGAAAGATATCTCACATCAAGTTTTCCAGTTTATCAGAATATTAGCTCTAGCTGAGTTGCTACCAATGTATGCAATAGCAGCCTTAATGGTGCTACCAACTTGTGCAAGTGTGTTGTGTTTGCCTTTGTTGTTAAAATGTAGTAGCCACTACAGAATGCATTTGTGCAGGCAATATAAATATTATTAAAATTAAGAAATAGTAAATTTACTTATTACTGCTATATATATTTGCCATTGTTTAAGGTCAGTCAGATCAGACAAGAGATAAAAGAGTTCACCCAAAAGTTTATAGCAGTTCAGTCAATGTTGTAAATATATATGGTTTTGAGTAGTATACTGATAAGTTGTTCTTAGCAAAACTACTAACTTTGTATCAGTTGATACATTCTTTAAATAAAAATGAAAGAGATCCCAGACATGACTAGAACTTGTAGTCTGACTGTTCAGAAAATATAATCTATTTTATATACTGAGATCCAGTTGTCCATTGCAGTAGTTTGTTTGGATCCCATCTAAATAACAAAACAGTTTTTGTCATTTAATCTAAACACTGTAGAATTTCTGCTACAGATTTGTTGTTTTTCCTTGAAAGTTTTTTTTTGTGAGTATAAATGTTAAACTTTGCTAAACTTGTTTTAAATTTGGATAAAATGGAAAAGATGCAAAGAGAAACCTATATAATGAGCTTGTCCAAATGGATGGCAGTGAAAGTAGTGGGAGGGATGATAAAAAGACAAACATAGCTAAGCACTACAAAAGATACGATGTTGTGGAGAGCCATGATCGTCCACATCCTAAAGGGACATGAAACAGAAAATAAGAATAAGTAAATATATTTAATCACCAATCCTTAAACAAAATAAGATTTTATTTGGCATAAACTAATAATGACTCATTATTTATACCAAAAATGATCAAAAACTTTAGGATAATCCAAAGCTAATAGTTTAATTCCTGTTCAGTCACTTTCATTGGAAAATGTATATAACTGTAGTAATTTAATTTGTTGGCATTTCCTTTTATTTTTTTTCCTATTTGTTTATTTCATGTTTTTCTTCTATCTTACCTTCTTAACATTTTTTATTTGCTGAAAATCTTTTTATATTATTATTATTAGTATTATAATTATTATGGAAGTTGAAACTTGTGTTGTGGAATGATTAGTTTATTTTTTAAATAAAATGTAGATCAGAAGGTATTATCTATTTGCTGGGTGAATGAAAACATTTCCACAAACATTTTAATTTATTTGTATGGCATAAGGTTGTCAAACACCACAAATATAAGACAACAATATTTTTTCAATAAATAATAAAGCATTATTACAATAATATACAAGATTGAATGATGAAATGACTCAGTGAAACTGGGTTGCAGAATTTAAAGTTGATGTTCTATACACAAAAAATGTTTTTTTATAGCAGGTAAAAAGTGTCTTTGTTTAGTGTGTTCAAAGTGTATGCCAGTAATATAGGATTTGTAATGAATAAATAAGTTCGGAATCAAACAAAATGTTTTTAAACAAATCTTTTTAGTTATGAATTTTAATATTAGGAATACGGTAGGAGTTGTCTACCTTTGTCTGTTAAATTGTTTCCTTTGTCAGGGTTTAAAAAGTAAATACTTTTTTTTTATCTGAAATAAGATAATAATAGTTTAATATTACTTGACGAAAGTAGATTCCAGTTGAAAGGAAAGTTTTCAAAGAAGAAAGTGTTGTTCTCCCACAAAAAGTTCGTCGTAGATAATTCTTGAAAGTTTGTTGAGTGAGAGAAAATTTGAATATAAGTTGAAGATCAAAAGTTGTGATTCGTGTTTAAAGATAAACTTTTAAAAACTTTACACTTGTGAATTGAAAATTTATAGAGAATTCCTTGCCGAACAATCTGTTGAATATAAAAATGTGCTAAGAAGAGTGAGTCTTGAGGTCTGTGACCTCTCAAGCTAAAACTTTCAAGATAAGTTATTTATGAACAAAGTAACTAAGAACAAAACAAAAGTCATTGAAACAAAGCAAGTTCAGTCGACCAATGATGACAATTCCAGAACAACGTAACTAAACAATTTTTTCTATCCTCTGCCAGCCGCTATGACGGAGAAAGCATTACCTCGAACCGTCGCCAGTGAGACACGCTAGAGATTTATTTATTACTGATGAAATTTTTCACTGTTCGACCTTCTTCTAGCAGGAATAAACAGCACGTATTTCTAATTTAACAGCACTCAAACCCACACGGTCCTCTACAGCTGATCCAGTCGAGATGAAAAGTGGAGGGGCTCAAAAACAAACTGGGGAGGCTGGAAATCGCGACATGGATCATAACAAAAGATGCAGCCGGGAACAGGCCGGGAACAGCACTTACTCACATTAACTAGGTATACAAAAAGTGTGGTCTAACATAACCGGCGAAGGGCTCCATAGGAAACCGCCCCGATATGACGTAGGTGGACCTAAAAGAAAAATCAAGAATAGCCCCGTTCATACGAACCAAGCTCGCCTCAATTACCCACCTCTCGCTGTCGAGACCAACCGTTTCCTATCAGTTCTAATCTTCATCTTGAGCTGGTGCTCAAAGAATCGGATCAGATCCTGATGCGAAAGACGGCCGCCACACAGGATTTCCTCCTGTCGCGTTGTCCAAATCACCATTCGGGTCTTGGCCAGCAGTGATAGAAACAACATTCGTTTCACCCCAGAATACGGGGGAGACACATTGTTACACGCGTACGCACGATCGATGAGCCCGAGCGTTTCGGGAGCGATACGAACCGTCAACTCACCGACATGGTGCCATAAGAGTGGACCCGAGGACAATAGTAGAAGGCGTTTCCTTCAGACCAAGGTCACATCATTCGCAGTCCAGCAAATCCGCCAAACCCCATTTTTGTCTCATATTGTTTTTGTCTCCTTCTAGGAGTGGGATGCTATGATTTTGAAAGCTGATTATCAGAGTCTGTGGTAGTATGCCCTCGTTTTGAGTGAGCTATTTTGGCGTCGATACCAATGGCATTGTGTCGTCGTTACTATCAAGAAGGGGAGATATTGGTTCAGGGGAAAGTTGCTCCTCCCTCTGGTTTGATAATTCGCCGGCATTTTTGTGGGAAACGTTCGATTGTTTCCCGTCTGGGTGCTGAATGCGCGCATAGAGTGGGTTCGCCTCGAGCAGTTTCAACTTAATCATATTTGATTTATCGAACATGAAGAGAGGAAGATCCCAGCCGAACCTCGCCCTGGAAAATTTAAAAACCTTTTGTGAGGTGCTGCATTAGTTCTTGTACACAATGGCGTTCTTATAGCGTACAGTGCTTCGGTTATTACGTCTTCCCAATGTCTAATTGGAAGGTTTTGGTTTTCAAGTGCTAACTGTATGGTCATCCATATTAAGCCATTGTATCTCTTGCACTGTTCATTCCCTTGAGGATTGTATGGGGTAGCCCGGCTTACGGCCACTCCCTGTATCAATAGGATTCTTCTTAGTTGGTCGGTTTAAAAAAGATCCCGCGATCTGTATGAATATAAGTTGGTGCTCTGAATATTGAGATCAGTGAGCAAAGAGAGCGTATGAACATTGTTTCACATCTGGACAAGGAAAGGTAAAAGGGAATCACGAGTACTTGTCAACGACAGTTAGTAGATATTTGTTTCAGGATTTAGATGCAAGAGGGCCCTTAAAGTCCACGCTTAGCCTCTCAAATGGCTTTCTAGCTTTTACTGGTTTGGGTTTGTAGAACCTGGGTTTTACTCGAGTGCAAATCTTACCACTTTTTGTAGATCTTTGGATGCTGTTTATTGATCCACACACTCTTGACAGCGCGTCCGCTATTGCATTTTCCTTTCCCGAAAATAGAAAACGTCAGACGAAAAATGTGACAGAGAGAGAGAGTCTGGGGAACACACACACACACACACACGCACGCACGCACGCACGCACGCACGCACGCACGTATATTTTTTTTATTGAAATTGGTGTAGATTTGAATAGCGAAATTAAATCAAAGCATTTTGTTTATTGATGGAGAAATCTGATCTAGAGCAGAAGTTGTACCCATTGAATCTGGGTCATCAGAAGAAACGGTCGAAATAATTTTTATCGATTAAAAATTGAAATAGAGCTGTCTAGAATCCAGTGTATGAGTTTTTACGTTAAATACTTTTCTTTTCTGTAACCCGTTTCTTTTCTCTACTATTCTTTTCTGCTATATATAAAAGACATTAACAATTCAATCATTGTCCGGCTTTCTGCAGACTCCCCAGCCGTGTCTACATCTTCATTCGACCGTGAATGGATGGACATCACTTCTGCTTTCTGGATCAAACAAATCACAACGTGGGCAGAAAGCAGGATTAAACCAGCGGACCAGTCGAATAATCTACGAATACTCAGGGGACGTATGGCCACTCCCTTAAGTTCGGTTAGGACCGAGTAGACACCTCAACCCAGAGAGTAAGACGCCGGAGGTTGAGGGGCTGGGGCGAAAGTGTTAGAAAATAGGAAAGCTCAACTCTCCATCTCGCTATCTTTTCATTTTTTATTTTGCTTGACGTCTTGGAATTAAACATAAAAGAGACTGACTTTTGATCAGTGATTAATTTAAAGCAATGACCAATTAAGAAATGACGCCATTTTTAGCGCCTCCTTTTCGACAGCTGAATGCTTGCGCTCAGATTTTGACAATGTTCTGGAGAAGAACACAGAGTACTCGGATTACCTTAACGCGTCAGCTATGGCGTGGTCGGAAGCGTCGGTCTCTACTTCTAGGGCAATATCAGGATTCACCAAAGTGATGACTGAGTTGGCAATATCTCTTTTTAATCCTTCAAAGACTTTAACAGCAGAAGCAGGTAAATGAAATTTGGTAATTTTCGTAAGTGGGTGTATTTTTTTCGGAAAAAGGGAGGTATCCATTGAGAATAATGAACGAACATACCCATGGTTCGTCGCAAGGTGGCTATGATGTTGGGAATAGGTAAGTTTTAGCAGTGGTTTTAGCCGATGAGGGTCCGGCTTCATGATTCCTTTATTTACAATATATCCAAGTATTCTGATGGTTGTCGACCCATAATAACTCTTGTCATGGTTGAGTGTAAGATTATATTTCTTGACAGCCGCCAAGTGTACCCTGTCAGTGTACTGACCGATGCAGAGCTGCAGAACAAAGTAAAATCCAGTCGCAAAAAATTGAAAAATACGACAAATTAAATGTTGAGCACGACACATACGAGAAAGATATCAATGCGACTGGAAGAGAAAAAAAAACAATATGATTGCATTTATTGTCAGAGAAGACATGTAAAAGGAATAAGAAACTGTCCAGCTTATGGTCAGGAATGTTTTAGATGCAAAAGAAAAAGCCATTTTGCCACATCAAGAATTTGCAGGGGTAACTACAGTGAGCAAAGAGTTAATGAATGTTTTCACGTTGAAGGGGAGACAATCCATAAGGTTCATGCGAATCTAAAATTAAACGGAAGCCCATTAAATTCATGATAGATTCCGGAGCAACTGTAAATGTAATTCCTGCAACATTTGTTAAGGACAACAAAATGGAGCACTAACTAAAAAAGGGTAAGAAACTTGATATTTCAGTATACGGAGGGAAAAGGGTTAGAACCGAAGGAACAATGAGGGTAGAACTTATCAACCCTGTCAACAGAAGAAAAGTGACAGCCTCAGTCATGGTTGTGAATGAGAAGGTATAACTAATTTTAAGCTGTAGTCTTTGCCAAAAGCTAAATTTAATATGGTTCAACCTAGATCAGTTTGACTCGACAGTTTCAGCTGTAGAATGCAATGTCCTCAAAGAACAGACCAGAGACAGACTAGTCAGTGTCACCAAAGAAGATAAAGATCAACAGAAGTTCATAAAACTAATTAAACAAGGCTTCCCAATGCGGTATAAAGCCCTTGAACCTTAGTTGAAGCACCTGTATAAATTCAGAGACTACCTGTCAACAAAGGATGATCTAATATTTTACAAAGACAGAGTCTTTGTACCTGCCTCAATGAGAAATGACATGAAGAAGAAGGCACACATACAAGCGATTTAGCAGTTGAAAGTAACATGAGACGTGCCCTAGACACAATCTTCTGGCCTGGAATGAGGCACGAACTACAGGAATGTTACATCAACTGTGAACAGTGTAGCAGATATTCTGCAAGAAATAGCAAAGAGACACTAATCACAAGACCAGTGCCGGAATACCCATTCCAACGTATTGGCCTCGATACCATGATACTGGATGGAAGGAAATACCTAGTCTGTGTGGATTATTTCTCCAATTATACCTTGGTTGATCGACTCCAAGGAACATGATCAGGTTGCACAATCAAGCTGATAAAGAAACACTTCATGAGATATGGCATTCCAGAAGAAGTTGTAAGTGAAGTGTACTGCCTACGATGAAGAAATTTCTATCCCCATTTAGTGCGGAAGAAACAAAAACTAAAATACGAAAGGCAAAACAACATCAAAAGAAATACTATGACAAAAATGCTCATGATCTGATAGAATTAAGAAAGGGTGACCAGGTGACTGTGCAGCCATATGGCAAGAACCAATATTGGAAAAAGGCAGTTGTCACAGAAAAGTTTAAATACCGATGATACATGATCGAACTGGAAAATGGGAAAAGACTAGTGAGAAATAGGAGACACCTAAGACTCACAACTAGACCAAAACATAGCAACATGATGGAAACAAACCGCAAACAAGATATCACCAACTGTGGCAGTAAGGAAAACACCAAACAGCAGCAACCAGACAAAACTGAAAGACAACCACGCCTGAAGAGAGTCACTGCAGGCAGAACACCCAACCGATATGGTGAATGGCAACTCACATAAAATAAACACTTAAGACTTTTGTATGTATGGGGGATGTTGGTCGACTTATATACATAAGCGGCCCAATATCTGTAATGCCTTAAGGGGCTTTGATTGTGGGCAGTTCCTGGTAAGATGGCAGCAATAAAACACGTATATTAATACACACGGGTCTTGGAGTTATTTCTGCTTAACACATAGTAAATGCCAATTCGAATAACTGACTATGAAGTCATGATTAGCAAATTAGTTTTGGGAGCCATTACAACTTTACTGAGTATGATCCTCACTATTTATATGAGTGATAGTATGAGAATTGTGTGCATTGGTAATGGTGAGATTAGCTGTTTTTATACAAGGAAACATTCGGAATTCATTGGTCGAACAGTTAGTGTTACTGACGGTTGAAAATTATAAAATCTTTCTTTTAAAAGACTTTTTTTTAGGAAAATAGTTTTCTCTAGTTCACTAACTGTTATCGCTCTTTCTAGTATTGATGGGGTTTCTTCTTAACCTTTTGTTTAATGTAGTATAGAAAGACAACATCGTTATTATATTATTTTTCCTTGTAGTCTCTTGAAATATACATTTTAGTAGTTACTGTTGGAAATCTTCAAGTGATGTGGTTTTTGTTATTTTTGATTGGCTCTCTTCTGATTACTAAAAGTTAAGCAACGTCAAATCTGATCACTATATGAGTGACCACCTCATAACACCAGGCACTGGGAGCAGCATCTGACTGCGTTCTAGAGAAAACAAAACTTGATAAATAAAGATGAAATAAAAGTGAAACAGAGATGTTTTTCTACAGAAGGAAGTTGAGAATACTATGGGCGGGGCATGTAAACAACAACAACAAAGTTCTAAGGAAAATAGAAACAAAAAGAACAATTACACATAAAATCAGAAAAAAATCAGGTGAAAATTTTGGGACACATAATGAGAAAAGAAGGCCTGGAAAATTCGACATTCACAGGTTATATCCAAGACAAGATTGACAAAGGAAAGCAGCGAGTAACTTATTTAACAAGCTTGTGTAAATGGATAGCAAAACAGAGCGTGAGAGGAACAGTAAAAAGACAAATATTGGTAAGAGCTACGAAGGATAGGAAGTTGAGAAGAGCCATGACCGCCAACGTCCTTAAGGGACACAACACATAGAGGAAGAAAAAAAACGCAGATTCTCGTTCATAGCACCATCCCTTTGGAAATCGTCAGTCTTATAGCTGCTTTACATTTCAGCGTGACAATAATTCTCAATGCACCGTTAATTTAATGAAATCGTATTTAGACAAGACAGCAACTAGCAGTCAAGGATTTGCCGTTATAGAGCACCAACTTAAATATTATTGTGAGAAGCAGGATACTATCCTCTGAACCAAGTAAGGAATAGAACACGTACTAAGTTGAAGCGAGAATTGAGGAAGTTTTGAAGGCAGTTTGGTATAACAAGCTTAAGAAAAATTCAAGACATTTTACTGGAGAGAGTTTAAGACAATCTATGACCAAAGATGGTATACGCTAAATACTGACCAGCAGAATTACAAACGTTCGGTGCTCTTGTGCTGTGTATATATATCTTCTAAATGTATTTCTATGAATAGTTTGGCAGTTCTTATAGTAATTTTTTATTTTGCTGAAATAAAATGAAGCACAAAACTGCACAAAACTGTATCCTTGAAACATGAAACATTTAACGTGTTCGGCAATAGACGTTAATGTTTTTAGTAATTTACTTGTTACTTGACAAACATCATTATTTAACGTCCACCTTTTGTAAATTTGTGTTCATTTTGTCCTCCTCACACCGCTGGAATTAACACCTGATTTCTCTAAGACACCTCCATTGACTCTTAATATACACACCACAGCGAAAAAAATGCTAAAAGTCTTAACATGTGCATCTATCGAAATGCCGACTAAGCAATTGTCTACGAACTCGCAAACATATTAGGCTGGCCGTCATAAAGTAAGTCTGTCCACACATTTCACATAGCACTAAGAACACTTAATTACTTTCTAAAACAAAGTATGTCTGGAATCCTGACACTCAGATAGCAAAAATACCTGGGTAGACGGATTCCAACGCATCAATGCTCTTACTTTTTGTTTTCATTGCATATTTTAAGATTTTTAATCGTGAATTAAACAGTGAGGAAAATAATTTTATCGAATTGGAATGAATAGCTGTAATGTACAGATTTTATCAGGAATGAAGGTAACTTGTAAAAACATTTGATTAATCTATTAATGTCCATCTTAGAAAACAGTATTAATTATAACATTTTAAAATAAAAATCTGGTATTAATTATATGTTTATAAAAAGAATCGATTTTAATTACAGGTTTAAAAATCGACATTAATTATAGGTTTCTACTTATATTAATACCTATCGTTCCCTTTTTGGGAACGGAGGGCATTAGATTAACAAGCAAGTCAGAGACGATTTCATTAATATTTCGTTTTTTAGTATATTAATATTCGGTGTTTATTTAGATCATCGTGCCAACATTATTTTCGGTGTTTACTCTCGCGTACGTAATAAAAAGGAATAACAAGCAGTTTACATTTTGATTTTTCCCCAAACGCCATGTTTATTTTATTTTCTGCTTTTTCTCAACCGGCGCTTTTATTCCAACCTCATGTACCTCATTTTTTTGCTCCGAAAACAAATGAATTTTAAATGAATCTTCTAACCTACACTTTTATCTAGGACTTAAGAGTATTTAACATTTACCATGCAATTTTACAATAAATCACCTGCTATGAAATTATATAAGAAATCAACTGTATTGCGTTTCTATAGTAAATCGTTTGTTGCACATTTTTTAGCAATTAATTTAAAACGTTTTTAATGATTTATTCACCATTTGATTACCAAACCAAAGTTAAATTAGGTTTTGTCAATATTTAAATGTTTATAAACCTCTTCCTCAGTATATAATGAATAGTATTAACTTTCTTTACCTATTTATAGGCGTATACATATGGAAAATAAATAGATTTTTTATAAAATGGGATAATGGTTACCGCAGGGGAAATACAGAGGAAGAAATTAATTACAATTCCGGAAAACTTTATCAAACAGTTATTATAATTTCAAGTTAAGAAATTTCGTATAAGATTGTTTATAACAAGATATTTAATAACAGAATCTATTTATAACAAATGTTGAGGATCCAAAATTAATATTTAGGATGACAACAAATTATAATTGAATCCGCTAACAAAATTTGGTAAAAAAGTTTTTAGTTTCAAATTAGACTAAGGATGAATGAGAAAAATAAGTTGTATATACGTTAAATAACAACGGAAAACGGTAATATATCAACAATTAACAATAAATGCTACATTAAATAGGTATGAAAACGTTCTTGTTTCGCGTTCGGAGTTTTAAGTTTGGCCTTAGGTCAATTAATTCCTGAATGCGCTAATAGTATTAATGGGTTATGGGAAGAAACGAATAATTAATACTCGATTTTTTAAAACCATTAACAGCGGATTTTTTAGAGACCTGTAACACCGCATTATTATTTTAATTTTTATAATTAATACCGGATTTTGCGTTAGGCATTAATGATTTGAAACAGTTCTGTAATTATGTATGTGTATGAAATAGTGTATTCTGATAAGAAAGAGGTTGGTTCATGATTGTACATACACTCAGAAGAAGAGCAAGGAAGATAGTCAATTAGCGGTTGGTGCCTCCGCGTCTATCGCTGGCGGTATTGTCAGTAGCTGTCAACCGGGATCCTTTGAAGTTGCTGCAATACTAGTCAGTTCTTTATAGGTGAGTGAACTTCTACTAGTTGTCAGCTCGTTTTTTATTTTTCAGATTAACTACCGTTTTAGTTCTAAAAATATATGTAGCTATTTCTCTGTCTTAATTTCTGGGATGAATAGTTATCGGACTAAAGTTGTACCCTCTAGCCTCCATTAAACGTATGTCGACCCCAGTCACCAACAGGGAATTTCGAAGTGATTGCTTTATTTCATTTACAGAGGCAGATTGTTCTCATTCCATTGACCATGTCTAGGGATATCTTCTATTGTTCTTATTTAGTACTGCTAAAAAAATAAAATAAACGGTTCCATTGAGTCCAATTACACACTAAGCGGCGCAGGAATTGAACTCATAATTACTATGTCACCAAATTCATAAACCAATGTTTTAACCCATTAGGCTATTGGCCCGTGTGAACTAGTTGTGTTAATGCTCTGTCAGAAAGAACACGCAATGTGATTTTTAAAAATCAAAGTCGGTCAAGTGGAAACTAATTTTCTTTTTCTTCTAGAAACCAGGCGCGAGCATTATGTCCATTTTCTTTTTTTAGAGTTCTCTAACTAGTTGCTAATTATTTGTGATATCTCCTAATTTTTGTGAGGGGATAGACATGTGTATAGTCCACACAGGAAATACATTTGTAACAATTAATGTAAATTGTTCTAATTTTCACCTCCTCTGCTTATTGTTAACATCCGGTTACAGTTATCTGAAAGACTCTTACATACAAAGGATAAATTAAAAGTGTTCAAAGCTAAGACAGAAAGGGAATTCGGAACCCTGTAAATCATGAGAGCACATAATGAAGAAAGACGCTTGGAGAATTTGACACTGACAGGACATACTGATGGCAAAAGAGACAGAGGAAAACAGCGAATAACCTACCAAATGTGCTTATGTAAATGGTTAGCAGAATAAGGATTAGGAGAGGAAGTTGTGGAGAGCCACAATCGCCCACGTCCTGAAGGGACACGACACATCGAAGAAAAAGATCACTATTTATAAATGCTTGCAAGCGTATTACGATCATTATTTATGCTTTCAAATTCTTTGATGGATCAAGTTTTTTGAAAAACATCGATCTCACCGATAATATAAAGGGACAAGGTAATAACATTGGTTATCTTACGAATAATACAAACGTATAGAGAAATTGTAAAAGTTTAAATATCTGGGAATTGTTTTAACAACTAACGGAAAATGTAACCCCAAAATCCGAAGGCGTATTGCAATAGCGAAAGATACCTTCAAAAAGACAACATATTCAGGAAAATCTTTATTAGAAACAAAGAAAGGTGTGCTAAACTGTTATGTAATTTTAGTCCTCCAACATAGCAATGAATGCTGGAAAATTTCCTCACGGATGAAGAAGCAACAGAGATGTAGTTCTACAGAAGGATGCTAAAAATATCATGGACGGAGCATCTAAGCAAAATGAATGTTTTGTAAAATGGAAATAAAAAGTGCACATAGTTAAAATCATAAAGAGAAAGCTGAAATTTCTAGGACGCATAATGATGAAAGAAGGTTAAGAAAATATGATACTCACAAGCTATACTGAAGGCAAGAGGGACAGCCCTTAACCGATTAACATCACTTTTGTGAGTTATCTCCCTTGAATCCTTAAATTTCCTTTTATCTTGTTCTTATGTAGTTCTAAATATGACTCTTTAACAATGCCCGCATTATTTACATGAACCCGTTAGGAAGATTACTTTCTGTTTCCTACCATCACATAAGTGGAGTACAAATTATTTTCATATTTTTAGCATCAAATACTTTTAGATGATCATGTTTAGTAAATTTTCAAGTTTAAGCCGTATTTTATGTTTAAAATATAACCTTAATGGGAGAAATTTCCATAATTTTCCGTAAATTGCGTTAAAAAATCTGAGCCTCGCTTCATGCTTAAAATATACTTGGATTAATCTGAGCTTTGTCATGCTTCATGATAAAAAGAAGAAAACAATGTATTTCTGTCTGAATTTGTGGGATGAGGAATTATCATTATTTACACGACATTCGAACTATTACGTTAAGACTCCAAGCTTTCCACGATACAATAGTCTAGTGGATTAAAGCGTTGGTTCGTGAATTTTGTGTCATAGTAATAGTGAGTTTAATCCCTGAGTCCAGTGTTTACTTGGACTCAGAGGAAAAGGGGCAAGAAATAAGTGAGCAGTATTAAATAAGAACGAGATGTAACCCTAGACATGAGCTATGGAACAAGAACAGTCTACGCTCGTAGATTAAATAGTGTTCAGTTCGGAATTAATTGTAAGTTACTCGGATCGATATATACCTGATGAAGGCCAGAGGGCACAACGGCCGAAATGTTGTGATGACAGTAACAAAGATGAGGACAATAGTTTGAATGTAAATAGTGTAAATCATGAAAACAATGTAGTTGTGCCATTCAACACAAATATTTGAAAACAATATCACACGGACTACGATTTGAATTTTGCATATAACGTGTACAAGATGAATTAACTTTGGCTTACGACCATATAGCGTTGAAACACCGCTTCCTGTACTATCACCGAAGTCAAGCAACATCGAGCCTGGTCAGTATGTACTTGGACTCAGTGAGTGTCCACTTGTGAATACCGGGTGCTTTAAACTTGGATATGCGGGTGGTGTAATGGATAATGGCTCGGAATTGTTAATCGGAGAGACAAGTTTCAATTTCAGTTGGGTTTTGTCATATTCACTTACGCACAAATACCCTCGGGAATGGCATCAATCTACCTCTTCTTCCCTCAGCTATAGGTTAATCAGTAAGACTTTCATCACCAAATCATTATCTCCAAAAGCATTCTTACAATCTAAAAATGTTTTCTGGCTTTAAATAACCTGTGAAATGTTGATAAGCTGTAGAAAACGAATCAAGCAATTTACTGATACATTCATAGACATCGAATTAATGAATCATAATTTGTTTTTAATTATATTTTTTTTTTTTTTAACAATAGGATATACTTTATGTACGATTTATTAATTTCCCACATAAAATAATTAACGTTTAATTGTTGTAATTATTACAAATTTATTAATCCTTTCAAATTTGTAGCCATTGGCACTATTTATATTGCAACAATGATACACAGCAAAGATTGACAATAACCTACTTCACACTCGATAATGCGCACTTAAAAAGTTTAAAACATTCTACAAAATAATTTTGATGGTTGCATTACCGGTACTGTGCTGATGCTGAAGCACCTCGGTTCCTTGACGACCACAGAATAAAAATATATGATTATAAATAATTAAATTAGGATTAAAAATCAAAATAATGTTAAAATATAAAAAAGAATCACCATTAGTTTTTTTTCTTCAAAATATTCTTTGTCAAATTATGGAGGTATGTTATACGCTGGTGCATGTTATTCGCAGGTGCGTGTTATACGGTGGGAAATATTTCACTTTTGTGTTCTTGTAAATCAGTGTTTCTCAACGTTTTAAGCAAAGTCACATCTCGGAGCAAATGAAAATATCACGGCACACTTAGCAAAAACTTTAAAGGGTATACATTTAAATGCTATGAAATAAAACCGTAGATTTTAAAAAATTGCACTCACAAATATGAACTTACTTTATTTCAATGTATCTAATCAACTATTTATGCAACTTATTTCGTGTGAAACCTGTGCCTGGTGTTTTTTCGCGATTTATTCAATGTTTGGTCGAATGTGTGACAAGCAGACTCTCATTTCTTCTTCAGTTTAGCGTAGTCTTTCTCGCTTCTTATTTTTGATGTTATTTAGGGTTAAGAAACCTAATTCACATGAATAAGAAGTAGAAAATTGCAACAAAATTGATAAAGCCTTTTTAGCTAATGTGGGATAAAAAGTTTAATATATATTCATTTATTCAAATTCTAACGCTGTACCATTACTACTTCCCCCCACACATACATACATGTATGCCGTGACAATATTTCGCGGTACACTTATACACCTAAGAAGATCGCGCTGCACACTCGTGTGTCGCGGTACGGCGGTTGAGAATCACTATTGTAAACAAAGTACAAATTACAGTGACCATTAAATATTTTAGAATTTTTAATATAATTTATTATAAGTAACGAAATATATAAAGTATTTTCTTGTAAACTATAATGGAGAATGGACGACTTTAACGCAAAATAGGGAAAATAAGGTGACACAGGTGGAAATGGGAGACGGGGGAATGTTAGTTAACTTTTCAGAGAGATGCAAAATGAAAATTATTAATCCATTTTTCAAAAGCGAAAAGGCTTTAAATTGAGTTGTAAAAACCCAAGTAGAGAAACAAAAACCAAATTACCCATTGAACAAATACGTGATATGATGGGGCGACTCCCGACTCGTTCTTTGAGTCCACCAAAATCTTTTTCTGTATTACATCAACAGATGCAAGATATGTGAAATAATATATTGCAAGATAATATTTACGCCCTGTACGATCTTATGCAAGAGTAAAAGCGTGGGTCAATGCTCAAGGAGGAAATACAGTTTATGAATAAGTAGTAAGTGTACTGTTGATAAATTCCTTATCCTGGAACTTGTGCGTGTATTGTTCTGTACAGGGTGCTACAAAAATACCTCCCACATAATAGTAAGACATTAGCTAGATGAATACACTATTGCCACTAATGTCATATCATGTGGGAGGTATTTCAGTGAGGTATACGTGAGAATTATTTCCGTGATGCATGTGTGGGACGTTTTCTGTCGCACCCTCTATATACGATAATTTAACTGTAATCCGGCAATATTATGTATTCGTTTAATGTAAAATGAAACATATATCAATATGTTGCAATTTAATTTTCGCTATAAACAGTGGCTGCTGCTGCTGCTAATGTAATGCTCTTAAACTAGAATCGAGCTCTCCTAGCCACTGACGTCTTTCGTATAGTAAAAACGTTAAAATTTGCTTTACTCTGTGCCGTTCGACGATCGCTTGAGGGTAGAATTTTTGACTGATGTCGAATCAATCCCAGCTTGAAGTAATCGGATGTCTAACCACACTGATGAGCTATGATACAGCGAAACAGTTTGTCTGTGGATGACTATTTATACATATATATATATATATATATATATATATATATATATATATATATGTATATGTGTGTGTGTGTGTGTGTGTGTGTTTGTGTTTGTGTGTGTGTGTGTGTGTGTGTTAGCAGCAATTCTAACGGTTTTTCTTTAATCTTAATCGTCTGAAGATCGTGAATAGCGTGAAACTGAATTTACTGAATTAAATCGGTGGTCCTGGAAGCATTTCTGGTTGTTGTTTTTGTTACACTGCTGTCTTGGTTTAGTGTCCCATTTCGGGTTTCTGGATTCTCTAGATATTGAGTACTGTATATATTTTTTTAAATTTAAGTACGTGTCTATTTAATTTTTCTTCCTTGTTTTTTGGCAGGTTTGATATTGGTTGGATTGATAGATTATTAACACACACACGCACACACATATATGAAGAGATATACTTTTAAGGTATGCTTTATCTATGGGATAAAGTGCTCAATATCAGAGATAGAGCGTATGTAAATATAAAAGTGAATACTGAAAACACTCAGAGGCGTCGTGCTTTTTCTCGATTATTTATATATACGGGCCAGTGATAAATTGTGGGTGGTCTATTGCATTGTGTATATTCTATTCTAACGGTTATTTGGGCGGGAGTGATTTGTTAATTTGTTTATTTACTTTATATGGATTAATTTATTTTACTTGATTTTGCTTGTTTATTTTTATTCTATTTATTCTTTTCAGTTTTCGATTTTTAAGTAAGGTAGTAAAAATTTGTTTTTCCTGTCTGCATTTTGAGATGAATTCTTATCGTTTATTTAGTAGTTTGTTTTGGCCAGAGAAAGTAATTATAGCTATTTTTCCTCCAAGCAGAGTTTGCAGTTTTCTCCCAAGAAGAGCTTGGATTGATTGTTGTAGGCTGGCGTATTTTTCTTATTTTGCATGATATTTTTGGTGTGATTTTCTTTTTGTTTTTAATTTCCCAGATATACTTGGAAAGCATTGTGCTGTTCGCGTATTTACTATTTGTGAAAGATGTTTTGTTTGCGTAGTATCTTTGAGTCTGCATGTTGGATTGGTTTTGAAATTTTTTGTGGTCTTTTAGTGTGATGAATGGTTGCGCCTTAGTGATGCAACTTATTCATTGTCTAGGTCTAATTTTTGGACGATTGTTTTAGAGTCCTTATTGATATCGTGTTCTATTGCTTTTGGTCCTGTTTTGCAGACTCATAAACCCAACCAAAAACGAGCTAGGTAAAATAAGTAAAACGATACTAGAAAGAATTAATTCAGAGTTAAGGAAGAAGTTAGGACTAAATCAGTGGAAAAACATAAAAACAACTACAGAGTGGTTTCGCAACATAATTTATTTTCTAGTTTTGTCTGTATCTTGTTTGTTATAGTTTCTTAAGATTATGAGACTGTTGTTCCTGTAGAGTTCTGTATAATTTCTATTATTTTACTTAGTTCGTATAGTAACTATATACGTATGAGCTCGCAGGTCTATGCACCATCAAAGCTTCCCACTGTAGTGTCAAAGATCTCTTCTTTCTTTATTCATGCATCTTCATTGTCAAATAGTAGTGATTTACGGGAGTGTTTAATGATTTTGCTTTCGTTTGTGCTTATTCTTATTTGTTCTTGAGCTAAGGTGATGGCCTTATCTAGCATCTGTTATAGAAGGATGGAATTCTTTTATGTCTAGTTGTATAAACTGGCAATTATGTTTTTGTTTTTTTTGTGTTGCGGAACCAGTCTGTAGTTGTTTTTGTCTGTCGCCTCTGAATGTTGACTTCAATTTTCACTTTTTATAAGCGTGTGTGTGTGTAAACATTCAAATATAAATAAGTGTATCTGCAAAGACGATAATTTTTCATTTTGTATAAATACATTTTTCTCAATAAATACATACATACACGCATATATATATATATATATATATATATATATATATATATATATATATATATATATAGAGAGAGAGAGAGAGAGAGAGAGAGAGATTTAATTTTCCGTATGCGTGTTGTTTGTTTTTTATTTTCTCGGCTGCACAATATTGTAGGGTCAGTTGGCCACCGTCTGTGAAAAAAGAGCAACATTACCGCAATTCACTACGCCAGAAATTTGGAAAGGCATGCTGTAATTAATGCTTAGCATTCAAGCCGGAAGTTCCGATACGAACAATTCAGACCGTTTGTGGGTCAATCTGAGGACAGTGCAGGGGATTCGGAAAAAGTTGGATGAGTCTAATGGTGAATTTTAAGGTACGGCAGCTCCGAAAACTCAATCTGATCGTTTTGATAAGAAAAGGACTACCGATCTTGTTGGTCAGGACCTCACTCAACACAGAGGCCTATATTAAGTGACTTGAGGAGGCAGTGCTGGTGATTGATGGAAGACACGACTCTGCACCATGCCACACAAGCAGGAGAACCTTGGTTGTCAGACAATTTCTGCGACCATATCACCCCTTGCATCTGGCCGCCTAAGTCCCCAGACTGCAACCACCTTGATTATTATGTATGGGCGGAGTTGAGCGAAAAACCAACAAACCCCCTTTTAACACGAAAGATGAACTGAAGGCATTATGCCGGCATTCAGCAACTTAAGGAAACCATCCAGAAGATATTCAGGAGATTTCAAAGTCGTATGGAAGTGCGACACTGAGATCCATAGGCGCATAGGGATGCCCACGGACACATTCCAAAAGCTGTGCAGAGTACTGCGAGACAGGAGGATATATTTGGTAACAAAGAAAAGAATACTGAACATCTGTCCTTTACGGCAGCAAATGTTGGACGATTTCCTCAAAAATGAAGAAGAGACTTGAGGCGACAGAGATGTGGTTCTACAGAAGGATGCTAAGGATATCATGGACCGAGCATGTGAGCAACGAAGAGATCTTAGAGAGATTGCAAACAAGGAGAAGGCTTATACTTAATATCAGGAAGAGGCAGTTGAAGTTCCTGGAATACATAATGAGGAAGGACTGGCCTGGAGAATCTGATACTCACGGGTCGAATAGAGGGAAAGAGAGACAAGGGTAAACAACGCATGACATACATGGCGGACTTAAGCAAGTGGATGACAGAATGTGGTCTGGGGGAGGAAACAGAGGGAAGGAACTAAGGGATAGAGGGAGGTGGAGAGCCATGATCACCGACGTCCTGAAAGGACATGGCACATAAAAAGAAAGAAAGATTGAGGCCGTGGTTGAAGCCAATGGTGATTTTATTGAATCATTTTTTTTATTGAATAAATTTTGGTAAATATATCTGTTAAAATGAGATGTTAGTGTTATTTTCATTTTGTGTAATTTAGGCGACATATATATATATATATATATATATATATATATATATATTCTTACTCTGTCCTGGACATTGATTTCTACCTGGATTCTATCCTTTTGTGAATTTATATATATATATATATATATATATATATATATGGATTTATATATTTATATATATATATATATGTATATTGACCACTAATACTATATATATATATATATATATATATATATATATATATATATATATATATATATATATACTATAGTTAAGCAGCAAAAAATCATTCAAACACATGTTCAATTCAACTGAAGTTTTGCCTGTTTAATGTTTTATTGTATTTTTTAAATTTTCGTATATGTACATCGGAACCAAAGTTGTTGATAAACTGTCCAAAGTTCATATTTTGTTTTGTTATTGTGCAAGTACTTTCGACCATTTCACTCATTATCAAGAACTGGATGTTGTCAGTATTGTAATCAGTTTGTAGCTACATTTTATCATTTTTTGAACGCTAGAATTCCAATATCTTCTAAATGACAACATGTTAATTGGTGATACGGAGCTAGATAGCACCGGAATTAAATGTATCAAATATTTATAGGTATTATTATTATTATTATTATTATTATTATTATTAATTTGTTCGCAAATTAAATATTTTATACATATTGTACAATTCTGTCTTCTGCTGTGAAAATATTTTATTTAATGCAGGCTGTTTATTTTTTTAATAATAATAGCTTTAGACTTTTTGAATTTTTCTTTGTAGTGAATACTATATCGTATTTTGGCATTATGTACTAATATCTATCATGTTAATAATTGCATTTTACTCATTTGTGATGTTAAGATCGATATATGCACGAACTGCACTAAGTTTCGATAAGCGACAAGTTAACCTATTAGAGAGTTTTGTGCATAGTCCAGCAATCTGAATATATGTAGATGATGAGGTACTTAATTAGCTGAATTTGAAGGTTGCAGTAAAATATATTATCCTAACCTATTTAACCTGATGGGATAATTTTAGTAATTATTGTTTCACTGAGAATGTATTGTTATTCTGAAGAATAATAATACATTTTGTTTATTACTTCAGGGCATTCTTTGTTAATTTTCAATCTTCACTCAATCTTGACACGAATCTGCTGTGTTTCTTCTGACTTATTCTCAAAGATAGTAATATCCAGAACTTACCATATTATATCGACTATTCACTATGGCCTTACGGATTTTGTAACTGAGAATGATGCTGATCGTATTCTTGAAAATTAGATTTGACTTTTGTTATATTTCAACCTCTTTTTATTCAGTTATTAAAAATGTAAAATTGTCTTCTGAAAAGCTAAGCAAACATTTCCGGCTTTTTTTAAAAATCATTTATTTGCAAAACTTCTTGGATCATTATTCAGTCATCGAAGTATTTTCTATGGCTTTCTATATTTGTGTATTTTGTTATAAAAAACGATTTTAGTCTTGATTCGATTAATTTTTCGAGGTATCTTTCAATATCATTTACATGTAGGAATTAATGACAACATAAGGTGTGTTGCATGGAACGGCAGGTCTTGAGAATACGCTGCTTACAGAGGAACTTCCTGTTCCAGCTCCTTGATGGTTCGCTACATCGCATTTACAAATCGAGGGACAGGCGTTGTCATGTAGTAAAATCATCGTTCTGTTTCATTACCGATAAAAATTATTTTCGGTTTCGATGCGTTATTCATGTCATTTATTAATTATAGCTTTGCTGCGTAAAAGTTTATGCAGATGAGAGCATATTGTAATGAAAAATATCCTTAATCCTATCAAGCACGAAAAATATTCTTTTCACATTGTACATTTAGGGTAAAGACTGAAGACTGCGTTGGATTTAGACACAGTTTTTATTTTTTGACTTTCATAGTACATCTATTTTGAACTCTCATAATATATCTATTTTTTTGTCTATACAGCATTTGATATTACATCACAAAGACTATGACAGAAAAAATTGACCAGCAATAGCATTTACTTAAAAATAATATTAAGTTTCTAAAACAAAAACTGTATAGATTTCTATTCGTTATTATATCATGGCGAGTGAATATCTTGATCTCAAATTACTGTTATCTTTGAATTATACCAAGCACAAAAAAGACATTTTTCCTCGTAGATTAGTTTTAGATGTTGAAGACTGTGCTAGCCACAATTTTCCATGGTTTTGGACTCTCATAATACATTTAATTTATATCCATGCAATATTTGCTTCCACATGACAACAATATCACGGCGAAGAACTACATTTTAGGAATTTTTATATAAAATATTAAAAAAATAAGAACTTAAAACAAGAACTTTATAGAAATCTGTTACTATATTATATCATGGTCAATGAATAACTTCCTTTCAAATGATTTTACCTTTGAATCTGATAAAACAATGAAAAGAACATTTTACTCGACTATATTCTATTTAGCTGAGATGTTGAAGTCGAGAATTTAGTCACGAATTAATTTTTTTCGTTTCTTTTAATAAGTTTGTTTTTCATTACTAATGACTATTTGCATGAAATGTATTTTTTGTTGAGAACAAAGAAACAGTAATTATTTTTTAAAACAATTGGAACTCATTTTCATATCTTCTGTTTATTTTCAAAGAGATTGTAAATAAATTGTGGCAAGTTGACTGACTGCACAATCAATAGAGAACTGAGTCAACTTCAAAGAATCTTGTAAGATTTTTTTGTTGCGTCATATTAATATATAGAAGTGATGAAAAATTCGCCACCCGACCAAGAAACCTTTAAAAGCCATCCTGATGTTTGTTATTTTGGTCAGATATTGGAAAATCGAACGGATCAATTCTTTCAGAACACACTCGTATATATATATATATATATATATATATATATATATATATATATATATATATAATTGTTTATTTAAAAATTATAACATAAATATGTTATAAAATCACTACAAAAATAGCCATTTTGTTTCAACACCTCCGGTGTCTTATCAAGTGATGATGTTCAACATCATGAGGCTCAACATCACTTGATAAGACACCGGAGGTGTTGAAACAAAATGGCTATTTTTGTAGTGATTTTATAACATATGTTATAATTTTTAAATAAACAATTATATCTGCTCTACTCTGTATTGAGCATTCTTTTAAGAATAGTAATTGTTGGTTATTGGAATTTATTCCGTATACACCAATCCTAGACTTGTATATATATATATATATATATATATATATATATATATATATATATATATATATATATATATATATGTATGTATGTATGTATGTATGTATGTATTTTTTAATCCAACATTATTTCTTATTACTATAAAGGTTATTTTAGTGGTTACACCTCGTTGTGTTGACACAACATTTATTTTAAAACTGAAATTAATGTCAACCGGCCTAAAAGCGAGAAGTCGTGTCGAACAAAAAACATGCCTCCACACAGGGAATACAGGTTCAATCCCCATGGGGATAAGTGTTTATCGTTACTAAGAACTTCACGATTTTTAGACCAGTTGACATTAATTTCATTCTTTAAAAGAACAGGAATCTCAACTCAAACACGTTTACCCACTAAAAATAAAACTTATAGTAATACATACATACATACATACATACATACATATATATATATATATATATATATATATATATATATATATATATATATATATATATAGTAACAAATAAAATTAAATGCTGACTTACCTGTTTCTACCTTAAATTTTGCGAATATTGCACCCACTCGTTGTTTCAGAGTGAAAAATTAGAAAGTAAATTTTATTTCTTACTATTAATGCTCTAGATATTGAGCAATTTTATTACAAAGTGCTTACCTTAAAATCGTTATCTTCCAGAAATAATCTGATAGACGTTTCTTTTTTTAAAACACAACCTTTGTTTATATATATATATATATATATATATATATATATATATATATATATATATATATATATATATACTTGTGTGTGTGTGTAAGTATGTATGTATGAGAAACCAGTTAGTTGTGAAGAAATGGTTGTGATTCTCACTGTATGTACATTAACAAACAAATAATAGAGATTTATTTCTACAACGCATTATTCCTTTACAAAGAACAATCAGGGAACACCCAGTAATAATTCAATATAGATAAAAAGTTTTAAGTCTAAATTTAAATGGCTATTTAACGTTCCTTTTTTTTCTTCCTGGCCTGAATCTCCTTGCCGTATTTTAACTGACGTATGCGATCTACTAGCGAAAGTTCTTCCATTGTCATGATATTACATTCTTCACTCCCGATGGAAAACTCGCTATGCCACCGACTGGCAGCAATTCTCAGTTGATTCTCATTATTATCCACGATCCTTCTAGTTTGGTTGAGGCTATCCCCGATAAATGCAGTGCCACGTACGGGATCAGAATCGAACTGCTGGTACTTGATATATGAACAGTAGTCTTGTACCAGTGAGAGCAATGATCGATAATGGTGAACCTCGTCAAAAAAATCCGATCCCTCGGTGCGTATAGCGCTCCAGAAGCGTGGTCGGAAATAGTCGTAGAGAGCGCTGTCAGCAGGCGCTTGTTCTCGGCGGAAGCGTTCTTGCTGTTCACTGGTGACCCTGATTCGAGGTCGGTCTTCACCGGAGTTTCGTTTTATATATAAAATATCGTTGGTCTTCCAACAGAGGCGACGCCGAAGTAGTACCATCGACTCATCAAAGTATTCCATGAGCAAGACAAGATGGAAGTCAGCGTCTATACTGGTTATGAATTCTTGGACTTTTGTTGGGCTGTAGAACTGAGACGGAGGAAGGCCAAGATCGAATGACATCCGATTGGTAGTGAAGAGAGTCGGTGTCTTTAAAATTGCTTCCATTAGATCACGAGTCGCAACTTTAGGAAATAACTTGTAGTAATAGACAGCCGAAAGAACCTGACTTAAAGGTCTCCGTATCATAGTGAAAAGAGTATAATCGCTTATATCAATTGTAGTTCGATTTGTGTTTATTCGAGACCCACACCGGTTGTCCTTTCTGCTTTCGCCAGACATTACCAAATTCTGGTTGCAGGACCCTTTAGTTTCATTCTCGGTATTTTCGTGAACGATTCTTCGACCGGTTAAAGCCGTACGGAATGCCGATCTGTTGTATACAACGTGGTTGCAAAGGATGTTAATGGCCTTGTTTTCGGGTGGAACTAGGATCCTTGGTGAAAGCTCCAGAGTAGTGTGCTTACCAAGGTAATTGTTTTCTAAGGGAAGGATGAAGGTCAAGTTTCGCGCCAGACCGTAGCGTTGAAGAATATTCATAATCGAAGTACTCCCAGTTTTGTGTACCTGCGCAAAGAAGATATCAGTAAGTTAAAAAATGTAAAAAATATTTTTTTTATTTGGTAAAGCAAAACTTGGTGGAGGTGATGTTCAAATAGCAACCTTTGGCGGTGTTGATGTTAAATTCTACTGCTGTAGGAAGATATTGTTCATTCATATGAATCCATAAATTTTAAATGCTTTGTCACCATATTTATTTTAACATTTCATAACATAACCGTCGGGATATTTTGCATATTGAATCTAATTCAGGATTTCTTTACACTTCTTATTTAAGTCCATACTTTAAAAGGTTGTTTTATTGTAAACAGTGAATAGTTCACAGAAGAATGACGTCTTGAAAATGTACGCCCACCTGTTTTTTACAAATGGACATCATTCCTTCTTAACGCAATATGGTGGGTAGATATAGATGTTTCCTCAACTTTCATCTTTTCCGTTTGTTGCTGCACCGTTCCTATACGTAATAAATAATATAAATATAATATATAATATTACCACTGCTTACCACTTAAAAAGACTAGTGAGACTGTTCATTTGCTTAAGTTTCCATGACCTTGTTAAAATCAGTTGATATTCATATTTTAGAGATATGTTTTACATTTCTTTCCGATTTTTAGATTTATTCCATCAACTATTCAAGCCATAAATGTTTGCATCTCGTTAAACTGTTTACAGCCATAAATATTTGTCTCTCTTTTATTTTTTTCAATTTTAATGGCTGACAACGTAAAGAAACGAATCTCAAGTGCCGCGTTCGGAGCTGTGCGCAGATTATTTGCAGACGCTTTGCATTCCTATCTATCTATCTATCTATCTATCTATCTATCTATCTATCTATCTATCTATGTCTTTTCATATTTATCTATCTACATACCCCTCTCTGTACACATTTGTCTGGATGGGTAGATGAATATTTTTAGCCACCGTTTTATTTACAGTACTAGTCGTGAATTATTTGAGACACTTTTATAGGAGCATTTTTAAGTACTTAGCTTGTATCGAAGTATTTTTATGCGCATTACAATTTTGAAGGACATTTAAGTGTCTAGCTTCGCAAATTCTACAAGCTCTACAATGAAGTTCGTTCTCGCTTTTTGTACTATTAGGCAGCTGATGTGAAGAAACAAATGATCAAATAAGGATAATTTGCAGAATCGGGTAACAATTATTATTTTTTCAAACTAAATCTGGTATTTATATCCCTGATTTGGGAATCCTTCTAAAGAGAAAAGTGATAAATTATGAAAATTTGAAGTTATACATCTGAGGAAAACTGGAGAATTTGTCCGAAACGTAGTCGTCAAAACTAGAGTATTAGCCAGAATAATTCATGTAATAATAACAATGCTTGTATTTTTTCGAAATTTAATTGAACCCTACCTAAGTAAACGGATACAAACTGAAAAAATAGAAGGAAAAAGCTGGGAACACGAGTTATATCGATTTCTGCAAAATTACCGCTTTCCACCACATCCGTCTACCGGATAAAGTCTTGCTGAGTTTATGTCCCAGGGTAGACAGTTTAGGGCAAAACTACCCGAAATGGGACAGAAATATTATGATAAACGTATGTTAAAGCAACACAAAAAATGAAATGCCACTAAAGAAAGAAAAGAGGGACACGAAATATTGTACGTTATTAATTGGGGATAAACTACTATTAGGTCATAATAATTTAAGTCATAAATAATTTTCGTTTTCGGGAACCAATTGTAATGACGAATATATTATCCTAACTACTAACCATACATAGCAGCTAAGAATAAATTTGGAGTGCACTAACACATGACAATGTTTAACGCGAGAAGTAGTGAATAAATCTCCACAACCGACTCCAAAAGCTGAGCTCCATATATACGCGTCCCGGAATATGTATATAGTTATTTATTAGGCTTAATTTTGTCTGACACAAGGTTACAATTGTTGAGCATCCGTTTAGGATGGAGCTTATTAGCACTGGCCTGTAAAACTAACTGACCACTGCTCTACGGTATGTACGTACCTATTTGAAAAGCCTAGCTGAGTCCTGCACAAGTCTAGAATAGTTGGGTAAAGATCGAGGCCATTCAACCTCACCTGCACGTCAAACCAGTTGATCATCGCTTTATTGTAGGTTTCTGTGTATACACATATAGGTAGATTGATATTTACTATGCTTACTTAGTCTGATAGAAGGTCATAATAATTTAGTGGCAATTGCCTTGAAAACGACTATTAAGTTGAGTCATAATTAACTTCCGTTTTGGGAACCAATTCTATCATCCTAATTGTTCCTTAAATGTATCATAACAGGTGATAAAAATGGCTTACATACAACAATGTTCAACGCAAAATATTTCGTCTCAAAATTTAAAAAAAATGGCTAAAAAATTGCCCTGCATGTTATACGTGAAGTTGAAGTCTCCCGCGGCTAATTCTATCCTCAATGTTCACTACCGTAGGCTGTATTTTTTTACCACAGATGATCACTTGTACCGATCCTAACTCCATAATAAGATAATTTATTCAGACATTATTATCATTATTATTATTATTATTGTAAACGAAATTGCCGTAACAAAGTACAGGCAACTTTTTTTGGTACCGGCATATCTGTTATGCCTGAACATGCCTCCTGCAATTAACCAGCTAGAAACTACTGAAAAAATGAGACGTAACAGAAAGGAAATACTGCTAATGGTAAAACACTAGCCTATGAAATATAACATTAAGACAACAGAGATATATGTCCGTCATATGAAGCGACCAAAGTATAACGACTGGTGAAAGAGTAGGTGTATTTTATATTTATCTGCACTACTATTTTGCTTTTTATATATAGTAATGTTTTCTGCTATAGCTAAAGTGCCTTGGTAATGTTTTGTAATGTACTAATAGCTTGCTTTAAACATTTCATGCTTTAATACGCTAAAATGTTTTGTTCTTCTGAATATGCCTTGCTGACATACGTTTAGTTTGCCCGTGCCTCTTTTGTGCCGTCAAATACAGTCCTTTTGTATTTACTTCAGAATGTATTTGCTTCTACTTATTTTGTTGTTGTAAGACACAATACAATACAATTACGTTTCAAAATAACCGATATTGCCGTCTACAATGGATTAGAAACATCAAATTATGGTAATATATAACAATAAATACATAATTGTAAAAGCAAATAAATCACATTGCAGCCGACATTTTTGTAATTAAACAGATTATTTCCATTCGTGCTATTACATTCAGTCGATATGTTCTTTGATCTTCCTTAGTTGTATATTTTATTGAATGGTTTTTAAAGTTCTTTTAGTCAATTGTATTTTTATATTGTCAAATAGGCTACCACAGATTAACTGGCTTATGAGACTGAATTCTAACATTTCGTGTCCATAAGAGAATTTCCCAACAAGATCTGAAAAAAAAAACATATATTTGTGATGTTCTTACAGAGAACATTGAAAAACAACCTTTAAAGATCACTACCGGGTTCAATATGCGCTGGACAACGTATCGGTCGAAATATGTTAAAAACAATAAAGTTAAGAACACTTGTCTGAATAATGTTTATACTTCATCTCATCATTTCACGTAACAGTTATCGAAACAATCTGAAGATATTTGATAACTACAAACTCCGTATGCTCAAATGTACAGTTGCTGGAAGAAATGGCACTTCATTCGAATTTTAGGAAAAGTAGAATCTGTTATGATATGATTTTTTGAAAATCAATCATTTCCCAGTAGGTATTGTTATTATTTTTACACACACCGGCGATGCGGTTACAGATGGATGTTTTTTTCCTATTTGTTATGTTTGTAAGAATCGGTTCTTAAAAGTGAAGACATTGACACGAGTTGTAATGGTGGCGTAAAAGTGTGCACATTCTGGGTTCAAGGTGAAATGTTGATTGGTAAAGATAGAAGATACGCAAGAGGCTGCCTCAGAAGTAAAAAAAAATCCACGTCTATTGTTTGTTAGCTTTTGAGAGAGAGAGAGAGAGAGAGAGAGAGAGAGAGAGAGAGAGAGAGAGAGAATGAGTGAGTGTATGTGTGTGTGTGTGTGTGTGTGTGTGTGTGTGTGTGTGTGTGTGTGTGTGTGTGTGTGTGTTGAGGAATGAAAGTTATTTGTTGCTCTTTTTTTTATGAATGTTTAATGTGTTACCTCCAATTTGGATTTGACTTACCTTTATAAAGACAATGTATTTTTGCGGCCGACAGGAAGTGACGTCAATGATGTAAGTATTCAACAAGGAAGGTCGGGAAAAAAAGGTCACATATCCCATCATGAAATACACTACAATAATGACCAGGAACACAAGGGTGAAAAAGGCGAAGTTCAGCCATGGTCTTACATGAACGGCTCTGCTTGCGAAAACATAAATAACAGATAAGTAAAAATAATTAAATAAAAAATTAAAATTAGATTAAAACATAATAAAAACATTAAAAAAAGAGAGAATCTATTGATTAATTTTCAGAACTGTACCATCGACGAATTCCTGTCGAAGTTTTTAAATACATTCTTCTGAATCGGTGGAGAATAAAGTTGGAAATTGCTTAGAGGAAAAACTATAAAGGCTTTTTAGAAACGAATGGATGAAAAATGTAAGCAACTACCTTTTCTGGAATAGTCTTGTTTAAATATCAATGCATGTTTCTCTTGTGGAATTGCTCTACTTGTCTGACCCCCCACCCCCAAAAAACTGCTGCCAACGCTCGATGGCGTTGCCAAAACAGTATAAAAGAAAAGGGCGCAAAAGTCTCATTTTCTTTCTTTCTCTTTATAAACAGGATGCCTTAGAAATAAGATGTGTCTTGTTCCTATCTGGGAGGGAGAGGAAAGTCTCCAGTGAACAATAAGTCATATTTAACACAGCACAGTCTAAATGCTTAAGCCTACTTGATGATATACATACCATATCTAATAATAAGAACTTTTCTTAAATGTAAGCCTCTCACAATATTTCATAGAAATTGTGCACACTCATAAGTACGAATAAGAGCATACACGCCCTCGTTCATCCCTTCTGCATCTATAATTTAGTTTCTTCAAGCAATAAAAGATATTGTTAATTACTTTACGAATTTAAGCGCAGTACTAGATTGGCAACAAGGTCTCATCATTTTAGACTTGAATTGGCTCCGTGTAACCTTTATTTGCTAATAGTTTCTTTTTTCCCACTTCTCGCGAAACTCTGTTTCGGCTTCTTGCTTTCCAACCAACATTGACCTTCAAAAGTATAAATGCAATATTAATCGTTATCTACTGTCTTTGATTGATTAATTGATTGATTCGTTTTCTACGACTTATCAACACTTTGCAGGGCATTTAAAGCCAGAATGCATTTTAGATTGTAAGATTTTTTTTGAGAAAATAATGGTTTTAGTGATACCAATCTTACTAAGTAACCTATAGCTGGGGGAGAAGAGCTAAAATCATATCTTTCCCAAGGTTATTTGCGCGTAAGTGAATATAACGAAGCCAATGGGAACTGGAACTCGGCTCTTTGATTAACAATTCCGAACCATCATCCATTACACCGCCCGCACATCCAAGTTTAGGTCATCTGGTATTCCCAAGCGGCCACCCATCTAGATACTGACTTTAACTTCGGTGATCGTATGGGGAGCGGTGTTTTCAACGTGATATGGCCGTAAACACCTCACCGTATTCTTGATTCCTTTTCATTTATTCTTCTCGCTCCTTAATAATGTTTTTCTATTTCTTACTCTGTAACCCCTTGTGTCTTAGTTACTTTATTGCCTTGCTTGGGTGAAATTATTTAAAAAATGTTTGTATATTCTTTCTTACGCTATCTTTTGAAGAAACTCTAATGCGATCATTATATTATATTATCAATAAATGGTACCATTTCCTCTAATAATAATAATAATAATAATAATACAGTCGTAGGTCGAACGCAGTAGAGATTATAGCGTCATAGTGAACTTCATGATCTTGTTGATGGCTGCATAGAATGTCCTACGATAGGGCTACGTTTTTTTTAATTAATTCACCCCAAGCAAGGCGATAATGCCACTACGTTACAAGGAGCTACTGGAAGTAAAAGGCTTTAGAGGGAACCGGAAACCCAATTCTAAACAGGAAACAAGGGATAAACCTCTGCTGTTCAGAGTTATCATTCTGCTAGACTGGTTGACAACCATAGCTAAATAGTCCAGCCTGACCTGTTATTTAACACATAGCTGGGGAAAGAAGAAAGGAATTCGTACCTTTCCCGAGGATATTTGCGTGAAAGCGAATATAACGAACTCAGCTGAAGTTCGAACTTATCCTGCCGATTTCTCGTTCCGAACCGCTAACCATTACACTATCTGCACCCCCATTCCCTCTGTGCTCTGATGTTTTTCTAATAACCTTTTTAAAACTCAGCTAAAGAAATAAACATACTAGAGAGTGAAGAAATTTTATTAGCTATTTGCTTGAGTAGACTTACTTGCATGCCCTCAAGAACCGAGAAATCCCAGCTCCGAAGTAATGAGTCAAACAGTTTTATCAATAATCCATCTTAAGACACTGAGTCAGAAGCTCTTATTTAAGTGTAGTACTCCACTATTAATTAGTCGGATTAGTATTCTCATAATAATTATTAGTTAAATTTCATCGATTAAATATTTTCATTATTATTAATTTTTACTGGTTTTTCATTACAAAGAAAATAGTGCTTGGTTGCTATGTGATATCTATCCTCGTATATGGCAGTGAATGCTGAACAATCTCCCCCACGGATGATGAGAAAATTGGAGCGTGTGAGCAACAAGGAAGTTTGGCAACAAAAAGAACACTGATATTCATAATCAGAAAGAGACAGATGAAAGCAGCGAGCCACCTACCTCAAGATCTTATGTGAATGGATAGCGAAACGAGGGTAGAAGCCTTAGCAAAGGGACGCGACACGAAGAAGAAGAAGAAGAAGAAGAAGAAGAAGAAGAAGAAGAAGAAGAAGAAGAAGAAGAAGAAGAAGAAGAAGACAACGACGACGGCGACGAAGTTTTTCATCCATCTGATAGAATTTTCTACGCTCTAATTCTACGCAAGCAGCAAAGATCTGAAATAAAGAATTAGTTTCCTACGATATTTGAACTCGCATCTTTAAATTTGGAAGCCTGTCTGACGGGCAGCGATGTACCAGTTCGGCGGCTAAATCTAACTAGCATAATCACTCAAATTATTTTATCTATCAGCCTTATGATCATAATTTTCACTTTTTACTACACGCTCTTTCATTCAGTTCACACACCATATTCATCATAACCATTTTAGCAGTAATCTGGAGTGGCTCTCGAGTTTTGTAATTGATGAAGTTTAGTAGGAAATAAGTCATATAAAGATCTTTTCTCATCCGATTTAGTCCACGATATATTTGTTTGCAAGAAAATATTCAAAATTTAAAACAACTATTTTACAGAGTTTAATCAAACTTTTATTGATGAAGGACTGAGAGGATGTTGATCAATTCTCGGTCTGAGCGACTTCCCCAAATCGGACCGAATGGTCAAACATCGGATATTTTTTTGGTGGTTGGGTGGGCTTGAACATATAATGTCCGTTCTATCTTGCTTGAAAACATTCATTTTTGACAGAAAGTTTGACATTACAAGTATGGACCGTCGTGTTGTGTTGAGATTGTCAAATGCATCTACTAAAAAACTAAAAGTTCTATTCTCACAGTGCAAATTAAAACCGTATGTGACAGCTAAACCAAAGGAAGTAAATAAAGCATCTATTCTGTATATTTAACATAAAAATCCCAGCTAATTATCTTTCACATCAGAGTTCCTAATGCATCGTCTTTAAATGTTAGTATTGAGAAAGAAATCTATTGGAACACGATTATAGATAACATTTTTCGGCAATTAAAAATGACGATATCTGAAGGATTTTCTACAATGTGTTTCAATGAAAAAAAGATTATGACTAAAACAAAAAAGTTTTATCATAAATATCTATCTGTATGGATAAATGATATATTTTTACTTACAAAAAGGGCATATTAACCGCATATATTCTGGTCCACTTGTAAGTAAATTGAACAGTCCAGAGAGAACAGGTAGTGTTTTACAACCTTAGGTACAACTGTCCACACCACTCTGCGCAAACTGACACGCGTAGAGTGCGCGTGCGTGTGTATGTGTGAGAGGGAAGTAGAGATGGTAGGGGTAGAGAAGGAGAAGGACAGAAAGCTAGAAAATAAAGAGAGATGGAAAAGAGATGCTTTCATCGAATATTTTTCAATGCTTAGCAAATTGCTAAGTAACAACTATTAAGCATTTATTATCATTATTAGGTTATTATTATTATTATTATTATTATTATTATTATTATTATTATTATTATTATTATTATTATTATCATTATTATTTGTGTATGTTATGTTTCCTGCTTTGTATCCTGTAGAGCCGGGTTTAAACTATGGCCCTTAGGTATTATTATTATTATTATTATTATTATTATTATTATTATTATTATTATTATTATTATTCTTCTTTTGCTTTCTATTTAGTTAGTACAATACCTAATTGTAACAATCCAATTGCTATAGGTACAGCAGTAGTTTTGAGGTCCCAATCCTTTTCAATTTCATTTTCAAAAATCCTTAAGGCTTACGGTCATATCACGATGAAACACCAGTTCCCGTACAATCACCGATGTTAAGCAACGTCGAATCTGGTCAGTATCTAGATAGGTGACTGTTTGGGAATACTAGGCACTGTAAGATTGAATGTGCGAGTGGTGTAATGGATAATGGATCGGAATTGTTAACTGAAGAGTCGAGTTCCAATTCCAGTTGGGCTCGTTATATTCACTTACGCGTAAGAAAGGTATGAATTCAGCTCTTCTCCCCCTAGGCTAACTAGTAAAACTTCTGCTAAAGGTTAACTAGTAAGACTTGCATCACTAAACCATTATTATCTAAAAAAGAAAAATCTTACAGTCTAAAATATTTTCTGACTTTAAATAACCAGCAAAGAGTGGATAAGACGTAGAAAACGAATCAATCAATCAAAATCCTCATATTTACTGATTTCGTCATTTCCTTTAACAGACATATTTTTATCTGATGTACTACCATATTTATTTGTTTGTAGTCTTTCATCATTATGTCTTGTCTATTCACCTTTTATATATCTGTAAATATCAATGGTAAATTTCCTATGAATATAGAATTCATGGCCTTCTTTGACAGGTTTAGCGTGATGTTCAAATAATTTTTCACATGTGCCGCACTATAATACTGACATATCTTCCAATGAATATACTGTTCAATCTCATAATGTTGATCTTTGTATTCGTTCGGTGTCAGGATTCGTCAATCAGGCACTAGGCGATCGACATTTTTAATGTTTACATAATCTACCTACTGATCTGTACCATTTTTTATTCCGTTTTTCTTGTAATTCCTGGTTAATAGGCTTTATTATAACATTATAATTCTGCTTGTTCCTTCGTTTCTTAGAGTTTAGCGCGTACTTTATGTCTTGCCATTACCTCATAAACAACAAGAAAGAAAGAAAAAAGAGGAAGATAGAGGAGGCAATAACATTTTTTCACGTATATAACGTCTTCAGTGAAATTGAAGACCTTGTCAATTTTGAATCTTTTCATTTGTACTCTCTTACTTTGTTAAATAATGACATATATCCATATTTATGATTGTTATTTAATATGTTTTTAGGTTGTTGAGCTCCACTACTTAACGATGTAATAGAAGAATTTTTACGGGTATTTTAAAGCAGTGGTGATCGCAATGTGTTTATTCAAGCATTAATATAAGAATTGATTAATAAGAAAATTAAAACAGCAAAACTTTTCACGGGTATTGTTAGTTATTATTATTATTATTATTATTATTATTATTATTATTATTATTATTATTATTATTACATTCATTTGAACATCCAATCCAGATGTCTTAAAATTAGCAGTGAAGATTGAGCGACAGCAAGTCTTCTCAAATCTTCAGCAATTTTCTCAGTATCTCCGCAAACCGCACAACTCGTGATTTTGGCAGTCTCAGTTCTTTAGCAAATCTCTAATTCATTCAAATTCATCTTCAGTATTGTTGGCACTGTTTCAAGTGCGCCACTTAATATAGTGATGACCGTAATCTTCATGTTCTATAGTTTCTTCAGTTTCAAGATGTCCTGCTATTTTTTCAATATTTAACTTACTTTGTCTTCATCTCGTGATTCGCTGATGCAGTCAGATCTATGAGTTGGGATTTTTCATTTCCTTGTACAATTCTGGTCTTCTTTCTTGAACGGAGAGGTCGGTGTGAATCCCAGAATCCATTCTTTTTATTTTTTCGGACAGCCTCTGGTCTGTGTTCATAGATATTTCTTTTAATCATTTCACCAAAGCAATAAAGCCACTAGGACGCAAGAAGTTACTGAATGTTAGAGAATTTGAGAAAAACTATTATTAAGGAGATAGGACAATAAAAGAATAAGAAGACAGAAGATAACAATTGACATTGCATTTAAATTTTTGAAGATCAAAGTTGAATGGGAAGCAAGAAGCCGAAAGAAAGTTCTACAAGCGAAAAGTGCGATAGAAGAAACTAAGCATAGAACTTACTGTTACATCTAGCCATCTCAACTATAAATTGATGAGACCTAGCCGCCAGTCTAGTACTACGCTTAAATTCATAAAGTCTGGGTACCATACAGAAAAGTTCATTAGAACAATTACCATGAAAGCATTTATAGAGGAGACACAGGGATGCTATGTTTCGGTGGTGGGAAAGGGCCTGGAGCCGAGACGCCAGGTCAGGATAAATATCATTGCAGATTCTTCTTCTGATTTTATCAAGAATACCTAAATGTACAACAGGAGCACCATACCCGATGTGGCAGGAATATTCAAAGCAAGGACAAATATATGTAAGATAGATGGCGAAAAAAATGTCTAGCACAATATTATTGTCATTTATATTACTAGCGTAATACCTGTAAAATGTCAGATTATGTACGTGTGGATCAGGATTTGACTGGGATAAGAGTGTCCTTCCCTGGCTTTTGTCTATCATGTGCACGCGCTGTTTAACTTAGTATTTGTAAGTTAATTTTACCATATCATTAAAAAAACAAAACAATGATGACAGCATGGGTGTGACATTTGAGTACTTACTTTAACGTCCGAGTTTTAAGTTAGGGTAGATTTTCTTTGTTAATTACAAATATACCTGTTTTAGCGTGGCAGAAGTTATTGACAAAGAAGTAAATAATTGTCCCGCTATTTATTATTTTTAAGTCATAATACACGACAAAGTTCACTGCTGCACATCATTAGTACTGTAGGGCAATAATAATCAACCGAAGCCTGAGATTCCTTTGCATTGCAATATGAAAGGCAGCATCAAAGACACTCACTAATGTCTGTAGTAACAGCCGATAGAACTGGGCAATTTCTGCGCGATGAAACTAGCAATCATCTGTTGTGTAGGGGTGTTCTGTATTAGAAAGTCTATGTGCCTTAACTATCCACATGGGGTGACAAATAAATCTGTAATAGGTAGATGACTAAATTACCAAATTCAAATTATAACATGCCTTGAGCTCATATATATATATATATATATATATATATATATATATATATATATATATATATAGGGAGAGAGAGAGAGAGATTGATTGATTGATTGATAGATATAGAAAAAGAAAGAAAGAAAGAAAAGGAGGGCATAAGTACATCCACTCGTAGGTAAACTTGTAATCTGCGCATCTTATTTTTCGCGCCAATAACGTTTCGTGTTTTAGGACTAGGGAGTCTCTTTTGGTCGATTTAAAGAATAAATGAGTTATTATTTATTTAATTTTTTATCTGGAACGTAGAAATCATAATTGTTCAGTGGTGTACACAACGTTATTTATTTAGTTTAATATTCAGAAAATATTAAACATAGACATAAAAAAAATGTCGAGCAAGTTTTTGATATTTTATATGTCGTCGTCATCGTCGTCGGCTTTATCTCGTATCCAAAAATGTAACTTCTTTACTAATCGCTTCATTTATGATGCTAACTACATTCACTGCCAACGTGCTGGTTCAGGAGTAGAAGCTTCCAGTTTCACCAAAACCTGCTCCCGTCAACAATTCCATATCGCCATTTGGCTTTGCAAGAGTTAGTAGAAAGTGAAAGAAAATCAGAGTAGAAGAAAGTGCCGATGCCATGAATTTGTTAATGGTCGGCCTCAACTTGCCAGGAAGTGATCCACACACTTGATATGAAATCATGTCTCATTCCATATGCGCCGCAGAGAAAAGTCATGAAATGGAATGAGACATGCAGAATCCAGTTATGAAACTGTAACGGACTGCCGCTGACTGTTATTTTGAGTGGCGCCTTCTGTAGGATGTCCGTCATGCGTAGCCATCTTCATTCGCTGGTTCAAGCGTTGAAATCTGTTTTAATCATCATCCGCTTATTCCGCCGTTGGTGTCTTTGGGACTGCTTTCGCTTAGTCTGGGTCCTCAACTTCGACCATGCCGCCAAGGGTGGTCCTACCAGGAGTTTATAACTCCCGACGGCATCGTTCTTAGAGTCATTGTACCTTGCAATCCCCTTCACCACGGCAAGGAGCGAGCAAGGAGCGAGCACACAGAAACATAGACGCATAGACACACACATATATTTTACATTGGATGTCGGAGTAAACAGATCAAATTTGCTTTGTTTCAATGACTTTTGTTTTGTTATTATTAGTTACTTTGTTCAATGAAGACGATAATTTTAATGACAATGATAGAAACAAAACAATAAATAAGAAAATAATTAAAAGTATAAAATCATCATCAAATATATGAGAATGATTTTTATTATTCTCGTTGTAAAAATATTTGAAAAATAAATAACAGAGGACGAAATTGACTATTCTGAACCAATAGTAAAAAAATAATTAAGCAAAACGAAATAACGTTACGACTCGAAACGCTTTTCCTATAAATTTGAAAAAATGTCCTCGTTTGTAAAAAATGTTACATTATATATTTTAAAATCACTAAATAAAAATAGGATAAAAGAGTAAAATGATCGACAATTGTCAAAAATGTTTGAATGATAAATGATAAGAAAATAAATTTACAATATTGAACCAATAGTCAAAGATAAACAAAACAAGCATTACAACTCGAAATGTTTTTCCTAAAATTTCGAAAACGACATCCTGAGAAGAGAGATGTTACACTTCAATATTATAAATAGAGTAGAATTATTCATGCCAAATTATAAGCAATTTAATAAAAATGTTCTTCTATATCATATCTATATCATAAATGCCAGTGTCAGTGTGTCACACCTTTTCAATTAAAGTGACACAACTCTTATTAGCTCATCTTCTTCTATATGATAAATGCCAATGTCAGTGTGTCACTGTGTTACACTTTTCACGCTTTACTCCTAGAGGCCGTAGCCCAACATATCATACTATTTTGGAATCAGGCTGACTCCGTGAGCAAATAAAAACCATTCCAGGCTGAATTCGGGCCCACAATGCTGAATTTTTTGATTCACAAGTTTTCATTACTGCAACTGTTTTGGGCGATATTTTTACGTGATTTTTTGCAACGAATTTTTTGCATGATAACAATTTTTATAAATTGGAAATAAATTTGGGAATAATCGAAATTAATTGCAAAATCCAGCGAAAGTCCCCCATGAAATAAAAGCGACGAATTTTTTGTCTGATAACAATTCTTCTAAATTGGAAATAAATTTAGGAATAATCAGAATTAATTGCGAAATCCAGCGAAAGTCCCCCATGAAATAAAAATAATTGTTTGTACGGAAAGTAAGGACCTGCGTACATCAAATTGTCTTTAAATTAAGTGGCAGAAGAATTATCATTAAACATTTAAAAGGTAAGCTTAAACATTAATGCAATACTTAAATGCAGTGATCAATTTTGAGTTCTTCTGTAGTTTTTTGTTACCTATCGCATCTATTCTTCCCTACATATTGTGATGAAGTCTCAATAAAGTGCCCGCCGCAGTAGCTAGCTTAAATGCCGCCCAATAGGACTGCTTTAAACTAGTAATTAATAATTCTTAATGATAATAAACGTTCTTAATAAAGTAGATTTGCAAAAGCACCTTCAAAAAAATAAAACAATCAATGTATGCCTCGACTTATCTTAAAAGCTAAGAAAATAAATGTCTTTTTGTAATAATTAAAGATTAAGTGCATAATGATATAATAAAAATTATATTATAATAAACAAAGAAAAATATAAGAATAGATGGATAATTAAAATAATCAAGTCTTCCCTTTTAAAATACGACATAGCTTTGAAATGAAAAAAAAAACACGTCCGCTCACTCAGACATCGAGCGTTTATTTTATATATACAACGCAACAATAAAATTACTTAAATATTTTCTGTTTGAGCGTCAGTATAGTTCGTTTCTCATCGAATGTCCGTCTATTGCTGTTTCTGTGCCAGACCAGGTGAAGCTTCGTAGATATCTACGTCTGATTTGACCCATAATAAAAATCTGACGAGATATATTTTCATGGGAATGTTGAACTGAAATACCGTTTTTGTAACGCCACTACACCTTTGAAGAAGAGGAAGAAGGGAGAAGAGGTGCCAAAGGAGGAGTAGTAAGAGGATAGTGATGATGTAATGTTAACGATGATGATGGTTCTCACAGGTTCTCTTAAAATTCGGACTTGACATAAAGCTGAAATCCAAAGTGCCGTAAATCTTGCCTAAAACAGGAATAGAATATACAATTGAATTAAAAGAAAGGTGTTCAACGTATACTACATACATTGTGTTTGGTGCGCACGCGCGTGTGTGTGCATTTGTGTGTGTGCGTGTCCCTGTGTATGTGTGCGCGCGTGTGTCTGTGCGTGTGTACTCATGTGTTCTAAAACGATTTGAATGATTATTGAAAGGCAGAATAGACAGTTCATTTACTGTTGCATAAGTGAATGGAAAATATCTATATTATCAACAGCTTCGTGGGCAGTACGGTACTAATCGGAAAATTGTTGCTACACAATCATTCACGTTTGGGTTTCTATGATGAGGAGTTATTATTTACATTCGGACTAATGTCCTTATTTTTGTTGTCACTATTACAATATTTTGGATCTTGTGTCCTCCGGTCTTCTTCGGGGCAATAGCCTCGAGAATTAAAGCGTTGTTTTGTGAATTTGGTGACATAGTAATTGTGAGTTCAATTCTTGGGTTGGGTAGTACAGGCTCAGATATAGTGGAAACAGGACAAACAACTGGGCAGTATTAAAAGGAAGAAAATGAGATATCTCTTTCCTTTTACAGCCGAATGAGATCAATATAACCCCGTAGATTAAATAATGGTATCTGTTCGAAAATTTAATGAAGGTTATCCGGATCAACAGATATGTATATAAGGTTGAGAGCAGAAAGGTCGAAGCCTTCTGGTAATAACAACAAAGACAATGACATTAGACTAAATGTAAATAATATAAGTATAAATCACTTTTACAAAATGGTCTTTCCATCTGTGACAGGAAAATGTTCAATATATATGTAGTTTACTTACTTACTTACTTACTTACTTACGTACTTACTAACTAACTAACTAACTAACTAACTAACTATCTATCTATCTATCTATCTATCTCAGTTCGTTAATACTATTCTATCTCATTTTGTTATATCTATTTCAGTTTATTCATGTTCTGTTTCGGTTCGTTCATATCTATTTCAATCTATTCATTATATATATATATATATATATATATATATATATATATATATATGTATATATATATATATATATATATATATATATATATGTATGTATATGATAAAATATAGTTTTGAAGTATGCTATATTCAAGGGTTAAAGTGGTCAATATCAGGGATAGAGCGCATCTAAATATAAAAGTGGACAGTGAAGTCAACACCCAGAGGCGACAATCTGTTTCATGCTAAAGGTAATCGTCAGGCCATATATATATATATATATATATATATATATATATATATATATATATATATATATATTCGGCAAAATATCCTACTTTCTTTTTCAACATTTATTTCTTCACATATAATTTATCATGAAATCCTTTTGGCTGAGAAAACTCCTCATTCCAAAATGTCACCCTTCATTACGTTTGACAGTCAAAGACAGACAGTCAAGATTATATTTTTCAATGAATCTTTTGAAATACATTTTAGGAGAAACGCTGACCAACTTAAACCTGGTTTAATCACTAAAGATAGCTTGAAAACCAGTCTATCCTTTTGTCATTGTCTCACTGGACAAAGTCTAGCTGGTTCTTTATGTTTGGGTGGAACAAAAGTAACTTTGTACACGTAAATTGAAAACTCTTCCGGCAGTCATTTTTCATTGAGACATACGGCTGTTTTTTGGTAGTTTTAAATCTTTAGTTACTTAAATGAGTGATTACTTTATGCTTCTTAAAACATATGGGCTATCGGCAGCATCGATTTTCAGTAAATGTCTCCTTGCTAAAAACTTGCCTTTGTCTAAATAGTGCTATAAATTATGCTTACGAGACGTGAATGGCAATTGAGGGAAAATATTTACAATATTATAAGCCGACTTGTTAAACCTGATTAAGAGCCATAAACGTCAATGGCACTATTTTATGATTTTTCAAACCGGTACCAGTTTAGAACAAGTGGCAGAGAAAACGTTGCAGAAGAATATAAAGCCCTAAGTAGATAGGTGGTTTCGTAAAATTCTAAAAGTATTGTAGTGCAGTAAAAACTATAAATATTCAAGAATTATTTAAAGCTTTCATTGGAATATTTTATAAGATTCTAATCAAAGCTGGAATTGTTTGGCTTATTGATCAAGATAATACTATAACATTTAACTGTTGATGATAATTCTGACTCATTTTTATTTTCATTCATTTTTATTGTTATTTTTTACCCCAACTTTCAAGTTGTTTTACATTCTACTATCATTAAAACAAGCGATATGAATCTGGAACAAGTAGGCGATGACAGATTTTAAACTATTACTCATATTAGATAGTAAACAAACAATATGGTACAGAGTAACCCGGATATAAAAGAAACCCGGATATAAGATAGATTTTCTCTGGTCCCAAATTAGAGCCATACTTACCTAAACAAAATAGACCAAACCCGGATATAAGAGAAACCCGGATATAAGATACCTCTTCTCCGGTCCCGACAACTCTCTTATATCCGGGTTACACTGATAAAATCGGAAGAAGAATGTAGTTCGATGACTAAATTTGAATTTCGTCTGCTGATCGATTCCTGCGTTATCCATATACAACTCAAGCAGGCAGAATACGGGTGCAAAAGATGACTTTTTCTAAAAAGTGACATTTTTATCAGTCATAGAACGTTGAGATTTTTAAAAAATCAACAATAAATATATTAGTGAAACTAGTTCATGTGAAAGATGAAAATGCTTTCAGAAATTATTCTAAGTAATCCCTTGTTTATTAGTCGCTTTATTACCTTGTTTGGGATGAAAGGATAAAAAATATAGCACATAGATTAAAACTTAGTAAACGATGTCGTGGGATGGTAGAAATCAGAGAAGAAATCATTATTGCTTTTTGGCTAACATGAATGGTATTTATGAGTTGAATTTTCTAGGGAAAAGTAGCCCGCTAAGAGCTACCCCACGTTAAGAGAGACCTCCTAGGGATAAGGGATGCAAATTTTAATCTTGCCGGAAGCCTGTTGTTTATTTCTGATCAACTTTGCACTCTTAATGGTATGAGAAGAACGATCTGAGTGTTGCGATAAAACATTGAATAATCATGATAATGCTTCATCTATGAAATTTGAAGATTATGCTAATGATGATGGTAATAGTAATATTAGACGTTTCCTTTTAAGGAAACATTCGTCATTCATTGGCCGAAATTTATAAAATCTTTCTCTCAAAATAATTTTTTCAGGAAAATTGGTTTCTTAAGTTCGGTAGCTTCTTTCAGTATTGATGGAGCTTTCTTCCTTAACCTTTTATTTGAATTAGCGTGAAATGTCAGCATCTTCATTGTGTCATTATTTTCTCTTCGCATTATATGTGATAACCGTTTTAGTTGCTGCTAATCAATATTGAAGCTTTCAACTGTTAACTTATACATGACAATGAGAGAGCATTTCTGTATTTGTCTGTTATTGTTCCACTTAAATTTTTCTATTTTAATGAATATCCTTTATTTTTACTATTTTCGATGTAACTTTTTGTTCTACTCTATTTCAGATGTAATATTATTTCAGAGAATTTTGTTTCATTACCTTTGTTTTCATATAATTTTTTTTCATTCTCTTCTTTTCCCCAAATATACAATTTATTTATATATATTGATTGATTTGAAGTAATTAAAATTTAGTTTGAAAGGAATAAATCTCTGCACAAAAATGCTTGTATAAACAGATGTGACAATTTAGATTATCAGAAAGAATTATTCAGGACTATCGACCTTATTCCAAATAATTGTTTCAACGTCAAATATAGCGACTTCAGTATATATGGCCGATATATATTTATTATTATTTATATTTCCAAGTAATAGTAATTTAAAATATACATTTGTTTTACTGCTTTGACAGTTATGAATCTTAGTGTAACGAGAATTATCTGTGGTGACCTTGATAGTTTTGTGCTACGTACACACGTGTAAAATTATCTTCGTACATTACTAATGTAAACACGTGATTTAATCGCTCATGTACAACATAACGTTTTAGTTAACTGCCGGCCAATGGGTGTGTGGCTTTGGGGTTTCCTCCTAACGTAGATTCTATATCTGAACAAGACGTGATAGCAGAATCTTCTCTCTTCTCCCAAAAGTATTTATACATTTTTTCGCACAAGTGCATCCTAGGCGCAGCTGAATCGACCACGTGTTTATATGCCGGAGGAGGGTATGCTGACATCGAGTGAAACATGGATCTACACTTGGTGGCTAAGAGGCTATCTCTCAAGTCAACGAGTCGATTCACCTAACTTCTCTGAAGGGTACTGTGTGACAAATCTATTTGAGTACCATGAGGTCATATACTGCACATGAACTTCTTGTTCAAGTGGCATGTGATGAGTTTTAATGAAAGCAAATCTGAGGAAAAATATAGGAAATGGTGAAATAGGTTTGGACACGAAATTATGTACCAACTTTTGAAAGACTTGTTACTGCATATATTATTGCTGGTGCAGTAGGTGAACATATTATACAAGACATTAGTAATGAAATGGCCCTATCAACATTTAGTCTCTCGAAAAGTTTAATGAATTTCATTTTCAAATATCATTTTGAAACACGGTTAAAACAACAATAAAGAACGTTGGAAAATACAAAAAAGAAAGAAGTTTTCCAGTATTCTCCAGTCAGTATTGGCGTTATGCAAATTGACGTCTCGTCGAAATATAAATAAATATTCTTCATAATTATAATTTTAGAAATAAGAAAATAGAAAGAATGTAGTTGCAGATACAGCTTCAGTATGTTATACATGTAACGTTTGTTCTTTTAGTTGCCTAATGTGAAGGTTTGTGACAAGGTGAGTGGTGAACCACTCGCGGAGGGCGAGTAGAGCCTCAAGGAGGCATGACAGTGATTGGAGAACATAATTAAATGTAAAAAAGGCCCTATTTTATGACACAGAACCGGGGAAAACGTGTGAGGGAGTTTGATTGCGTTTAATGATTATCAGTATTAAATGAATCAAAATAATTCAACAAAGAAGTTAATTAGTTTCAATAAATTAAATGAATTGAAGGGTTCTGAAGAAATCGAACCTGGATATAGCATAGTAACAATATAACTAGGTATAACTGTACCCACCTGCCTCACTCATCAAGTCAAGTGAAAAATAATAAATTACTTCCTCGACTGAATCAAAACAAATTATGTAAAAAAATCCTTGAGGGTAAATTGTTTTTATAAAGACCTGCACATCGGTCTGGTGTGGTCTCTTAGGTAGAATAATGAAAGACATAGCTTTCCGAAAAAAATCGGTACAATTCAAACAACTAACCGTGTAGCTTGATTACATAACCTATTCGACAGTAACCTTATAGGAAGAACGCTTTTCAGAATCAGGTTATCTGAATCATGTGGCTAGCTGACCATGTATTTCCAGAAGAAAGAAGACATGAGGGAGCATACCAATACATTATTCATGGTAAGTCGAAAGGTTGATTCCATGCCATATATATATATATATATATATATATATATATATATATATATATATATATATATATATATAATCAATCACGAATCACGAATCACGTAACACATTACACCTTATGTACTGCAGCCGCAGTAGAAGTGGTGTGTCCTGGGCAAGATAGCCTGTCGAAGCGCAACCTTCTATAAAACAAATATATATTTTTTCCTCATAGGTAACACAACTCAGGTTGGTTCTTTTATGCACAACGTAGTCATTTTGCTACCGGTGCGGAATATATATATATATATATATATATATATATATATATATATATATATATATATATATATACGGGTGGAAATCAACCTGCCGACTTACCATCAATAATGTATTCGTAGAATTTTACTGTTTATTATTGACATAAAATGTGTCTGTGCGCACGGGTGGGTGTGTCACTGTTTGGAGATTTCCGTCGAGAATACCAAAGAAACAGAGATAGATGAAAAATGTGTGTGTGTGTGTGTGTGTGAAAGAGAGAGAGAGAGAGAGAGAGAGAGAGAGAGAGAGAGAGAGAGAGAGACGATGAGAAGAGATCTCATCAATTCATAGTTGGGCTAACTAGATGTAGCCGTAACTTCTATGCTGACAGTTTTGTTTCTCGCACCTCTCGTCTGTGGAACTTCCTTCCGGCTACATGCTTTCCAGCTAACTTTAATCTGCAAAAGGTTAAATGCAATGTCAATCGCTATTTACTGGTTTCTATTTTCTCTTTTTATTCATTACTGATGTTTCTGTTCCTAATTCCTCTACACCGTGTAACCCTTTGCTTGTTAGTGGCTGTACTGCTTTGCTTGGGATGATACCGATTAAAAAGAAAAGAGATCGGAACCGCAGATTATTGCCCCATTATTTGAAAAAATGGAAGAATTAGCTGAACAAACGATTCACTGATCCACCTACTGAGTCAAACTTTAGAAGTGGGGAAAGTACGATGTTAGCATAAAACACGAATATAATTAATGGCAAAGATAAACTACCTTTTGTTAAAATCTTATTAAAGCATTCTGGTCTTTGTCATTGTTTCAGAACTTCAACCAATCTTTGGAATGATGCATCTTTAGTTTTGCGTGACACGCAGCTGGTTCAGTTTTTGCACAGTGGCAATAAAGGCCAACTGCAAAAGTTTTAATGACATTTTTAGAGTTTACTTTTTGTCATAACAAGCGCGAAGTCTATTTTTTATTTTTCGCTTGTTAACTTCTGTAGTACACGCCATTACCTCACCGCCTTTGTCAATCCACCCATGTCTTGACTCAATATCGCCTTTCCTACAAATCGACCTCTTCGCTTCGTCCTTGACTTAGCTAAGAACCTTTAAACTTTGCCACCACGTATTAATTCATTGATATGTGTGAACGGGCTTCTCTCACTTAGTCAATTCCCTTGATCCCTTTTTTTTATTCAAAACAATTTATACTCACATGTCTTTCATCTATTAATGTAACTTCATCAACTATACCTCAGTTTCTTTATTATTAACAATATCGTTGTTTGCCTACTCTGAGCTTTCAACATGAGTTTGTGACTGCTCTTATTTAAACATAACCTGAGTAGAGGTGTTTCCTATTCAGAACGTCGCCAAAGCAGTGACTTGTATCACTGGCCGACACTCATGACCATAGTGCTACATCTACACCAGAAACCAAAACAGCAGATAGAACTTAACCATATGTTTTTCGAATACATGCATTAACCTAAGAACTCGAGTCATATTCTAAAATAGCCTTGCCAGATTTAAACTGTCATATGGACGTCACGCATGACGTCCAACTCGTTCTGAAATGTCTAAACTATCAATTATATATAACCATTTTCTCAATTCAACTATTAAAAATGCAAATGAATTATTTAGGTCTTTAAGGAGACAATATTTTATCCGATCTCATAGACTGGTGCTTCAGAATCACAAACAAAGAACTTTACCAAATAACAAACCCTTCTTCACTTGCAGACTTCCAAAAAGCAGCAACGTGTAAGTCGAACAGAAAATAATGACATAATCAAGAATATTACTAACAAAGGTTAGAAAGGAGGTCCCTATGGTACGAAGACGGAAATAAACCAAGTCAGTCAATCATCAAATGACAAAAAATGCTTTCTGAGCCGGTGGATTCGCGCATCCTTCCGGTTAATAAATTACTCGCTTGAAAATAAATATTTAACATTTTTCAACCAGTGGGTCGCGTTCCCGCCAAAAATATTAAAAAATGCTTCGTGATCCCCTTAAAGAGGATACAAGCAACGTCTCTAGACGGACAATCCCAGTAGGGAGAAGAGACGCAGACAGCTTCAAAGAGCTTCCTTTACTCATTCACGCGTCTTCCCCATCAAGCTACATTACACTTACACTCTTCCTCGTTAAGCTACGTGACATTCAACATTTTTCTTCAGCGATCTACGTGACACTTACAGTTTCCTCCTCACTTGCTTCATTTTTCTCACACATATGCAAGAAGGAATCACATTTCTTTTTATCTTGACAAACAACTACAAACAAGGAACTTTAACACAAGAACTTTAACAAACACTCATACACGCTGAGAAAAATTGAGTTGTAAAATCACGAAAATAAAAATATTTCATATTTTTATTTTTAAAAAAATTTCTCGCATTTTTCGTTGCTGCGGATTGATTCAAATCCGCAACAACCCCCATTAGTACTAGAAAGAATGATAACGGCTATTGGGCATGAGAAACCTATTTTCCTGAAAAACTGTTTGAAGAAAGATTTTTATACATTTCAATCTTCAGTAACGTTAACTGTTCGGTCAGTTAAAGTGGAATGTTTTCTCTATGAAAAAGGTTAATATCACCATTACGATTACATACCAGAGGCGAAGAGTTTGAAACCATAGCAGTCCATGATGAATGTTAACGGTCACGAGAAAAATCTGAGAAAATAATAAAATCAACAAATAATGACAAATATAAAATAGTTATTTGTAAATTTATAATCCAACACTTCGCTTCATTTTAGCAAATAACTCGATCAATTTGTTGTAGAAAGTGTCAGTACCACACTATACCTTCATCTTCTACAAAAAGTCTTTCTTCATGAAAAAAAAAAAACAAAAAAAAATTATCTATTTGTTTAGAACGTTAATATTTTGGTCAAGTTAGAACGATAACATTTTGGTAAGAACGTTAATGTTTTATTTATGAAGAAGCAGCTTATTCCACTGCTTTTTTATTTACTTAATTTCTCGTTCATTCAACCATAATTCCTCAACTTTCTTTCATTTAGTTCTTATATGTTCTTCGTGCCTGTGCATAGAACTAGCGCTGGACTGTTAAACGAAAGCAGAGACTTTCTATGCTTACATTACGAATGTGGCTGGTTCATGAAGAAATAGGAAAATTTAAAAAAATACCATGAGGCAAGGAAGATATTAAAAATTAACAGTGATTCATTTTCTATTACACAAAAATTATTTATCCTGGAAAAAAATAAAGCCTTCAGTGCATGATGTATACTGTAATAAAAATTATGCGAAGTATAGATTATTCATTTTTGTCATAGCAACTTCAGAAAACGATGTTTTCTTTTTCGTTATTAAAGCGAGAATTTTCGACTTTACATTTTACAGTTTCTCTTTAGTATTAATCTTCTACTTGGGAGATTAATAAATAAAACTGTTTATTTCTAGTTTTAACCGCGGGTAAATGAAACCGTGGAAATTAAAATGGTGGATAAGGGGACACCAAACATTGTAAATAATGCTTAAGTCATTAGGCTTTGACTAACAGTTTTGTTTATCAGATGTCAGTATAGGGACGGATAAAAACATAAGTTCTTCGAGTTTCTGAAAGTTCTTTTGTTGGTACGAGATCTGGTAACTTGTTAAATTATGTTTTTTATTGAGGAGATTAAAACAGCATTTATGAGCTTAATTCTAAAGAATACTGTATACTGTACAGAGACGAAGAAAGACAAATAAATTATCTGCCCAAGCGTTGTGATACTGTAGTGATAGAAAAAAAATTTCACTATTTCAAAAAAGAAAAAAAAAAAAGAAAACTAAAAGTTGCCAAACCAAAATGGTTTACCATAAAGAAATAAAAAAAAAAACCCCAAAAAACAAAACAAAATGATGAAAAGAATATCGGATAAAGAATTTACGAGGGTCACGTAACGACGGGTGAGTGACGTCAGTTCATAGAGTGACAAACAGTGGTTGCTATTTATCACACACTGACACAAGACGTGTCTGTTCCTGCCAGATGCTATGTAGGCAGAAGAGAAGCAAAACATTCATGCCCACGACAATAAAGTGCAGAGAGACACCACACGGCGTCACTAGATATATAGAAAAGACCACTGACCTGTCCGTTTCTCGTTGGAAAATATTATTATGTAAAATCCATTCTGTTTTTGCCCTTTTCACACTGCTTACTATATACACATATCATGATTTTTCTTTGTGGGACAAATCAGTAACAAGTATGTATACAGCGGTATATAAAATATCTTTGAGAACAATGCTTGTTTGTCATTCCTATTTTTTGTGTATTAAGGTGTTACTATATCACAGATATAATAATGCCTATTGGGAAATGCAAAGTGGAAATATTCTCTCTTTCCTAGCGCCCTCATTAGTATTAATCCGAATAACGAGTGGAATAATCTTATATGTTTCAGTTTGGTAATAAGAAAGACAACACAGAACTCAACTCATTTGTTAAGAATATTTTATATTTGATGTTGAAAAAAATATAAACAGAACATAAAAATAAATGCTGACTCATGATGTCGACCATCTTTCAACGTCGGCAGGTTTACGGAGAACGAGTTTCATGTAGGGTTTTTTGCGGTCAGTGAAAGCCTTTCTAATTGTATAAACTGCCGCTTTGTGACTTGCTGCTTCTATATCTTCGTCGTCCACAGAGACAAGAATCATTCCAGGCTGCGTGAAAGCAATAAAAATAAGTTTTTTTTAAAACTGTGATTTGGATGTGTCTGTAAAATCAAACAGAGTTTCAGTATCGAAAAATATAATTAGACAACAAAACAAGAATGCATATAAAGATGTAACGGTATGACAAGAATTGTTTTATAAAATTCTTAAGCGGAAAAATAGACATGAAAGTGTTGATTGTTCAATTGAAATTTTTGATAAGCAGATATCGACAATTTTTAAGCTTTATTCAATTTATAATGAATCAGAAAGGCAGCAATAAAGAAATTATATTTACAGCAATGTAAGTTGGGGTATCTGACTTTTTTCGTTTTCGTTTTATACTGATGCTTCCTTGATCTAGTACACATTAGGCTTACGGCAATATCATGCTGAAACACCGGTACTCGTTCGATCACCGAAGTTAGGCAACGTCAAGTCTGGTCAGTATCTATATTCGTGACCGCTTGGGAATAGTAGGTGCTGTATGCTTTGGTGTACGGGTAGCATAACGGACGAATTAAGAAATAGGAGAGCAGAGTTCGAATTCAAGTCGGGTTCGTTATATTCAATTATGCGCAAATACCCTTGGAAAAGTAAGAATTTATCTCTTTCCCTCTAGCTATTGGTTAAATAGAAGGACTTATATCAGAAAATCATTAGTATCTCAAAATAGAAATTCAATAATTTTTTATTTTAAATAACCTACAAAAGGTTGATAAGCCGTAAAAACACAATATTCAATCAATCTAACCCTCATGCACGATACAAATGACTGATCTGTTCAATTCTTGGCTTGCATAAGTAAAAATTTTTGTATCTTAATGAGATTATATTTCGTAACTTAATTTTTATAAATAACTTTGTTAATTAGAGATGTCATAAAAACAGTTCCTGGTAAATACCGATGTATCTTTAAATGTTATTATTTCCCTGGGTTGTATTTATGATAGGGAGAGATTATTATTTTTTAATCTCTCAGGATTCTACTTTCTTCATTTTCGTAAAAGGAAAGCAAAAAGAAAAAAAAATAGGAAAATCCCCCCCCCACTGATAGAGGATTTTAGTTTTTCATAAAAAAAGGAAAAAGAAAAAAGAAAATGAGTAATGAAAATTATTTTCCCTTCGTGATTTTTAGCGTTACTTTATTCTTTTCTCCCTTACACTTTGACACAAAATGTTTTCTTCCTAAAAAACTTAACAAATTAGAATAACTTTTTGTCGCTACTCGCTTTTTTCTTCCAATCACGATTCTCCATATTTAGCATATGACTGTCGTCTGAACATTACCATACAAGAGTATTTGTAAACAAATTATACAAACTATATAAAATATTATCTCAATAACACTTCTCTTATTTCATGAACACTGGCAATCTATTTTCATTTTCATTTTCGATGGACAACAGACAGGTTGAGTGCTGAAACTTGGTCAATTTTTAGGTAAAAAAATTGAAAAAATACTTATATAGACTAAAATTCAGCTATTCAGCTATATTTGGAATACCTAAAAATAATAGTAAGATAGTTAACTTCTCTTATGATCTCATAGAGTAAAATGCGGGAATATCACTTATATATATATCTTCAAGAGAACCATTTATTAATTTCTGGGTTGATAATGGGCGTACATTTGCGTTTTTTCCATTATTTGAATTTTTACACAGAATATTATGGAAAGTAACTCCATACTTATTAGTATGAATTAAACCCCTTGAAATGTAAAGGGCAGTAATTCTTGACGAGAATGTGCGAGTAGCGTAGTAGTTAACAGGGCAAAAAATGAAATCTGCAGACTAAAGACTGCTGATGCATTTAGAAAAAGTATGAATCCATATATTCTACCCGTAGCTATGAGTAAAATAGTAAATGGGATTTGGCTCTCTAGTTTTAGTAGGTCAATAAGGAAAGGAGGAAATGCCAGGATTCAAATCCGTGAATAAAAATCAACAGAAAACCATTCCAATAAATAGATATATCTACAAACTCTCTATCTCCGATATTGTTTACTGTGCATTCGTAAACAGAATAAATTTTAAACAATACCCAGAAACAGGTTGGGTTCCTTTTAAAAGCGGTTTATGATATAAAATACTGAGGTATCAATATTATCAATTTTAATATTAATTACACATATTTTCATTTGGATTTGCAATACAAGTAATTGTAATAATTATTATTACACACATTAAGGGAAGGGATAAAGAAGAAATTTTCATAAAATTCCCCCTTTTTCTTGTTAAATTTATAATGTTATTTTAAAAAAAGTGAAAGTAGCTACCTTGTGTCCGGGTCGAAAACGAAAGAAGTGGCACAATATCCGTCAATTAAAGGTCAAATCAGAGCGGATTTGGTAAACTATCAATAGTTCATAGTCAGCCCATTGCGTGAAAATTTGGGGTAATAGCTTAAAACAGGTATAGTCCGCTTAAAACAAGTACCGTCTACATAAAACTGGTGTTTTCTGATTAAAATTCATATATTATTTCAAGGTGATTCTTTCAAAGTAATAATTACATTTTTTTTATTATACATACTTGTTTCTTCACATTTATTTCAAAATATATGACGGTGGCAAACCAGCATCCATCTATTTATTTACCATCAAATTACGCGACAACATTTTTCAGCCATATAGATTAATTTTACAATGACACATCCACATAGTAGTTGTCAAACATCAGAGATATTTGTTTATAAAAAAGTTCTAATGTAGTGTAGTGAATTGTATAAATATATACTATGTGATGTATATTTACATTTAATAATGTTGTTATAATGCATTATGAATGTTTATTATTTTTCACACACATAATAGTTGAAATATAATATGCAAGTGCTTGTTTATATACGCGTTTAAAGCGATTGATATAAGAATATATATATAAAGCAAATACTGGATTTCCTATTAAACATTCCCTATAAACAGAAAAACGGTCCAAGCAAAATTGCTACACATCTGTACCAAATTTATGTCCAAAGTTCATATTGACATTGTTCACGTATTTTTTGTCTTCTTAAGTTGAACCTGTGTACAATATATTTTGAAAATATATCGATTTTTTAGAAATTAATGGAAGATGAAATTCCTGATATAGTGATTTCAAGACAAATCATCATTTAAATAGTCAAAAATTCGAAAGATCCAGCAGCAAATTTACCCCAGCATGGTAAAAATCGGGGTCACAGATATGGACAATTTGCTGGAAAGCACTTACGATGTAGTTGGCATTGCTGTACACCTGGTGGTATGTATATGCATCTAAAATCTAGGTAAAGTGCTAATTGGAAGTGAACTCGTTCAGTAAATAGGGAAGGTTGGGAAAAATCTAACTGTATTGGATGGTGTGCGAAATATGTGGCCTTGCGTTATTCTACAGCAGGATACACACCTCTTTTGTTCATCACTGCTGGCCAAAAAGTTCGACACTTTTGATGCATCAAATCACAACACTATAACTTAACTGTGACGATTTGGCTATATTGCAATAGGATTATTCCATTATAGCATACCAAACAGCCAGGGGGTTCTTTTGCCATTAAATGTTGTGATTGATTGATTTTTTGTACTACTTATTAAAACATTATGAGCTATTTAAAGTCAAGACATATTTGTATTGCAAGAATAATTCTTTTTTCTTTTTGCGAGTAAATATTGCATAGATAATTTTTTGAGAATAAACATGATTTTTCCAAGTACAAGTTTTCTTTTAGAATAACGATGCTTTTTTGTAGATACAAGTCCTACCAGTTAACCTATATCTGCGGCTGGGGATGGATTCATACCTTTCACAAAATTGAAGATTTGGTTTTAGGAAAGCTGAGGAAGAGAGAATGTTTATCGACTCAAAGAAAGTAGCGTTACATATAGGAACCACAATTCATCAATAGTAAATTGATGCAAGTGTCAAATCGTGGAAGCTGCTGATAGGATACCCACTTATTCATTTTCTCCACTTTGCTTATTTGAGCCAGATATCTTTCGACTTTTGTGTGGGATACCACAGCTTTGCTTCCAACGATTGTGCTAATCTGTGGATGAGCCTCCACGGCTATCATCAATTATTCACAGAAAAGTGACGATTTGGGTCCAGGACCAGACTAATCTTGAATATTCAAATAACCAGAAGCAAATTATTTGAACAAACTATGCATGGTTCATTCTGAAACTGATTATAGTCGGTAAGTACACATTGTCAATATTGCGGCTGACTTCGTCAGCACAATAACATAGTATGAATTTATGGAGCATAATGAAACGAAAAAAATCGCATTTATTATTTACTTCAATGTCAAAAATGAATAAAAATAAATACATCAAACAAAGCCCGAAAGAAAATACACAGACCTTTAAAATGATATATAGATGTACGTATAAACAGAAAGGCGCGACATGAAAAAAAATCGATAATATTTTTTATTGATGTTTTCTCTCTAGAATTCAGGCCAGTGTACTGACGATAATGATGGGTGTGCTGATGCTATAGGTATTCAGAGTTGTTATGAGAGTATTTTGAACAAAAGAAAATCAACTTTTTACCAAATGTTTTAAAAAGTAGAACTTAAGATAAACCTTTTCAAAACAGAAACTATGATTTGGAATTGGAATGAGAATAGTGATGACACAATTAGCACATGCCCTGAATCCATCATAAAAATACAGAATGTGTAATTAATAAATTATACACATTTTAGATACCTCAGTGTATGGATAAGTTATAACAAATTTAACATTGGAAATAAGGAATTTGAGTACAGGATAAATTTAGGTAGTGGTAGTTTATCTGAAAACTCAGGTCATGTTCTTAAATTGCCTCATTGAGATCTAGAATCTTGTATGGAAGTCATACATGGAGTCTAACTAATTCAGAAATGTTTCAAATATCAGCTATATACAACCGTTGACCGTTGATGATTAAAAATGGCTTCAAGCAATCGAATCCCCATGGTCTTAAAGAAGACAATCCTTCATCAGATCGTATACACTGGTGATATAAAATCGCAAATAGCTTTACGAAATAACAAAAACCATATGATTTGAAGATTTCCAACAGCAATAACAAAAATGGGAAGCACATGTAACCAGAAAGGAAAATAATATTATATTCAAGATTTTGATTTTCTGCAATATGTTAAATAAAAGGTTAGGAAGGAAACGCCTATCAATACGAAAAAAACGATAACAGTTAAGGATCCCGAGAAGTCAAATTTCTTGGAAAAACTGTTTTAAGAAAAAGATTTTATAAATTTTTACTGATGCTAATTGTTTGGTTAATGAATGCTGAATTGTACCTCTATGGAAACGCTAATTTCACCATTATCGTTATAAAGGCAGGCCGCTCGTATCCGAATATGCCTGTCTACTAGGGCGACTAGCCAATCCCTGTTACAGGCACATTTGTGCTTGTTCAACACCCACATAGCCCACCTGTGGTTTATACTGCAACTATGCTGAGTGGACCTTAGTTACAGTTTATGGGAGATCGCGCATTTTCTGGCGTGATCAACAGTCTAAACAAAGTCAGTACCCTCAAACCCACGGTCACAGCTCCCAAATAGTTCTTCTGTCTACCCAATTTCATTGACAAATCTTACTATGTTTTTTTTCAAAGGTACCGCACGCTGGGATCGCCTCCCTGACAAATCGAACCCGGATCTCATTGTCAGAAAGCAAACGTTCTAACCAACTGGTTATTATTATTATTATTATTATTATTATTATTATTATTATTATTATTATTATTATTATCGGTTATTAATCGGTTATTATTATTATCATTACCATTACTATTCATATACAATAAAACGGTCATTTATTGAGTTCAACCTAATAATACCAAGCTGTATATTCTCTTATTTCTTTTTGATTTGAACTTTCCTTCTCTCTACATTTCTCCTTCTTAGACCGCGTCTTCCATTTTTTCCATACCATCGTTGTTGTTGTTCGTTCGTTCGTTCGTTCGTTCATTCCTTCCTTTCTTCCTTCCTTCCTAAATCTCTCGTTCTCTTTGTCTTTTTTGTCTCGCTTTCCGTTTCTATTTTTTTCATACTTTTACTTTTCGTTCCTTTCTTTCTTTATTTCCGTTCTTGCCCCTGTCTTTATTGTTTTCCCTCTCTCTTCTTGCTTATTGTTATTCTGTTTTCTTTATTCCCATTTTCCTTTCACTTAGCCTTCTGTCCTTTTTTTACACATCCTAATTTTTATTTTCTCCTCTTTTCTCTACCTTTTTCTTTTTATCTTTACTCCTTTCCCTCTTTTCTTTCTTTCTTTCTTTTTTTCAGACATTATAATTTTGAGAACATTACACTTCGATTTGCCTTACTTTAATTCGTTTAGTTTCAGCTGCAGCGCCACCTGAGTGGACTTCTTCAATGACAATAGCTTGTTGCTTCTTGCAATCGGCACCTCCAGTTACACTGATTCCTATAAAATGATTAAACAAAAATGAATGAATAGTAACAAGAAAAAACAAAATGCAGAATCAAAGGGGTTCGATGAATAACTTATAAACACCCTATTTTGTCATTTTTAAATTCATCTTTTTCATCTTTAAAAATTCTTTTTTTTTACCGGAGTGTAATCAAAACGAGGAAGTATCTAAGAGTATGGAAGAAAAAAATACTAATAAAATATTAATATTTGAATCACTTCCAATTCCAGATATGACTCATATTGTAATACCTAATTCATGTGTTTTTGATAGACCATAAGTTAGGGTATTATAGGATGATATTCTTTTTAAGAGATTTGTTAAATTTTTATATAGCATTTCATATAGGAACCACAATCCATCAGTAATATTGTTATAGTGGAACAACCTGGCACACCCCGACATAGATTGGTCAGTCTATAAAAGACTGACGAGCTATTGAAGAAGATGGAAAGTGAGACAGACAGAGAGCGAAGGCGACCCTTACGAACCTCCGTGACTTATCTCCTGTTTTCCTTAGTATTACGAACACTTGCTCATTTGTACTTTACGTACAATAAACCATTGTTATTTGTTACCTGATTTCTTGTGTTATTGTAATCTTTCCACTCGGGATTACTTTGTTGTTTATATCGTATAATCCACGATATAACAAATTTATATATATATATATATATATATATATATATATATATATATATATATATATATATATATATATATATAGTCGCGTCCGTTGCTGTTTTTTAAGTAAGTTTTAAAAATAAAAATTTACAGTCCTACAGATTCAATCAATCCATAGTGGTTAGTTAAAGATAATCGTAAGTGCAAAAAAAAAAAATAAAAATAAAAATAATTAAAAAAAAAAGTACCCAGAAATTAATTAATAAAAAAAAAAACTAATCTCAAACTACTAATAATGACAAAGCTTCATCTATGAAATTCGAAGACATAATATAAAAGTTTTTTTGTTATTTTTTGTTTTCAGATTTACTTTAATTTCAGAGTT
>OZ038479.1:97050041-97130041 GCA_964036315.1 Acanthosepion esculentum
CATGAGTACATTTTTAAGCCTATAATATAATGAAAATAACCACATTCAATTGATTTACATTCGTCATACGAACTGAAGTACTCAATAAGTCTAACTGGTAATATAATGCATTTTAATGTAATTGCAAGCATTTGAATTTGCGCCTTATTTTCAGCGTTGCATATGTGGCCTACATATCTGAATTTCCGTTTAACTTAGATTTTCCTCATAAGAGGCTGATTCCACTCCTGGCAACAGACGAAACGCCCGCCTCTCTGTCCCCCTCTCTGTCTGTCTCTCTCTCTCTATCACACACACACACACACACACACACACACACACACACACACACACACACACACACACACACACACATACACACACACGACACAAGCACAGACAGAAGACACTACTGCATTTTATAGTTTTTCCCGTTTATATAGAAAATGAAAAGATGAATACGTTTTTTCTCTGCACATATAAAAGGAAGCCTTAACATTATTCTACGAGGCATTCGGGCTTGTATGCTTATTTTGGACCTTAGTTAATGTATGAAAGAATGTTGGAAACGTTATTGTTTTTCTCTCCCTCCCGCGTCTCTCTCTCTATCTATCTATCTATCTATCTATCTCAACTACTGCAGGTTATGCTGCACATGTAGTTCTTGGTCATATTTTCTTCCAGTGGAAGTTTTACGTTGATGAGATATATCTGGACAATGGGACAGTATAGCGGCTGATATGTGATAGAGACAAGCAATAAAATAAAAAAAACAAAACAAAAAATAAGCCCGAATCAACCAAAATACCAATGATTAACTCATCTAAAAAATCACAGAAGAAATTACTATGTCCTTACCTTTTAGACCGGGACGCCTTCCTCTCTCCCCTTTTTCGTTAAATCTTTCTCTGTAATCGGATTTTTGAAAGTTAATATTCTCATGAACTGACAACATGCTGTCAAAACGACCACGATCAAACGGTGAGACCAATTCCCTAAAAAGAAATATATTTGAGCAGGTAAGCTTAGTAGGTAACTGTAAGCATATTCGAAGACGCAGAATTTTCAAGTTAAAACATACCTGATTTGATTTAACAACAACTGCTTCTCGGGTTTATTCAGTACTCCCAAAAGCCGGCTTACCAAATGTTCTACGTCATTTCGTTCCATGTACTACAAAGTGAAAGATAGAATGGGATAAACAGATGGATCTAAATAGACTAAAATAGATGAGATCAAACCTAGATACATACAAAGATAGCTAGGTAGTTAAAAGGACTGAGATAGATAGAAATGTGAAAGTGTAAGACAAGTATGAAAAGATTAAGTTAGTTAGATAGATAGATGTAAAAGGACTGAGATAGAGTGAGATAGATGTTACAAGACTATATCGACATGAAAAGATACAGATAGATAGATAGATAGATAGATATAAAAGGACAGCTATAAATAGAATGCAAAAAATATGAAAAGAGTGAGATATATAGATAGATAAACATGAACAGAGATAGATTGATAGGAATAGATAAATCAGCCGAAATAAGAGCCAATTGAGGTATAAGTCTCCTTTAAATCAATTTCTCTTTTCATAGATAAATCAATATGAAGAAAATTGCCAGGTTACTTGTGAAACATCGAGATAATTCGTAAATGAATATGAACAGATATAGGTTGGAATTGACGAAAACAGAGAAATAAGTATTCACTGATGTACCTAGATTTATAGATGTTACATAGATGTTTACACAAAATATAGAAAACCAAGAAAACACTTGCAAATAGTTTTCACGAACATGATATACTGACTACTTGTGAAGTGAGAACAGGTATTTTGTCGAACTAAGAAATTCGGTGGCGTAAAATCAACATGGTGGCTAATATGTTCTCCCATTATATATATATATATATATATATATATATATATATATATATATATATATATATATATATATATATATATTAAGATCTACAGTGCATTAACGTACTGCCTCTTAAATCGACTGAAACTGAGCTCTCTGACAAACTTGATGCTGTACTTGATTCTGTAAATATTACAAATGATATCGAATCATCTTGGAAGGCTCTGCGTTATGCAACATATTCCACATCCTTGGAGGTTCTCGGCCTGCCATATCGTAAACATCAAGACTGGTTTGATGACAATAATACAGAACTTCAGCAGCTTATAGATCAATTGCACTCTTCTCATAAAGCATGGACAAGAACTCGTCAGATAAGAAGATCGCTTACAAAAAGATCCCTTGCAAAAGTGAGGTTCAACGAGCTCTCAGAGCCATGAAAGAGCGTTGGTCGTCTGAAAAGGCCACTTAAATCCAAGAAGCTTCAGATAAAAAGTATCTAAAGACTTTCTATGCTGACCTCAAGAGCATTTTCGGTCCTCAGAAAAGTGGTGTTGCTCCTATCTCCACAGCAGATAGTGAAACTCTCTTCACGGATATGTCAGACATTTTAAATCGCTGGAAAGAGCATTTCAAAACTATGTTAAACACTACTTGGTTTCGTCTGTCCATAATATTCTTTCCCAATACGATTTTTCCTTATCCTTATGTTCACGAACGAATTTCAACCTGGTATCTCTGCGTCTTTTCAATAGCAGTGGAGTTTTCCGAGGGGAGTGTGATTTTATATTCTTCCTATGAATTTCATTGCTTATTGTCCGTTAGTGACACAGATTCCTGATGAAAGCAAATCATCCTGCAACTCTTGACGAGTAATCATTGGATATTGTTTAATTTGAAGTATTAATTTCCTCGAATATCTTGCAGAAATTTCCCGTGGAGCACCTGTTCCTCTTTGCTTTTCAACAGTTTTGATAATTTTATACGTTGCAGTGAATAAACTAATGGTAGTAAATGGAATATTCAGGTTGTCTGAGATTTTCCTGTAACTTTTACCTTCTTTCCTGAACTTAACAATAAGTTCTTTTTGCGAATTCGTCAGTTCTTTACCTCTTGCGATGATGAAAACCGCGCTGCACGAATATCTATTATAGAACGTTGTGTTAGCATTTTTGGGCTAAAATAACTACTGACAACATTATGGAAACATTCTATAATATTCCACTTGAATAATCTAGAGCAATTTAAAAGTTTAAAAATCTGAGATTTGCATTGTACGAATACTTTTTTCAAACATTAAAATGGATAAAAGAGATTTATTTCTATTAAATCAATTTTTTCTGTTTTCTATACATATTTAGTTATTATGCATCTGTATACAGTTAATTATATGTAAAGTAGGTTTATTCGTTAGGTGGAAATACAATAAACTAAAAATTTATATGTGTATGAATATGTTTCCCCCTAATATATATATATATATATATATATATATATATATATATATATATATATATATATATATATATATATATATATATATATATATATATATATATATATATATGTGTGTGTGTGTGTGTGTGTGTGGAGAGAGGGAGAGAGAGAAAGGGAGAGAGAGAGATAGTGTTGATAAAAGAAAATCGACTTCTTAGCCTGTGAAGCTCCTTTGTTGGCCGAAGTCCTTCCCCAGATGCATGTTGGTGGTGGAGGATGTGACACACTTGGGTCGCCATGTCTCTTTTCGATTCATGATCGCTCGTGCATATCTGTGCGTAAGTGATGTAACGAACCTGACTGGAATTCGAACTCGGCTGTTCATTATGAGCCGTTGTCCATTACATCACCTGCATATCCAAGCTTACAGCTCTTGGTATTCCCAAGCCGTCGCTCATTCAGATACTGACCGGGCTCGACGTTGCTTAACTTCGGTGATAGGATGAAAACCGATGTTTCAACGGGATATGGCCGCAATCACGAAAATAGACTAGTAGCAATTAAAATGTGAATATATTTATATATATTTTAAAATCCAGCTAGCTAGCGAGCGAGCTAGCTTTGTTTAGAGCTTTTTTTAATATTCAAATTTCTCATTGTTTTAGCTTGCATTTCTCTCTCAACTCAAACGTAGTTTAAGCCTAAATTTTCGAAAGCATAGACGATGTGGGCTTTCTCTAAGTTTTCTTTATTTCAGCAGATGTTTCGTGACTTTTTTCTCGTGCTACTCTAAGCTGTTTTAACAGTTGGTATGCAGTTTTGTTTCTCAAAAAGCTTGAATGAAGCCTTACCTCGGCGACATACTGCATGATGGACTTGATCTCATCTTTGGTGAGAATAACAGTGGCCATTTTCTGCAACATTTGGAAAGGATTATTTTCTGCGTCTTCTTCTTTGGAGCTCGCAAGATTAGCCATCGTCCGAAGCACAGCATCTATAGATCACGGAAAAAAATTTTTAAAATTCATAAAATTTTATCTTTGATACAAAAAACAAGTACGCTATAGACGGTAACTGATTTTTTTACGGTCGGTTTATATCAATATATTTCAGTGTTTTAATGTTTATTTATCTGTATACTCTTCATTCTTTTTAGTTATAATCTATCTATCTATCTATCTATCTATCTATCTATGTGCGTATATCAGTAAGTCCAATAATCAAAAGATGAAGAAAGCATTTACTTTAACAAATACTTTTTCAGACATTTCACCTTTCTTGCCTATGAATCCTATTTAACATTATACAATAAAAATTCTCAGTTTATAATGAATTCATAGTTGGGAAAAAATGTCGGCAATCACTTACTTTGAAAGCGCCCTTCTTCTGTGCGTCGTTTCGGTTTTGTATAATTTCCTCTATCCATTGTATTGTGAGGTGACGTCATCGTAGATGGTGAAGGAGACTGCGTCATGGCGACCGGTGTTATTGTAACTGACGGAATTACGACTTCTGGTGGTTCTGGTAGTTTTTCTGTAGGTAGAGATATCGGCTCTGAAGCTGTAATTAAAAACAAAAATGTGGAAAAACATTTCAAGACTGCATAGTGAGTCATCCTCACTTGAAAATTGTTTAATTTGAGATTAACAGAGAAGGGTACCTTGTCGTGGAAAAGTGGTTAGCAAGCTTGTCGCGGAATATATTACGACTGAAATAATTAAACTAAGCTTTGTATTATGTTAAGTAAAACGTTTATTTGCTTTATAAAGTAAAAATAAGGCATTAAAAAAAATCGACATTAATTTTATTGAACAATATATTTACCGTTTTGTTCCACTGTCGTCTGTCATCTTTTGAGCCACTTCATAATTCCATTTTCCCAGAAATTTCAATTTTTATCAGCAAAGAACTACTCGATGAGAATTATACAGTTTTCCAAGGAACTGAATAAAGAGAATTCTCTAAAAACCGAAATAAATGGTAAGAGCTGCAATATTTGGTGAATACTTCGAGCCAAGAACAAGTTTTATCTGGTTGCCCCCCTCCCCCCCGACAAAAAAGGTTTATCGTTTTCCTCACCAAATCAAATACTGAATGCGTTTTTTTTGTTCGTCGACTGCTGCCTTCAGGTGATATAATTGGCAACAGTACTTGTTCGAATCAGTTGTTTGGTTCTCCGGAAGAAATTCACAGAACTTCCATACAACAAGGTTTTTATCGCTTATGTAGAAGTGATAATTAAAAAAACTTATATAATCAGGCTGGTGTAAATAATTTTCAACGCTTGATTTGGCTATTTTCCAAGTTGTATAATGCTGATTATTCTCAAGTGATGTCATCATCTGACTGCTTGATCTTCCTGATTGTGGAATATCCTTCAACGAGAAACTTCAATAAACAATTTTGACCACCTGTAATGAGTTCAGTCTTTACAGTGGTCTCACACCTGGGATCTTGTACCAGACTAAGTCTGTAATCCTGTCTCCAATGTCAATCATTTTTAGTCACTATTTTATGAAGAAATATCTCCTTTTTTCTCTAGTTTCTTACGGATTATATGCCAAGCAAATGGATCGACTGAAACACCATCAAGAGTCCAAAGAAGGTATTCAGTTGCCAGAAGATTATTTGTCATGTCAGCGAGCAGGTTATAGAACCTATAATTATTTTGCTTTTCTGTTTGGATAAAATGATAATTTCTGTTTGTAGACAATTATGAATGACAACGTTTAGATTTGATTTCATTGTTTTGCTATAACGAAAAGCACAGTCATTCATTTCGATATTTAAAACAAATCCCACTAGCGAGGAGGTGAGTAGTACTGTCTTCAACGAACAAAGAAATTATATTCATGAGATTTCCCTAACACGTCTTTTCTCTGAAATCTCCGAATCATAAAAAGAAGATAAATCCGAAAAAAGAAGATGGGTGGCTTTTGGTATTTCTACAGTTCTGTGACTAAAAGTCAACTTTGAACTCAAGGTAAACAATAAGATCTACATTTCGTTTACCGTTTGTTGCGTGTAATCCATAGTTTTTGTAAAACCTTTAATCTCATGGAAGACAACTTTAATATGTTTACCAGATGGATTTTATAACGGTAGTAAGGCAGAATAGACAATGAAATATAATTTGGTGGTATACCCAGATATGTAAATGCCTGCTACTCATGCAAAGAGAAACTAGTTAAATCGTCCTAGCGTTGATAATAGAATTAGAAGAATTTACTTATGTATAAAGGATTCAATACCAAATTCCCAGAAATTTATCAAATATAACAAGCACCTGAACAGAACCAGAAGGTACAACAACCAAAACGCGACTACAACAATTAAAACTGAGACACTCTCTCTCTCTCTCTCTCCTTATATATATATATATATATATATATATATATATATATATATATATATATATATATATATATATATATATCAGTGGCGACTCTAGGTCATCAATGTTTGTCAGTCTCATTACCGATTTTAACAAAATATACTATTGGTATAACTGAGATGCTAAAATGATTCCTTTACACTAACTGAAATATATAATTTTGAAAAATTCTCGAGCCAGATATGTTTTTTTAAATAAAGAATGTATGTATCCATCTTGAGTATGTGTTTGTATATATGTGTATGCATTAGTGTGTTTATATATCACTCTGTCTGTGATTTTTACATTTATGATCAGTACTGCTGATTGATATATTTCCCCAGCCCTATCCCAGTCACACTCCTCACCCCAACCCTCTAGTTGATGAGTTAAGGCTTCCTTTGATTTTCCCCAAATTTAGGTTGGGCTAAATTTAATTTGCTTTTTTCAATTGATACATTGTGCTAAAAAAATTATACTATACGGAATAAATTATTTAAAATGGACATTTGGAAAGAATAAGTTGAAATAAAAATGTTTTGTTTGAAAAACTGAGCATACAAGTCATTAGAGATTTTTAAACGATTATTTATAAAATTAAAGCAAGAAATACATTGCCTATTAAATATTTCCAACTTAGATAGGGCTCAGGTCTACGTAGCCCGACGAGCCAGGTTAATTTTATCTCATTCTTTTTTACTTATTTTCTTTCTTTCTTTTTTTTTACATTCTTTCTTCTTTATTATGAACAATATCCACAAAATGTATTTCGGTCAATATTTTGAGACACGAAGTTAAAACAATTTTGGATCAATTTGAAGTCAAGAATGAAAACGACGCACTACGAAAGATTTTTGTTGCTTTGAAATAGATATACTTGAATGTTGACTCACTCGGGCTAAGCCCGACCGCCGGAGTTGCCACTGATATATATATATATATATATATATATATATATATATATATATATATATATGTGTGTGTAGGAATTAATTTTTCATTTGTTTAATCCGACAATATTTTAATATATTGTTTAAACGTTATTTTTAGCGGATAGCCATATTTCAGCAGATGGTCTTGTTTTTATTTACTAAACAGTATATTTGATTATTTCCATCTAGCGGTCTGAATATTCGATAAATCTTATTACAAAAATATGCCTGCCAGAGAATGTATATTTTTATAATAATAGTTCTCGAATATGCAGACCGGTAGATGGACATACTGTTTAATATATAAAAACATAGTATCTACTCAAATATGGGTATCCGCTAAAAGTAACGTTTAAGAAATATATATATATATATATATATATATATATATATATATATATATATGCACATTGAAGTCAACACCCAGAGGCGACAGCGGTTTCATGCTGAAACGCAATAGTTCGGGCATGAAGATTTGTATTGAAGCGTGAAACAAACGCTCTATACCTATAAATATAGCTTACTTTAAAACTATATTTTATCATATATATATATATATATATATGTGTGTGTGTGTGTGTGTGTGTGTGTGTGTGTGTGTGTGTGTGTGTGTGTGTGTGTGCTTCCCAAGAAGCAAGAGCGATAAAGATTGGGAGGTAATTTAACATAATGCTAGCCAGTTATATGCTCGTTCGGCTTCTTGCACAAAATTTTGTAGTTGACAATTGAAAGACCCCTATAAGAAACTGGCAAACAACTTAATCGTTCGAAAAAAAAACTTATCAAAAATACATAAGTACTTTGTCAAATTAATATGCAACCGTTAAATAAAGATCATCCATATAAGATGTTAATAATACCAATTAATCAATGTAAGATGTTAATAATATCAACCAAACCCCTGTACATCCATATAAGATTTTAATAATACTAACCAAACATCAATACAAAGCAATATTAAATTAAAATAAAGCATACGTATAGAATAGTAAGCCATATAAGATGCACAACAGTTCATCATTATTATTATAAGAAAAAGTATTATCAAATTCAAAGTTTAAACATATTGTAAAGTAAAAGGCGGGGTATTCCTACAATTTACAGTCAATTCACTTATTTGGTCTAATAAGGAGTTTTATCAAAAATCTGATAATTTCAATTTTTCATGTAAACATAGAAAACAGGGTTCATTTAAAGATCTACACGTTCTAGCTTTTTTTTTTTAATTTTCCATTTTAGCTTTGGCCTTTTTTAGCTCCTTTTAAATTCCAAAAGTATTTAGTAAGAGATGTACTGTTTTTATAAGTACTATTCGTGAAGGATAAAGCATGTTGATACCACCTAGTCTTATAAGAATTCTTAGTACTACCAATATAAAAATTTTCAACAGTCGGATTGTATATTGTAGAAATAGTATTTAGATAAACAAGAGAGGTGGTTAAACATTGGTTTCATAATGGGCATTCGTTAGAATCCTTACAATTACATTTGTTAATATTATTAACAGTATTTATCTTGGGATGTATATTATTATCCAAATTTTAAATTGGTTTAAAATTTTATTATTATGGTTATTTATAATCGTCTCAAGATTATCGGTGCAACTATAACTTAGTTTTAGTGTGTTTCTGTTAAATATTTTACTAAGAGGGTTACTTTTAGGGAAATGTTTATCAATTAAATAGATGAACTTCTGACCTAATTTAGTACTGACTAATTGGTTAAATGGGATGTGTACCAAATGATTTTCCTGTTCCCATCCTTTTTCCTTAGATCAATATTATCATATTTTCTATACATGATTTCAGCGTACTTGTAACCATTATTTTTTAAAGCAGTATTATAAACACCGCTGTATTTATCAAACATATTTTTTCATATGTTGCAAATCCTACGTTCTATAGATGAGGGTATATGTTTGATTACAGATGGAGGGTGGTTAGACTTGGGATTAATATATATTGGGTTAGCATTATTTGTCATATAAATTTGAATACATCATTAACAAGATCTAATGTAACATCAAGAAAATCAACCCATTTAACATTATTAGTGACGTTAACCTTAAGATTTAAGCTTTTTAATTCCCTATGAATCATTTTCTTTAATTTGTCAACCTTGGTTTTAGAATATTTTACTACCTTGAGACCATCATCTCTGTATAACCCTATACTATCAACATGAACATCCTCATAAGCGCTAAGATTATATAGGATAAATAAATACACTAGGTATGAAGACTCTGCAGAATCTAATGATCCCATATAGATATCAAAGTGATCATCGGAGTTTTTAATCCACTGTTCATTGTTGTTAATGAGAACAGATCTACAGTTCATTATTATATTTCTATCTTCACTGGAAATGTTAGAGTATTCCTTGTCAAATTCCAAAGCTAAGGTGAAAAGAACCTTGGAAATGGAGGGGTAAAATAAATCCACGATATCAAATTGGAGAAAAGAGCACCTTCTTTTGTTCTTAATTCCTTTGAACAAATTAATGACATAAGCGGTACCTGTCCATTGTAAAAGTCCAAGGCGTCGTTTAATTTGTTTGTTGACTCTATTCAAGATAACTTTGCTTATCTTTCCGATTTCTAGTCTGGTAGGGTTGATAATCGTCGTGAGTAGTTTGATCTCAAAGTCTCGTTTATGATCTTTAATTAGGACATACGATTCTTTGCTATAGAGCTTACTAAACTTATTGCTAATTTTAAGTTTATCAGTGATATTTTACAGGCAGTGTTAATTCTATCAACTAAATTAATAGTGCTAATATGTAATTTTTTATAATTGTTGGTTAAGTCAATTTTAAATTAAAGCATTGTAATCTTTAGGATTAAATTTCCTTTAGGGTGGAGCACTTTTTACATTTACTCAAACATGGAAAAGACTAATTTCGGCAAAAAAAACATTCCCAACACAAAGGGGAACATTTCGAAAAACCGGTTTTGAAGACTGAAGATCTGATTAAAAGAATGAGATAGAAGGCTCACTTCTTCCTTCTTGATCGGGATGTTTCAAATATATCAGATCCTTATGGTTTCAAAAGTTTGAAAACAGCACCTACCATTGAGCGTTTACACGGCCTCGAAAGTGACTAATTAAGCATTATTAACGATATCTCTTTTAATAAAAATAGGAATCATTTTCAGAGGCATTTAAATTCTATTGTTAAAGATATAATAAATCTAACAAAATCTTTGTTAAATCTGACAAGACTGCTACTTTTTATAAATTTAGTCCGAGAGATTATAATGCTTTAATTGACAGTTGATATTATTAATGTCTTATATGGATGCTCTTTATTTAACGGTTGCATATTAATTTGCCAAAGTACTTATGTATTTTTGATCCGTTTTTTTCGAACGATTAAGTTGTTTGCCTGTTTCTTAAAGGGGTCTTTTATTTATCAACTACAAAATTTTATGCAAGAAGCCAAACGAGCATATAACTGGCTAGCATTATGTTAAATTACTTCCCAATCTTTTTCGCTTTTGCATCTTGGGAAGTCTGAGCTTCAAACTTCAATACATCTTACAAAATAATGTAACAATCTGTATCTGCCCATAAGCAGTTTTATATGCAGACAACTTCGTGTCATGACCCATATTAAAAATTTTCCGGTGAATTTGAATTTATCCTAGGTCACATTCGATTGGTTAATCACAGCAAAGCACACAAGTCTATTTTTATAGTATTCTGTTTTTTTTAAAAAATTAAATTAATCTTTCACTCGCCAGTAGTTTAACATCGTCTGAAGAGACACGTTAATGGTGATGAAACATAATTGTAATTGTGTATCGATTTTTAACATGTTTTAATATCCTAAAATAAATAATATATATATATATACAACGAAAGTTCACTACTGGTTTCTAGGAGGTGAGTGTAAGTACAGTTAGGGGAAACAAATACTCGTACACATACAAATTTTTAATTTATTGTATTTCCAACTAATGAATAAACATACTTTTCATATAATTAACTGTACACAGATGCATAATAACTAAACATGCATAGAAAACATAAAAGATTTTGATTTAATCAAAACAAGTCACATTTATCCATTTTAATGGGTGAAAAATGGATTTGTAAATACAAAAATACATAATCCTCATTTAATACTTCGTAAAATAGCCATCCTGCACTTCTACAGCAACCAACCTCTTCTTGACTGGATTTGAATTTTCAAATAAGACCACAGATTCTCGATTGGGTTTAAATCTGAGGACTAACTTTGCCATTTCAGGATATTTACATTATTCTTAGCAAGCCATTCCTTCGTAGCTTGTGCAGTGTGCTTAGGATCATTATCTTGTTGGAAGATCCAATCAAGAGGAAGTTCAAGATTTTCAACTGAAATCATTAAATTTGTTTCCAAATTTTTTTTTATATGCTGCGGCAGTAATTCTACCATTTATTACTGACAGTACATTTTGCAGAAAAACATCCCCAAACCATGATGCTGCCACCCCTAAATTTCTTTGTTTGAAATGTGTTCTTTTGTTTGAAGGTATTGCCATCTTTCCTTCATACATGATTTCTAGAATTAGAATTCCTCTGCCCATAATATTCTTTCCCAATACGATATTTCCTTATCGTTCACGAACAAATTTCAAATTGGCATCTCTGTGTCTTTTCAGTAGCAGTGGAGTTTCCGAGAGGAGCGTGATTTTATATTCTTCCTATGAATTTCATCGCTTATTGTCCGTTCAGTGACACAGATTCCTGATGAAAGCAAATTATCCTGCAACTTCTGATGAGTAAGCATTGGATTTTGTTTAATTTTGCGCATTAATCTCCTCTAATGTCTTGAAGAAATATTCCGTGGACACCTGTTCTTCTCTTTCCAAGGCTTAACAATCAGTTCTTTTTGCCAATTTGTTCATTATTTACTTCTTGCCATAATGATAACCTTCTTGCATGAATATCAATTACGAAACGTTCTGTTCGTATTTTTTAGGCTAAAAATAACTACTGATAACATTATTGAAACATTCTAGAATATTCTACTTAAAGAATCTAGAGTATTGAAGCAATTTAAACGTTTTAAAAAACTGAAATTTGCATTGTACGAATACTTTTTCACACATTAAAATGGATAAATGGGATTTGTTTCTATTACATCAAAATCTTTTCTGTTTTCTATGTATATTCAGTTAATTATATGAAAAATGTGTTTATTTATTAGTTGGAAATAGAATAAATTAAAAATTTGTATGTACACGGATATTGCCCCCCACTGTATATTGTTTAATGTTTGCTATAATTATAGGGGAAGAGTCCTAAATATCTGAGATAGAATATTTATAGATGTAGGCATAGACAATGTAAACATCGGAATCAACACTGCCTCAACAGAATAAATTTTAAACAATCGATATATATATAAAATTATAGCTTCTGTCTGTTTGTTATTGAACTCCTCCTAGGGTTTTGGAGATAGGCCTTCATAAACACATATATTCTGAAACTACATTACCGAGGGTACTTGGATAAGTATATTTCATTTTTATCCAAAATATAGAAAGAGAAAGCCAGAAGATGGAAGTCACATCGGCAAGGTCAAAATAAGACAATATGGACATCAAGTCGAGCAAGAAATCACCAATTAGTAGGTAGTGCCTTACAATATATATTTGTTGCGAAACTTCAACTGTCATATCAATGTTGAAATCTACTCATCAATTCATTCAATCAAGTATTGCATCAAATAAATATCGAGCAGTTTTTCCACAAGCACCCAACTGAAAACTTTTTTCCTTTGATTTTAAATTAAATTTAAACAAGTGAATGGCTCCTATGCAAAATATAGAAGGAGAAAGCCAGAAGATAGAGGTCACATCGGCAAGATCATTGAGTAATATTGAAACGCATAATTTTTTTCCACAAATTATAACAATGATTTAAAATCAATCATCATTTTCTTACAAAAAAATCTGTGACACGCAGCAATGCGCGCGTAAATCGGTTATATATATATATATATATATATATATATATATATATATATATATATAGAGAGAGAGAGAGAGAGAGAGAGAGAGAGATTGATATGGTGGTATCTCTCGTCTCGGACGACAAATGAGGGCTCAATAAAATAGAGAGAGGCTCAATTTCTATGGGCACGCATCTATCTTCTGAGGCCTACAGATGTTTTGCAGAATTTTAGACAGATGGAACCTGCAGTATCATTTTCTCTCCAGTTGTTGAGAATCAATTGTCACATATTTCCACGAGTGGACAGCAAGGCCTGCTTTACTGCGTGCAACAAAGCCACAGTGACAGGTAATGCTATCATTGAGAGGAGCGGCATGCTATCAATTTTCTTTAATATTTACACTCAGTTGATCCCGATGTTCAAGTCGAACTCACTCAAACCTTTGTATAAATGAGAAGCAAGATAGGCACAAGATCTTTCACTCTGACGCATTGTTTTCCCAGGAAGGAAAGGAGATGTTGCATCGTTTCAGATTGCCTTTGAGTTTGTCTTTGAAATGCAAGAGTAGATTTCTAACTGACCTGCTTGTTGGCCAAAGAGTAGTTATTTATGAAGTCTGCTATCGCTCATTCGAGAAAGATATCCTGCCCACCTAAGTTGGATTTTCATTAGGATGGCTTCAATCCTGTCATGTTGCATTTAGTCGGAACTTCATTGTTTCTAATACGGTCACCCAGTTATATATATATATATATATATATATATATATATATAAATAAATATAAATTTTCTGTTTCATGCTAGATGCAATCGTCAGGTTGGCCTGACGATTGCATCTAGCATGAAACAGACTGTCGCATCTAAGTGTTGACTTCTATGTTCACTTTTATATTTACACACGCTCTATCTCTGATATTGAGCACTTTATCCCATAAATATAGCACACTACATATATATATATATATATATATATATATATATATATATATATATATATATATATATATATATATATATATATAAAACAATGAAATTCAGATAGAAATTAATTATGTTTGCATCTGTTTTTACTCCTGCCTAAAAAGTGTGCAAAGAAGCTAGTATAATAATTAGATAACATACTTGAAACTTTCGGGGTTGACGACAACATCATTATTTTATGACGTTATTCCCCTGATATGCTTGACATTACTGATATAAATGTCTCTGAACTAAATTATAAAATAAATTTTAAAAATCTATTTCTATATATTTTATATTTTTTCATACATTTAGGTCAATTACATAAACCTCGCCATATTTTTACCGCACACACGCAGACCGAATTTGTGATATTCACATGCGAAACGAATATACTACGGACCATTTTGGGAACAGTGATCTTTACTGAACACGTTTGTGTCATTGCTCAAGTCGCCTCCTTCGAAGGAATCAGTAGAAAATAGATGTTAGGGTAAGTAATTTTTAATGGTCAAATTTTCGGTTGTACTTTGTATTCACTCAGTTAGCTTACTTATTGACAAAAAAGCACAATATAGGACACTCAGTAAAGATTGAATCCATCTATCAGTTACTGAAAATTTCACGGTTTTCCTATTTGAATTTTCTGATTAATCTTAATTCTTAAGTTAAAGATTGAATAAGGACTCATGGACAGTTCTACGACAATAAAATATCCGATATTGCATCGTTAAATATTTGAGCTTAACAAATTTAACAAAATATTGTAATAACAATCATAGATATAAATGCTGGCCTTTATTTAAAGGAGTGAAAGGATACAAATGAAAAGATTTGAAATTGATAACTTTTCTATTTCACTGAAACATAGGTGAAATGTATCGCCTCTTCTTTCTTTCTTTCTTTCTTGCTTTCTTTCTCACAGAAACGAAGTAACGTCTCTGTTATGCCTTATCCGTCTTTACACGTAACCAAAACGGAATAGTCTATTATTTATGGGGTACTGGCAGGGTGTAACGTACGTACTAACTAAGGAACTAAGAGAGGGACAAGCAGAATTATAATAAGATAATGATCTGTGGAACTACTAGTTAATTAATTTTTTTTTTTTTTTGCATATTTCACCAAATATTTTCTTTTCATTTTTAAAAAAAAAATATAATCAATTTTTTGTTTTTCAGAGAGAGGCAAACGGCAATTATTAATTTTTTAATTTTAGATTCAATTTTAGGGACGGAAACAGTACAGGCTTTGGACATATCTTCATTAAAAAGTACCTAATAAAATCAATAAAATATTAAACTTCTGAAAGTATTTAATTTTTTAAGAATTACTTTATAGTTAAATAAGCTGGTTCACTTAAAATTCGAAATACTGTCACTTCTGCTCTTCCGTCCGACAAATAACCCTGACGTTAATTGTCAATACATTGACACTTCGAAAACAAATCACCACTGTTAGACATACTTCTCTTATTTGCAACTAAATTTTTTCTGCTAAAAAATTAAGTAATGTCTGTTTCAAATTATATTAAGTATACTTTAAATTTTCTTAAAATAACTTTTGAAAAAGGTATAACTGAATTTTACAAGATTTTTAAACGGAGAATTTCACGTTTGTTTACAAAACTGTCAGAAATGTCTGACATGATCGATTTTATGTAGATTTTGATGACTAAAAAACAAACAAGATTTTTAATTAAAATTTCGGAGATGGTAGAAAAGGAATAAATAAATTTTTTTTAAAAATATTAAAAAAATACTTTGGTCTTTCCTCTTAATAATAACATAAACAATTAGACGATATAAAAATTGCTTAATCAAGTTTTGGGGCCTTTTTTTCATCAGGGTATACTCTTTTTAGCAAAGTATTGAACAGAACTATATATATATATATATATATATATATATATATATATATATATATATATATATATATATATATATATATATATATGATGACCTGTCTAAGTTCCGGTTTATCATGTCATGAAAAAACAACTCCCCTACCTTCATCCTCTGAGCTTATTTTTTTTATTTAGCGTAGATGTGACATTTAATTGGTTGATCAAGACAAACCCACAAGTCTATTTTTAATTCTACCCTTGTGTTTTTTCACCCCTCCCCTTTATCATTTGAAATTATCTTAAAAATTATTTAATCACTAGTCACCTACTATCGCCTGAAGAGGCACAACGTAGTGCCGAAACACGAAAGTTAGTGTTTAGCGATTCCAACATGTTTTTGTTCTAATATCTTATAATAAAAATTATATATATATATATATATATATATATATATATATATATATATATATATATATATATATATATATATTCAAATGGATGATCTACTTGGATTTTCACATACAAACATCTTTAGGCTTAAAGAGAATGGTCAGAAAAAGGAAAAGAGAATCCATTGTGGTGCAATTCTGTGAGAGGTAAGGGTTTGGAGGAGAATCGCCAGACTGGTACAAGCTGATAAAAAAGGTAACAGTAGCTCAAATAGCTGCACTTTTCGACGAAGGTATACAGAAAAGCATCTCTTAACGCACAACACACCGAGCCTTGAAGAAACTCTTGTTATATATGAACACAAAACTGAGGCTACAATTCAGAAAAATAGAAAAAGAAAAGAGTGGAAAAACGTTGCCTGATCTGATGAGTCTCAATTTCTGCTGCAGCAATCGTATAGTAAGGCCAGAACATGAAAGTATGGATCCACCCAAGTTTTTATCAGTGACTTTTGTTAGTGATGGTGTAATGGTATAAGAAATAATTTTTGGCATACGTAAGGACCCTTGGCACTAATAAAAAATCGTTTAAATGCCACAGTCCACCTAGGTATTGTAGCTGACTACGAGCCTTAGTTTCTGACTCAGTGCAACCATTTTCTTGTGGCCACTTCAGCAGAACAAGGCACCGTGTCACAAATAAAAAATAATGGTAGATTGGTTCATAGAAACCAATAATGCATCAGTATGGGAAAGAAAGGTGATTTAAGTTATTTTTGTGTTAAAGTGGCTTTCACAGTAAACAGGTCAGTCCGATAGAACACACTCGGAGTGTGATGGGAATGGAGAATTGAACACTGGATGTGCAGACAACCAATATAGAAGAATTGCTGGATGCCATAATAACAGCACGGACTTAAATTCCAAGAAATGGTTCCAGAATATTGTCGATTCCATGCCAAGAACTGGGGTGGTTCTAAGGGCAAAATGGGGTCTAACTAAAAGCGTATACCTAATAATGTGAACAGTGAGCGTATATCTTGTATTCTTAAGAATATCCCCTTACACACACACACACACACACACACACACACACACACACACACACACACACACACACACACATATATATATATATATATATATATATATATATATTACCCTGAAGATCCGTTTAGGTGAAACCTAGGTAGGTTGTTCCTGGCTCTTTAGGATTATTTCATATATATATATATATATATATATATATATATATATATATATATATATATATTGTTAGATATCAGCTTGTTTCATGACCCTTCTGTGTAATTTTCTCGGGACGATAAATTATATACATTACATTTTTTCAGCTCCTCCATTTTATTGTGACAAGTAGATTCCTGGCAGGTTGCGATAGTGAGCAGGAAAGGAGATAGAAAACTAACAGAGATGTTGGACTGACCCCAAGAACGAAACTACGTGACCGGCAATCTGAGTCATATCACCCGCCTACCTGTCGACTTATTTATGAACAGAAGAAAGTGGACGTTAGGAGACAGCACACTAAAGTTATCTAAAAATATATGCAGAGAAATAGTAGAATCAAAATAAAGAAAATAAATTTAAAAGGGTCAATAATAATAATAATTATAATAATAATTGGCATACGTTCACGTGGCTTTTAGGAAGGTAATGTTGCGTGAATTTGCTTAGCGGAGTAGTGAGCGGTGTATCTTCCGTTACAAAAGATTCGAAAAGAGATCAAATAGAGTACCACAAAGATTTAAAACGAGAACTTAAAAATGGAATTAAAAATATCTAGTAAGACATTTCCAGGGACAAACAAAAAAGTTATAGATGAAGTAACATGGAATTATTGCCCAGAGGAGATTTAAAGTGAGAAATTGAATCCCTATTGATGACATAGGAGTAAAATTTCATAACAACCAACAATATTACCGTTAAAACAGGTAGAATACAGTTAAATAGTAAATGCGGTCGATACGTAGATTGAAATGAAGTTGTCAATCATCCAATAAGCGAATGCCGTAAATTGGTGGTTCAGAAGGAGTATAAAAATAGGCATGACTGATTAGGGAAGTGATTCACTATGAACTGTATAAATGGTTGGGATTTGATCAGACAAATCAACGTTGTATGCACGAATCAAGTGTTTTCTTAAAGAATAAAAAAGCAGAGAGTACTCTGGAACGTTGAAATTCAAATCGGGTCAGGAGATCAGATGATATGACTTTTTGTTGAGACCAGCATTCTCACTTGGTTTTTATAATCGCCATATTTCGGACGTTGTAACATCGGGTCTTCTTCAGATGTCAGTCATTCGTGGTAGCCAGCTTGGAATTTTGAACCGAATATTTTATTCAATTCACGTCGCTAGATTGTTTTCTGCTTTGCATTATTAGGGGAGATAATCAATTAATTCTCTCTCGTCTATATACCTTTGGATCGCGTGACGGTTTCTTTTACTGGGTCATAAGGTGTAACGCTTCTGTACTATCTGTCCCAGAGATTGAAGTGATCATTGCCAGGGAACCAGATGTTTTTTTAAACAACGCTTTAATGCACTTGGCCATGTGTTTCTTAAATACATGGCCTAGTGATGACATATTTTTCGCAATAAGTAAGAAAGTATTATTTAAGATTTTTATTTGATGCCCCATCAAAAAAAAATGTGCCACATTATCTTTTTTAGAACATGTATTCGTGTGTTTGTGTGTGTGCGTATTTGTGCGTGTGTGTTGAAGTAATCCGTATGACGTATATATGGCACACAACTCAAGGTTGCAACCAGTGGTGGGTCATCTAAAGTTTTTTCGATCATAACCGCAGACCTCAGAATGGTCCTCTAATCCAACTTGTCGTAGTGTACTGGGCAAAGTGCTATGCGAATACGGGTCAGGCAAACCAGCCCTGTGTTCATATGATTTTGCTTTTATAGTTGTTAAATAACTCAGGGTCGCAGCTATCTTGTATTTTCGCGTCGCAAAGCACTAATTATTTTGTTAATTGCGTGTGAAAACAAGATAATTATTTTAAATCCAGCCAAATAGAGTTTGGCGGAAAGAGGGTGTTGAAAGATTAGTTGAGTTGCGAGAAGAATTGAAGGCAAATCTAGTTATTCTTTAAGATGTTGTACATGCCAGTGTTTTATTTGCAGGAATCTCTTTTTGTCTCAAGGAAAGATTATACTTTGCTAAATACAGCAAACAGTATCTCGATTAATCATTTTTCATCTAGCTCAATTTTATATCCATAGGCATTCGAAGAGGAAGCCAACGTTGTTCGACTGAAAATAATACTAGTAACAATAACGTATCATTCACTTAAAATCGTTGTTTAGGTTTGTACTAGCTTAAAGGCACCCGAAGGCGGCTCTTAAGCACAATGTCAAGTCACTTCCTATTTATAGAATTTATATTATAATCATTTGTAAAGAAATAAATAAAGAGAACCAAACTCTAACTGCATTTAAAATTCATATTTAGCTTTACTTCTCCGACCAATCTATAATCTGCTGGTGTCTAATGTTAAATCGTTTTCAAACGTACATATTTACAATTCAGAAAGTGTGGAAATGTTGATTATGAAAGAAGCAAAGAAAAAGAAATGAAAACATTAATAAGAAAAATATACCCGTAAAATAATGATACTTTAGCAGAAAAAATATATTTTCAAAGATTTCCATATATATACGCTATGTCAAGCTTTATTATGTAAGACAATGTTTTCGCAATAAATATGGTATTAACCAAACGATATTTTCAGGATGTGTACATATTTATATGAGCGATGTATTGTGTGAAATTCAGTATATAATATTGGTGAGCTAGAGATATGTTTGGGAATAATATTGTAGGCAGGAAAAGTCCTTTCAAAGTTGATTTTAGTATTAAGATAAATGGAGAGAATTATAATGAGTTCTTGGACAAGACAATTTTTGATTAATTCATGTCACAACAAAGAAGTTTAAGCGTATATTCATGCAATACATTGTTCCTTTACATTTTGCAAAGATTACTTTTTTTTCAGACAGTCAGTTAAGTGCCATACATGATACACGCTTGGGCGATCGATTCATGACTGACTAGGCAGAAGATTTTACCGCAGTAGGTTGCCGTTTCTTTCTGCGATAGACTGGTTGCCAACCCAGTCTGTCCTGCTATTTAACCCATAGTTGGGAGAGAAGAGATGGATTCATACCTTTCCCAAGGGCATTTGCGCGTAAGTGAATGTAACGAATCCGATTGAAATTTGAATTCGGCTCTCCGATTTCACATTCCGATATCCATTACAATGCGCATTCGGTGTCAAAAAAAAAAAAAGGTTTCAATTACAACAATCTAACAAAATGACCCATAGATTCACGAGATAGTAATCTAATAAAAAACTTGGGTTCCATCATTAAAATGGATGCATTTGATAATAGAAAACAATACTCTAGCAACGAAGACATCTGAAAAGTAATAGAAACTGCTGCAGGTAATGTGAAAGTGGAAACAATAAAAAAAGTTAATAAAATCAATAACTGAAAGACAGATGAAGTTGATAGAATGTCAAGGAGCACACATTAACAGGTCAAATAATAATTTATTTAGTTATATGGGATACTGTGTTAATCAAATATATCCTGAAATTTTTATTAACATTGACGATATTTTTCATCAATGTTTACTCAATACAAGGCTCAAGAGCAACGCAAGGTAGAGAGTGTGATATGGACGTAAGAGTAAGAAGTGAAGATTCTGACGATAAAGATAGATTTGAAGAGGTTAAGATAGCAGGTTTTAAGGAAGTATCCGCACTAGAGTCTATTCCACAAAGTAGCGGCTCTCAAGAAGAAGCTGTCTGAGTGGGATGTTCTTATTACAAATGGAATACGGAAAGAATGAGGATGATTCAACCCTGTGAACATAGAATGGGTCTTATCTGTAAAGGTTTGAACTGGTGAACTGGTCTAAACCGGTGAAACTAAAGAATGGAGCTTCAGAACATTTGTTATAGAAATAGCGGTAGAGTGGCGATTGACTTGAAACGTTCCATCTCGGGTGGAAAATAAATCATCCTCCACATGACCGCGTAAAAGTTTTTTTAAACTTTTTCAAGGCTAGAAAGAGAGGATTCGGCAGCTCCAACCCAGATATGGTAGCAATGCCCCTTTTTGTGTCTGATCTGACTCTTGTAAATGTAAAATATAGCAGAAGTCAGTTACTTCCTGGAGCGGTATAAGGAAGCGACCATTTTTCCAGCATCTTCAGTGATAAATCATATATATGAATTCCATTTGTAGTCTCAGTAGACGTTCAAATCAAGGCGCTTCATTAAGAGTGCAACTGTTCATCATCACTGGGGTAGCATTAATGGTCTTCTCGAGGGTGATTAAATATTGCGAGCTTGGGTTTAGAGGTATTGAAAGTTACAAGCCAGTTTTCCACCTTTGTATTGTTAGTGCAAGGTCAGAGCAGAGATCCGCTTTTCAATAAACTGTGATATTATTGGCCTAGATATTTACTAGTGGTCTGAGAATATTTCAGCGCAGGTTAATAGCAAACACTGACTTGTATAATAAGACCTGAAAAAATGTAAAGTTATTTACTAAGCTTATTATAGAGATGTAATTATGTTGATTGATTGAGTTGTGTTTTTACAGCTTGTCAACCGTTTGTGGGTTATTTAAAGCCGAAACATATTTCTGATTGGTTGCTTTCTCAGTACTGGCTGGGCTCGACACTGCTTAACTTCAATGATCGGAGGAAAACTGGTGCTTTCGGTGTAATTTGGCCATATACGAAACAAATCTGGTATGTTTTCAGTACAATAAATGTCACATCTTGTTTTTTTGTTTTTTTAAAACTAAGATTACCTTGATTTCACACAATTTATGAAGCCTGGGATATTCACTAAGCCTTGAAATCACGGTGTAGTAATAACACTTTACGATACTTGCTTACTAGCCATGAAACACATACACACGCAGTGTAGCAAAATGGTGTTTGACGTAAAAGTGCGTACGAGTCAGACATGTACCGAAAAGCGTTTATCGATACGCTGAAGGTTTATGGAGAAAAGTAGTGGAAATGAGTACAGTAAGGCTGTGAGTAATGCATTTCCGCTGTAGTGTCTAGTGTTAGCGATGTGTATGATAAGCCGTGCCCCAGGCGGCACTGCTCAGCTGTCAATGTGAAATGAAGGGCGGGTCTCGAATATTCGTAACAAGTGGTAGTTACGATGTGGAAAAACAGTGCTTTGTGATTGAAAACTTGCTCTGTCCGATGATTTCATTCTGTTCCTTATATCTGTTGTTGTTTCTATGGAAATAAACAGGGGACATTACTATCTAAGTGTTCCCCCCAAACACGCGCGTGCATTGCGCGCGCACGCGCACACACACACATACACACATATATATATAGATAGATAGCGAGAGAGAGAGAGAGAGAGAGAGAGAGAGAGAGAGAGAGAGAGAGAGAGAGAGAAGGATAGAGAGATGGATATAAATATCAACTAGAAGATCTCACTATTTTAAAAAAATTCTTTCTCTCTCTTTGTCTCTGTTTTTATTCCCTCTCTCTCTAGGAGGTGTTACTGAATTTTTCGGCGAATTTGAATATGTTAATCTGTCAAGTCGTGCATCGTTAGCAATATCTCGCTGGATATTTCATACATCACATGAAACCACTTTATCATGAAATCAAGAACGCCATTTTCTACTATTTTTCCTTTAATTGGGGAAGCCGTTTCCCTCAACATTTGGTTATTACTTCGTTTCTCTCCTCTCTATATATATGTCTCTGTCTCTGTCTCTGTCTGTCTCTGTCTGTCTCTGTCTCTCTGTCTGTCTCTGTCTCTGTCTGTCTGTCTCTCTGTCTGTCTGTCTGTCTCTCTGTCTCTGTCTCTCTCTCTGTCTGTCTGTCTCTCTGTCTGTCTGTCTCTCTGTCTCTGTCTCTGTCTCTCTCTGTCTGTCTGTCTGTCTCTCTCTATATATATATTTGGGAAGCAACATTTCTTTCAAACATGTTCCGTTGAATTTTCCTTATGCGTTCTTGTAGATTGTGGGTGGCTACATTCTGACAAAGTGGTATATTGCAGAAATGGAAACCCGCCAGCCTCATCGTCAATAATGAAAGCAATGCTATTAAATCTAAACTAGCGATAACCAATATAGTGTATCGATTTAACTGCCCAATACAAGACTGTATTTCTTCTCATAAATCAATTATCGGTCACATCCCTACCTCCTTGTGCAGACGCCTAATGTGTCACTTAGATGATCAAAGTGCCTTAAAAAAAGCATTTATCCATTCACTATCTACAAGAACTCATAAGGGAAATTCTGGTTGGTAATATAACCATCCTTCATAAATCCCATAACCGAAAACATCTCGGTATTAGAGAAGCACTCTATATAAAACATCTGACACCCAGTATTAATCTTACTTTATTTAACAACGGAAACAATGTGCTAAAGTTTTTTATTTTAAATAAGAGGCCAACTTGAATTCCAGATCCGTCCTTTCGCGGGGCTCGAAATAAACGCTACTATCATACAATATACATCACACAATATCTTTTAAAAGACAAGCGTAAATAGAAATTAACCACAATTAACAACAAAACCCTTGAAAATGGCTAAAAAGTGACCGAAAACGCTTGGGTGAATAAACAATCTTTACATTCCCTTATCCCCACCAAACGGAAAAATTTAACAATATTAGAAAAAATCAATAAAATAATTCAAGTTTTCCTTGTCTGTCATATTCAACAAAACAAACACACACATATATATGTATTTATTTTTAATTTGTTTAAACATTTTTTTTGGATACTCAAATTCGAGTAGAAGCTCTGTCTTTTTTTTTAACAGCATTTTTTATCCTACTACATCTACCGGCCTGAATATTCGAAAAAATCTCGCCAGAAAAATATGCGTGCAGCAGGATTCGAAACTGCATCTCTTATAGGGAACCGTCATTGGGTCTGACGTGCCTAACCGCTCGGCTACGTAGGACTTACGGTCTAACAAGACCCGAATAGTGCTTTTGAACAAACTCTCTGCCGATTTTTGAAACATCCATAACTGTTCTGTTAAGGATCATAACATAAAGAAAGACAATTTATTTTAGGAAATGTATTAAATCCGACATATTTTTTATTTTTAATTTATTTTGTTTAAACGTTATTTTTGATGGATACTCACGTCAGATCCAATGACGGTTCTGCATAGCGGATGCAGGTTCGAATCATGTCGGAGGACGCATATTTTTCTGACAAGATCCTCGAATATTCATTTTTAGATGTAGTTGGATAAAAATTAAAAAACAAACATAAAAATAACATAAATATATCCATAAAAATAACGTTTAAACAAAATAAATAAAAAATAAAAATATGTATTTAATCCATTTCCTATATATATATATATATATATATATATATATATATATATATATGAAGAAATATAGTTTTAAGGTGTGCTATATTTATGGCATAAAGTGCTCAATATCAGAGATAGAGCGTATGTAAATATAAATATAAAAGTGAACATTGAAGTCAGGCCGCCTGACAATTGAGCCTAGCATGAAACATCCTGTCGCCTCTGAGTGTTGACTTCAATGTTCACTTTTATATATATATATATATATATATATATATATATATATATATATATATATATATGCATGAGTACATTATGATTTATAATGTTTGTAGGAGAAAGCAAGATAGACAGCTTGTGAGACAAACGAGGGCAGACAAAATCCATGGTACATGACATGAAATAGAGACACAGACAAATAAAACAGACTGTGTGTTATTGTCTTCACCCTTGTTCGTCTTGGTTTTGTCGAGGACGGAATTAAAACGTGTAAAAATAGCGTTCCATCACCGTTTAACAAGAACGACTCCACCCCAGCTGCCCCGCTGATTGAACACTGACCGACGTTAAGTGCACAATTGACACTGTCTGATGACCTCTTGTACAAGCAAGGTTATTCAGTATCGCCCGGTTAAAAAAAAATGTACCCAGTTTCGAAATTGCCATTAAGCTTTGTTCCCTAATTTTACTTCTGTCCCATTCGTAATATAAATTATCAGTTAATTTTATGGAATTTTATAATACTGACAAAAATTGTTTCAGTTTTTAAAAAATTTAAACGAAAGCATCTGATTTTGATTTGGTTAAAAATATAGAGATAACATGTTAACTTTAGCTGAACAGAAAATGCCAATTCAATGAATTTATTTAAGAATTTATATCATTGTACTTGTTAACCGTGTTGCATATTTCTTCCTAATGCCAGTGGTACGTGTTCGAGCCCCGGTGAAAAGATAGGATTTCGAATGTTGATATTCAAAGTAGGCCAGCCGACACCACTTAGAAGATTAGTGCAGCAGTATCCGCTAAAGTAAATCGCTGGTCATTATTCTCCGGCAAGGTGCCAATTTTTGTTATTAACAAATATTGGCTTCGTCTCGCACTAGACTACAGTAATCGGATACTCGGTAAAGATCGACCTTACTTTACAATCTTAATGATCTGATAGACTGACTCGTTAACCCTTACTCTATCGTGGAGCACTCATTATAATTATTTACTTGGAACATATTGGCACTGGAACATAGTAGTAATATATTTTATAATAATAATAATAATAATAATAATAATAATAATAATAATAATAATAATAATAATAATAAGAAGAAGAAGAAGAAGAAGAAGAGGGTACTCAGTAGTTGTTTACTGAGCTTAGTTTTGCACAATGCCAAATTTATGGAGCACCAGTAGAGATCGAACATATTTCTAAGAAGTAATGATTAATGAGATTAACTTGTTAACCATTACACTACAACAAAGCGCCCAGTTGTAATTTATTACTCAGCTTAGTTTTGGTACGAGACCACAAGGTAAATGACGAGTGGATATAGAAGAAGAAGGTGTGGATTCATACCTTTCCAACAACAATTAATTCGAAATGTAAATAAAGAGCTTTGTACGGAATTCCAGGTTTATTTGTAGAGGCGATGACCGTTAAGACACTCTGCACAAACTGATATGTATCTACATATATATATGAAACACATTGTGTATCGATATATACAGACGAAGATGTATATAGAAAGTGCCATGATCTACGAGTTCAAGTAAAATTAATATGCGACGGAGCTATTACAGTTTATTACCTGTTCTTACTAAATTATTACTGAAACAACGTGGGATACGTAAGACTTAATAAAGAGATAAATAGATATATCAATAAAAACTGAGTTGAAAATGATAAAAATCTAAATTCAGTAACGGTACAATTAAAGTAAAAATCAAACATTCAGCAGTTTAACGTGAATTAAACCTTTTCTCGCTTATGTAGATTTTGTTATTGTAAAATAAAATTATTTTTCTCATGACAAAACATTTTAAACTCAAACTAGAAGTTATATATATATATATATATATATATATATATATATATATTCAAGATCATATATAAGATTCAAGCAATATATTTATATATATATATATATATTTATATATATATATATTACTTGAATCTTTCCTTTAAAACGTTTATTTTTCCTCTTCTATTACCTTACATACATGCACACACACACACACACACACACACACACACATATATATATATGATTCACAGTTTTTAAAATTTGTTATATTTATGGGAAAAGAGTGCTCAGGATCAGAGCGTTTGTAGATATAGACAGTGTGAACATAGAAATCAACACTGCGTAATGATGGTCAAATGCATGCCTAAAGCTAAATCCGACCACACACACACACACACACACATATATATATATATATATATATATATATATATAGAGAGAGAGAGAGAGAGAGAGAGAGAGCGAGAGGTAGTAAACCGTTGTTATAATCCAGGCGAGTCCTATTAACACAACACAGAATTTGAAATATGTTAAAACTGACTCACAAAAGAGTGCTTAATGTTTATTTTCATTAAACAGCGCAAATTTTCTTTGCGATTGGAATTAAGATACCTTTAGTGAATGACCATTTTCACCTACGAATTTTAATTTTAAAATTTAAATTCGTAGGTGAATATATATATATATATATATATATATATATATATATATATATATATGTATGTGTGTGTGTGTGTGTGTGTGTGTGTGTGCATATATATATATATATATATATATATATATATATATATATATATAGATAGATAGATAGATATATTTCAAACGTTTAATGGATTATTATATCAATTGATCACTGGCCTGTGTCCCCTTGAACAAACATTAAAACGTTTATATTAAAAATAAATATGTATTAACGAAGTATTTTACTTGAATAACCATGATTATTTCTCTCTCTCTCTCTCTCTCTCTCTGTGTGTATGTGTGTGTTCGATATCCCATATGAAATGAAACCCATATTGACCGCTATTCTTTTCCATGTTTGAAAAACAATGAAAACAACTTACGGCCTGGGTCGTCAGAGTCGCTATCATCGCTAATCCAAGACAAACGAAAAAGAGCCGAGGACATAGGAATATGTTCTTTCACCCCGGTATTACCCTCCTCGTCCTCGGCAAGAACTTCATCAATTACATCTATATCTTTGGTAGACGGGGCAGAAGTTAAAGAACCCGATCTTCTACTCAAGTCCATCTTGCAGGGACGGCGAGTCGACCGGTGGCCCGAAGCGTGCCTGTTCGCGGGTTGTGACTGCGTGTTGGCTAGTGCCGTCGTTAGAGGTACGGGCATGTGCTCGCCACCGCAGATAAAGAAAGGTAGGAAATTTTGACGGCTGGTTGGAAAGAAGGAAAGTTCGGAGAGTAATGGGGAAAAGGAAATTGTGGTGAGGGAGGGAGGGAGGGAGGGAGGGGTGGAGAGAGGGATTGCTAGAGAAGGCGACACTCAGGTGAGTTGGGACAAAGGTAGAAATTAAAATAGAGAATCGGTGGAAAAGGTGGGGAGAAAAAGTGAGACGAATGACATTGAAAATAAAGAGAGGAAAATACACACAGAAAGTCAGAAGAGAAATTAGATTGTAAAAGGAAGAAGAGAAATAAATAAGAGCGAGCGTGAGAGAGAGAGAATGACAAGATTAGGTAAAAACGGAAAGAAAAAAATAGGAAAGAACGAAAGTCAAAGAAGAAAAAGGTAGAAAATGAAAAAGAAAGGGAAAGGAAAAGAATGAAGAAAATTAAAAATGAAAACAATAATGGAGAAATAATAGGTAAAACGAATAAACAGACATCACTCAGTGCCTCGAACCTGTTATTGATATTTTGTCAACGCTTAAGTCAGACACAAGGTAGCAATATAAGAATAATCGAAATCTCTAATTCAAGCATGAGAGATTAATTAACTAGCCATCGTTCTCAGCCAGGTGACCTTACAACCAGTTCAAGAATGTACGTGTGGGAAAATACGTAAACAAAAGTAAAACAAATATATTTTTAGAGAGAAGACAGAAAAAATATGTTCGTAGATACGAAGGAAGAGAGGAAGACCCAGCTGAAAGAATAAAGAAACAAGAGAAAGATGAAGCAGAAAGAGTAACAGAAATAAAAAGTAGGTGAAAGAGGAGAGATAATGTGAAAAAGTGAGAGAAGTGATTAAATGAATTGAAAGTTAGAAGCAGATTTGAAACTCTCCAAATCATGGCGGTGTGAAGATATTGGGAAATGTGCTGGAGGTTTGAGAAACGTGTTGCTACTCAATCTCTATCGATAGCCACCAAACATCGAGAATGAAGATGCAAATGCATAGATAATAATAATTATATTAATAATAATAATACACTGAAGAAATACAAATGGAGACTTGATAATAGTTCAAGAATGATACATTGGGAAGTATGTGGCAAGTAGGGTTGAATAGAGCAGAAACGTTATATAGGCAAACTCTGAAAAGAATAATTGAAAATAGCAATTACAAAATTTTGTGGGATCTTACGATCCAATGTGACCATAAATTACTGCTCAGAAAACCAGATAAAGAAGACTATGATAGTTTAGAATGGGAAGTGTACAAAATGCTGTCAGTGAAGAGATTGGAAGTCATCCCCATTATTGTTGGTTCTTTGGGTATTATTAGTACTGAACTTCCGAAGTAGCTGGAGTAGACTGGGATCAGTGTCAAGATAGAACACTTATAGAAGACTTCACGCCTTGGGATTGCGTCCTAATGAAAATGTGCCACATCAATTTAGTGGTTGTGAACAGCTGATACTTTGGTTCAATCTTCAGCAAAATTTGGTGCGTTTACAGATTATATTATTATTATTATTAACTTTAAGAGTTAAACGCATCATTTAGTCAAGTCCAGAAAGTTAGATCTAATAATCCTACACAAAGGGAAGGAAATTTATCAAATGGTAAATAATGTTGTTCCATCATATCACAGAGGAAATATTTAAGTGAAAAACTAACAAATATTTCGCAAGAGGACTGACCATGATTGTTGGAATGCTTAGAACAGTTATAAAAAGTAGAAACAACTGGGGTTCTGGAGAAGAATCGAACGCATCCAGACAACAGCAATGTTGAAAACAGCTGAAATACTGTGGGGTGTTCTGGAGTATTTTTGCGAGAGACACCAAATGTGAAGTTGAAAGTTTAATAATAATAATAATAATAATAATAATAATAATGATAAAGTTCTTGAACAGATGAAACAAGGGTGTCAAGACAAATCTCTGCATGGCTATTATCCTGAACGTGCAAATAAAGCCGATGTTAGCACTCATCGATGGTTACGAGCATGGGTTAAAGGCTGAAACGCAAGGCTTTATTCTTTCAGCGCAAGACCAGAGTCTTTTCACTAGAAACTTTCAGGCAAATATCATACATAATAGTGTGGATCCCAAATACAGGTTCTGTGACAAATATCAAGAAACAATAGACAATATAATCTCAGAATGTTCTGTACTTGCGCCAAATGAATATAAAAATCGCCACGATAGAGTGGGGCAATACTTACACTGGACAGTGTGCAAACATTTTGTAATAGATATTAATAAACACTGGTATGAACATCACCCAGCATCGGTTACAGAAATAGAAGACATCACAATTCTATGGGATTACATCATCTTTACAGAGAGAAAGATTGAAGAATATCGGCCGGACATAACTGTCAAAAACCGAAAAGAAAAACCTTGCCTACCAATTGATATGGCTTACCCAGCGGACTGTAACATAGCAATCAAGGAATTTGAAAAAAACTATCTATACATATATAAAGGGCAGTTGTCTGTATGTGTGCGTGTCTGGCTAAAACTAAAAAACTACAATAATTAACGACAAAATAAAAATATATACAGACTCATTATCACCCAATCCAGCTTTTTTGTAAAAAAATATCATCGTATGATTTATATTTACGAAAATATTTTAAAATTAAAATATATTAGAATGCATTCAAAATTCTCAGAATTAAAAAGCAAAAACGAACGGTAATAATTCTTATTTCTGATTATTATTACCGTTCGTTTCTACTTTTTAATTCTGCTAATACTTTCGAAACGCCATTCATGTATGTATATTTAAAATTTCTATTCTCTTGCTTTTATTTCACATCTATAGTAAATAAAAGAGTAATTTTAAAACAATGAATATTAAAACAATAAAGTCATTTTAAAAGAAGAAGAATATTAAATACAATTATTTGACAAAAAGTTCAATATTTACTTATTCAAATATTCGAGTGTGTGTGTGTGTGTCCGGCTAAAACTAAAAACTACAATAATTCACGACAAAATAAACATATATACAGACTCAGTATCACCCTAAAGGGCAGTTGTCTCTCTCTCTCTCTGTGTGTGCGCGCGCGCGTGTGTGTATTATTGAATTAATATTTTTCGACCATTTTATGGAAAATAATTTTTTTATTCAATCTTCAAAAAATAAACTTCATTGTTATTTTTGTTTGTAACTAACATAAAAAAGTAAATAATTTTAAATTAATTATTATTAAAGCAATAAAACCTTAAACTATTACGAGCCTTATTTTTACGAAGATTAATTTAAATAAAATATAGTTAAATTCGTAAAACAATTTTTACTTTTAAACATTAATTTCATTAAAGAAGCAAACATTTCTCCGTAAATGAATTTAATTGCTAACTATTTTGAAAGAGTAGAAGCAGGATACATTGAGAATTTAGTTTTGAAAAGCAATTATGTTTATATTTCAAGTCATATTTGTTTTTGACAAGAAAAAAAATAGTTAAATGAAAAATAGGAGAGACAGACATGAGTTACGGTCAACATTAGTCATGTTAAATATTTGTTTTACGAATTTAACTATATTTTATTTAAATTAAAGTGTCTTTTGTGAATAAAATATGGGATGCTCAGCCCACTAACCCCCCACTCCCAAAGCGTGGTATTGGTATTGTGGCATTTTCCTAAATTTAGTTATTTTGTAAGAAACCAAAAAAGCAATGAATTTTATTTTTTAAAGATTGAATAAACAATTATTTTCCATAAGATAACTGAAAATATAAATTGTCAATAATAAACTATTATTCAGTGATCTTCCGAGAAACGACGGATATCCCCGCTAATCGAAGTATAAAAATCTGGAAACTGAAATGGAAAAAAAAGTGGAAATCGAAAACAAGAATAGTACCAGTCATAGTAGGTGCGCTGGAATGCTAAAAAAAGGAACACAACAACACATTGAAAAAATTCGTGGAAATCCCAGCTAAAGAAACAGAAAAAATGTCTTGATAAGTACGGCACACACATGAAGAAAAACGTTAGTAATGTTATGGAAGTTGAAAAAACAAATCATGAAATTTCGCCATAAAAACATACCACTACCTGCCTTAGATCTTCCCACAGACTAGGTAGGTAGTGTGACCATAACAGAAATCGAAATATAATGATGATGATGATGATAAAGATAATAAATATCTTCTCCTAGATATGGCAGTGCTATCAGATAAAAATATATCTGTTAAAGAATATGACAAAATAATTAATATAAAGATCTTGAAATTGAAATTTAAAAAAATGTGGCACCTTAAAACTACTTCTATAATGATAATAAATGGAACACTGGGTACGATCAAAAAAGGTACAAACAAGAACATTAACAAATTCCATGGCAGCTCTTGTTTACAAACGATTATAAAAAATACACAGTGTGCAATTATTGATCAACCCTAAAGCCTACAAAGTATTATCAACGTAATATATATATATATATATATATATATATATATATATATATATATATATATATATATATATATATATATAGACAGAGTATTAAACAGAAGGCAAAAGAAGAAAATAATAATAATAAGATCTTCAAAAACTATAAAAATACAAGGAAACTGAAGTGGCACATCAATAATTCTAGTTGTAGTTGGAGTCCTGAGATTGACTGGAAAAGGTTCTTGGTAGCCCATGCCTTAAAGAAATACAAAAGATTGTACTCACAAGTACAGATCACATATTAACAAAGAGCTTTATCGATGTAAAATGTGTGTGATCTTATTTTATTTAATTTTTTTTTTCACAAAATTGATCAGTGGAAAATATCATGAAACCATTTCTGACTCTAGGCCTCTCGTTGGGATCGAGAAGGAAATGTGTATACAACAGAAAAGAAATAATAATAATAATAAATGATAAAAAAAGGAACACAACAACGCTTGGAATGATAAAAAAGGAACACAACATATTGAAAACATCCCTGGGAATCCCAACTTAAGAGAAAGACAAAATATTGTTTGATAAGTATAGCCCACACACTAAGAAGAACTTTGTCCATGCAACAATAGTGATGTTAAGGGAGGTAGAAAAAGAAATCATGAAATGTAGCTATAACAAGACACCACTACCTGCCTTAGGTCTTCCCACAGACTTGGTAGGTAGTGTGAACATAGCAAAAATCGAAATATAATCATAATAATAATAACAATAAAGTAATAATTTATTACTGAATAGTAAAACAGTTATTCAGTAATAACGGAAGCCAATAAATTCAAAAGGGAATTTCAAGTGGATGAAGAAGAGCAAGTAAACCATAAAACGCCTACTGCAGTAGCAAAGAACCTAAAAAAGCAAATGCAATGGACCAAATGCTGAAACGATGGCACTATAAACCTCTTAATGGTCAATACTTTCCTTGTGCCAAGCAAGCTGATGTAGACAAACCCCATATCCATCAGTGATTGTGTAGTACAGGGTTAAAAGCTGAAAATGAAGATTTTTTTCTTGTTGCACAAGACCGATGCTTCCTAACTAGAAATTACCAAGCAAACATACTGAAAAATTAACTCGAAATGCAGATTCTGTGATGAATATGCAGAAACAATTGACCATCTTTTATCAGGCTGCACGGTGTTAGCATCCACCGAATATAAAACTCGGCATGACAGGGTGGGCCAATATCAGCACTGGAAAACCTGGAACTTGTACGGGAAGGAAACTAAGAAATTGACATGAACACCACTCAGACCTGGTTACAGACATGTAGACCTGTAACAATTTTATGTGACCTTACAATATACACAGAAAGAACAATCAAAGTTAATCGCCCAGACATAGGTGTCAAAGACCACAAAAACAGAATCTGCTTTCTTATTAATATGACAGCTCCTACAGACTGGAATGTATTTTGAAGATCTTCAAAAATCTATTAAAATACAAGAATCTGGAAGTGGAAATCTCAAAAACATTAATAATTACAGTTGTGGTTGGGCTCTGGGTTTGATTATAAAAGGTTCCGATAGACTTATTGAAGGGATCCCTGGTATCCCATGCCCTAAAGAAATACAAGAAAAAACAGTACAGCTCGCACATAAATTGGGCTTTCTCTGTAAAATGTGTATAATCTTAGGTTGTTTTATTTTTTAAATGTTCAGTGGAAAATGTCATGATGCCATTTCTGACCTTACGTCTGGTTGGGACCTAGGAAGGAATGAGTATACAACAGAAATCATGGGAAATGTTGATAATAGTAATAAAACTAAAGCTAACGAGGAGCGAATAAAAATGTCCATAGAAAAATGTTAGTTAAGAAAGACGAAATTGGGACAGAAAATCAAGAAGTCAAAAAGAAAAAAATGGGGAAATCAATGCGATTAACAAATGAAGGAAAAAACAGGTAAATGAGAGAGAGAGAGAGAGAGAGAGAGAGAGAGAGAGAGAGAGAGAGAGAGAGAGAGAGGAAAATAGAACATGACGTGATCAGAACTTAGTGAACAAAAAAAACAAAGAAACAAAAACAGGTAAGAATCAGAAGCAACTGGAGAAAACAGGGACACTTCAAAAGAAAGTACGAAAGAAAAACGAATAAGAACCGGAAGAAGAAAGTGTGTCAGAACGAAATAAATAAATAAATAAATAAATTAAGAAAGAAACAAAGAAAGAAACAAAGAAACAAAGAATGAAAATAAAAAGGAGAGGTCTATGAAAAAAAAATCAATGATATAAAGAAGACGGAGAAGAATAAAACAAAAAAATAATTATCGCAGAAAAAGAGATAAATGAGAACAGTAAGAAGTGAAAGCGCTAAAAAGAAAGGGAAAGGAATTAAGAAAAAAGAAAGTAAAGACAAAGAGGAACGTAGATTGGGAAAGACTAAAATAAAGAGAAAGGAAGAAATTGGAGTACGAAAAAGTGAACGAAAATAGACAATGTCGGTAGGGGAATTAAATAGAAGCATAGAAAATAAATTGGAGCGCACACTGAAGTCATTTCGACAATTAAAGTGACAAGTCGGTAGACAGGAAGTGGGATTGATGGGAAGGGTATGTTACGTTGATAATAAGCACTTGGTAAGATTTGTTAATATTGAATTAAAGTGAAGGAGTAGGCAAACATGAAGGACGAGGTAAAAATTAAAATGCAAACGGGAAAAACAGAGACAGAGAGACGGGAAAGAAACAAGTCAGTGTGATAAAGAGAGCATACAGACTAAGATAGAAAGGAGGACAGGCGATGAAGAACATTTTAGGGAAATAAGAGAGTGAGTGAGTGAGTGAGAGAGAGAGAGAGAGATACAATTGAGACCACTTGAGCGAAGAAAAAGAACGAGAGAGAGAGAGAGAGAGAGAGAGGAGGGAGTAAGAGAGAAGAGAAGGAGAATTGGATTTTAGGGAAATAAAGGAGACAGAGAGACACAAATATAAACCGACAGAAGAATTATTGCGAGAAAATGACGTAACAGAATTAGAAATTGAACGATAAAAATTGCGAGAGCATGCTGACATTTTCTCAAGCGGCCATTTCTTCAAATCTGACCAAATATCAGAATTTTTGATCGGGCAGAGAATATTTTAGCCCAACTTTGTTTTATGTGAACGAATAAAAACAGACAAGGTATACGACAGAAAAGAAGCTTGATCAAGGAAGCCTAAGGAGAATAGAAAAAAAGAATGCGAGATAGATAGAAAGAAAGAAAGAAAGAAGACATTGTAAAAAAGAACAAAATGTATGCACAGAAAAAGAAAAGATATAAAGTGAAAAGAGAAATTGAGAAAGGGAGAATAAAACGAAAGAGAGATTAAAAGAATAAAATAAAAGAGAGTACAGACAGCCAGTGTTGTTTGATTCCTTACGGTCCATCACTCTTTTGTGTGTTATTTAAACACGAAACGTATTTTGGGGATTACAAGAATAATTTCTATTTTTTAATTACCGTCCTTCGTCTTTTATTGTACCTAATCTGTGAATTGAAATTTATGATTAGTATGTATATATAGAAAAATCTTTGTGCATATCGGGTAAGCGATTTCGGACATCTGCTGAGGATCTTGAAATAAATCCCACGCGGGTAATTGGGTAGTGGGCGTTGTGTAACGGTTATTGGTACGGAAAATGGAACCAGTAAAACGAGTTCGAATTTCGGCACATGTTTATGCTTACATCGCACTAATACCTTTAGGAACTGCATGCATCCACTTCTCCCTGAGCCCTGTCCCATTGCCAGATATCTCGATAAAAATCGTATTGTGTGTGTCATGCAACAATAACAGACAGGGAAGAGCATTTGGGTAAAACACTTCTTATAAATACCGTCAGTCATAACTGTAAAGACATGTTACAACCTTTGTCAACTTCGACAGTGACACACACAGAGATACATTACTGCGTTCAGTCAAGAGGGGTGGAAAGCGATATATTTACTGGAGTTGTTACAGTTTATAAGTGTTGTCAACGGGCTACTTACGCTCGAATCTGGTTTCCAAGTTTGTCCGGCTTAAATTTTTCATTTTCGTCGTGGTTGACAAACGGTAATTTTCTTCTATCTGTCGCACTTTGGATATTACATTGTTTCTCTGCATCTGAACTTCATCTAAATAGTCAAAAGAAAAGAGTTAAGATGACCCCTTCACGATAAAACGCTTTAATTTAATTGTACTCTTAACATTGTGATTAAAATTGATGAGTGACTGAATCGTCAGTCACTCATCAATTTTAATCACACGAACAACCCTATATATATATATATATATATATATATATATATATATATATATATATATATATATATATATATATATATATATATATGAGACTGATGTAATTCTCGGAACGAGAAATCATCGATCCGATGTAGAATTCCAGTAAAGTAATTTACATTCGCTTATGCAGAAATATCTCTAGGAAAAGACTTTTCCCCCCCAAGTTGAGGTTAAATATTAAGATAGAATGGACTCTTTATTCTTGGTTAGAAACCAGTCTAAGAGAAGTACAACTTTGTATTTAAAACTTGTATGAAGACCTAGTGGCACATTAATGGCACCTATTCACTATATGAAGTTCATATCGTGTATGGCCGTTCGTATTCACAAAAATAAAACAAAAAAAAAACGACACATTTATAGACATAAAATAATTCAAAATTCCTTTTAAAATACCTGGGCTCGTGAATTGTAGAGAGCTTTTCCATCTATGATTAGTAAATACAGTTTTAGTCTAATAACAATATCACTTAGCTGCTACAAATTAATACAGGATTTTAAAAGTAGTTAAAAATAGTTTGTAAATTATTCTAATTAAAATTAAAAAAAATTAAAACTTATAAATTTCTGAAAAATTCATTATTAAACGATGTTTTTTTCTTAAAACTATAGTGTCTATTATTCATAAAAACAATTAAAGGCTTTTCTAATTAAATGTCTTTATTTAATTGCATTTTTATTTTACGATTCAGAGCTGATTTTCTGTAACTGCGTGTCCTGTTTGACAAAAAAAAAAAACAACAACAAAAAAAACAATAAAAACTGACGATTTAAATTTTCCTAAAACTTATAACAAATATAAACATTAAGCAATACAAAAAAGAATTTCTCGAAATTTCATAAAATGAAATGAGTGTGTGGGGGCGATATAAAAAATACCAAGATTTCCTAAAAAAGAACACTTAAAAAATAATTTCATTCATTTTTGAAAATTTAATTAAAATCCAACAGTTATCTGATTTCGCAAGAATTTCCAAAAAAATGTGTTTTTCACCGAAAAAAAGAAGGCTCAAATTTTCAGTACAAATTCATTGTCCCGTGTTAACATCTGAAAAACAAGATTTTTGAAACAAAATTTCCAAAGTTCTAAAAAGGCTAAAAAAATTTTTGGCATAAAAAATCCTTTGATCTCTTCTCTTAATAATAACACAAAGGTTTTGATGATAAAAGTTTGTTTTTGCATTTTTGTCATCATGTATCCTTTTTTTAGCGAATTTTTGTAGGTACCTACTAAAAATTATGTTACATTTAGGGAGAGAAAAAAAATAAGTACTTCTTTACTGTGAACAGGATATCATCTTATAAGAATCATTTCAGATATTCCCTTTACTACTATTATTATTACTACTAATAATAATAACTTCTAGAAACACATTTCATGAAACTAATAAAATATTCAAAGTTATACACCGAAATACCCGTGGTTTTACTATACACTGATATATGTGGAGGAGTGGGAATTGTGCCACATCTAAGCTTCGTTTAGTTAATCACTACGTGGAGTTCTCATCTTGTGCGTTTATAATTAATCAGATCTTGTCGCCTGATCGCCAGGATTATAATCACTGAGCAGGGTCGTGTAAAAAACCAAATGCTCTTTTTCAGTGTAACGTCCAGCATCATCGTAAAGACGAATTAATGCGGAATAATTAACTGACACAAGATATCTTCTGGCATGAACAAAGGAATTAGTATAGTTTACCCAAATGGATTTAACCAAGGATTTGATTTGAAATTCTCAGGAGGTTACTAACTATGACAGAAGAAGGTCACAGGGTACAACGATCGAAATGTTGGGATTAGAATAGCTAAGATGAAAATACTAGTCTGAGCATATTTGTGTATAATTATGATAATTCCTCATCTCAGAAATTTAGATAAAAATACAAAGAGCAAATAATTTATAAATGGTAACTACACAACATTAAATCGGCAAATTTCAACAATTAATATTGTAATATAAAAAAAGATCGTGGAACAGTTGGTGAACTTCTGTCTAGTAATTAAGAAAATTATGTATGCTTTCTAGCTTTACTTATTCAGGATAGATAAAAAAATGAACGAAGATTCCTTACTGAATTGAATGGCAAACAAAGTTTTCTTATCATACATTTATTTATTCCAGTTTCTATATTCTTCTTGGTTATTATAATAAAAATTGTAGCAGTTGTATATTCCAACCTGGTTCATCGGGTTGTGGTAATTGGTAACATTCTAGGAATTTCTACTCAAACTTTATTTTTTACTTAGCTGTCTATATTTATCTTATTAATTAATTATTCTTAGTTACTGCTTCTTAGTTCATTCATCCCGGGTGGTGGGGGAGGTCTTCTATTCATTCAAATGAACCAGGATCCAAGGACTAAATTTCTATTAGATAAATTTCATTAATTTAATTAACAATTATTTTCACGATCAATCTTATGTTGGAATCTTGATGCTTTAAACCCAGTGCCCGTTCTTTCTTTATAAAATACTTCCATATAGTATTTTATTCTATGCTAGGTCTACTGTGGAGGTTATAAGAGCCTAGCAAGTACGTTAATTCTTTCAATCACCTTATTTTTTAAAGTTCTCTATTAAGAAGTTTTTTCTTATTTCAGATTTTCTAACTGCCACCTGCAACGTGATTGTAGCGACCCACACTATGCATCTTAAGACACTGGCCAGCATGGATGTTTCAATACACAACCACACTGACAAAAGCCGCAAAATTATTGTCCTTGGTATGCCGATAAACTACATTCTTCAACAAGGCCTCTGATCGGGAGGTTTGAGGAGTGTGGAACCACATCTTAATTGCTGATGGCCCCAGCCAGGCCCACCCTGACCCGGCGTGGTAGCACTTGTTAGGGTCCCAGCTATGGACAAATAGTTAACCCTCAAACTGGGGTGAAAACATTATGAAAGTATAAAAATACATTTTTGTTGTAAGAATACCGGCAATACATTTTCAGAGTAAAAAATTGCCATCAATACATTTTTGGAAAAGGAAGAGAAAAATGACCAGAAATACACTTTTGAAAAAAATTACTAAAGAAAATTAAATTTCGGCCTTAAATGACCCATAAGGAGTTGATATGCCGTTAAACAAACTAAACCAAACCAAACTAAACTGCAAAATTATGGAGTGTACCAAGGTTGCATAACTAGATTACGTGCGCTGGCATCATTCGACCACATGTATCACCGACGTGTCTTTTAAACATATAATATATATACTTATTTTTGACAAACTTCATTGATGAATGATTTACACGAGTGAAGTATTTATTCCGTCGGATAGAATATTATTGAAATAGATAATATTTTTAAGTAGTGAATATTTTCCATATCTGAGAGTCACTTTTAGTCGTGCTCATCGTGCATGTTTTTTTTAACTTTATATAACTGTTATTCCTGCATAAGTCGATTCCCCATATTTTGGCTAAACATTTTTAAGTAACTCAATCACATGTAAGTAAATATTTTTAACTGGACTTTTATACGAGTACATATGGTAGTTATAAAAGTATATAATCATGTACGTTTTGTTCAAATAGAAAGAACTGCATCTAAAAAAAATGTTTACCGTTTCCATATGTGCATGCTTAAGGGCGAATCAATTCTACTCTGAATATAAGGACTAAGTAAATTTCACAAATCCAGATAAATCTCCAGAGTAATCATTAAAGGCATATAACAAAAAAAAAATTAGAGTTATTTCCCTTTTCCTTATTCCTTATAGCGTTATTTTTGTTTTGGGGCTAATTTTAATTCAGGGGCTGAAAATCTGTACCTAAAACGACACTTACTCATTACTTAAAGATGAACTGGGACATATATCATGTTCATTTAAAAGACTAACAGGCCCATTTTTTGACCGTGTGATGTATTTTTACATTTATTGGTAAGCAAAAAAACTTAATGCTCACAGACCAAATGCTGTGTGACAACATTTAAAAATATCTATATTTAATATGCTTGTTCGTATCTACCTACCTATCTTTGGTATACTCTTCTTCTATGAGCAAGTCCTTTCAGGATGTGAGTGATCATGACTCTCCACAAATTTCTTTCTTTATTCAAACATATAATTACATAATCAAGTTTTGTTGGTTACCCATTCTAGTTCATTGTTGATAAGGTGGGTTGTTAGACGTTCATCAGGAATAGAAAAAAATGTGACCTATCAAATGATGGATGAACTCCAAGTGTCAACGGTCAACTACAGATAGTGTCTCAATAAAAGCACTGTGCATAAGGTAATGGAGTAATCAAGGTAATACACAGTTACACTTCCTACAGTTTCTTATACCAACCAAAAAGAGGATACTAGTTCGAATAAATCTCAGTGAAAAAATCTTGAGTAATAACATATGAAGATATATCAATATCTTTATAATATTTGTTTGTACCTACCTATTTACGGTGTGCTATCTCTGGTGATTGTAAAAGAGAAACTTAATTAAGCATGTAGAAGCTAAAAATATGCAATCTTTTAAACCAGGTTTTTTACTCACTGTACGGATTCTACAGACAGCTTCTGCCATTTTGTTTAGATGAGCGCAGGAGACACACACTCGTGATCACTTTTTGGGTCGATATGGTGTTTTTCATTTATGACTACTGCAGGTGAACTTTTCTAAAGTTTATCTGGCAGTAAATAATGTATTTAGGTTTCACGTTGCTTAGGATACTGACAAGGTGTTGCCATTCGAAGAGTTTATCTTTGTTTAAAGAAGATAAAAAGAGGGCATGAGTTGTTTTGTTACCTAATCTATTCCATTGATAACGTATCTTTTCAACAAAACGATTACATTACACACACATTCACAGATTCAATTTCTCTCTCTCTTTCTCCCCATATATATATATATATATATATATATATATATATTAATCGGATATAATTATTAATAGCCGGATTAATAAATGAAAAATCATCCCTAAAAATTGCATTGCTTGCGTTAGTATACGGAACTGAGCAGAGACGTATACTTGGAGAATCGGGAAAAATCTGTGTTTAAAAGCACTATTCGGGCTTTGCTTGTCCATCAGGTTTTCTGTAGCTGAGAGATCAATGCACGTCAGATTTCCCTCGGGAGACGCAAGTTCGAATTTTGTCGCCGAGCGCATATTTTTCTAATGAGATTTCTCGAATATTCAGACCGGTAGATGAAAATAAATAAACAGAGCATCTGCACAAATATGGGTTTCCAAAAAAACAAAACAAAGAAACGTTTGAGCAATAAAATATATATTATTAAATGAAAAATCCATTCCTAATATATATATACTCTAGACCAGAAATTTGGTGTCGCCCTCTGAATTTAATAATTAATAAACCCTCTTTTTTTAAATTTATATATATATATATATATATATATATATATATATATATATATATATATATATATATATAAATATAAATGAACCTTGAAGTCAACAACCAGAAGCGACAGTCTGTTTCAGGCTAAACGCAATCCTCAGCTCATGTGAATTGTAATTTTGCTGGACTTTTTATATATACAGGTCAGTGATGCATTGTGGGTAGGCTATTGTATTATTCTAACGGTTACTTTGGTGGGTGTGGTTTGTTAATTTGTTTATTATTTACTTAGTTTATTTACTTATTTATTTGGATTAATTTATTTTACTTGTTTTTGTTTATTTTATTTTATTTATTCTTTTTCATTTTCAGTTTTCGATTTTTATATAACGTAGTAACAATTTGTTTTCCTGTCCATTTTGTGATGAGTTTTGATCGTTTATTTAGTAGTTTGATTTGGTCTGGGAAGGTAATTATAGCTATTTTTCTTCCAAGCCGATTTTACAGTTTTTGTATTAATTGTTGTAGGCTGATGTTCTTTTCATTATTTTCCATGATATTTTTGGTGTGATTTGTTTTTTTTTTGTTTTTAATCTCCCAGATATGTTTAGACGGCATTGTTCACTTATTCGCTATTTGAAAAGGGTGCTTTGTGCGCGCAGTTTCTTTGTTGCCAGGATTCTTCAGTTACTCCTATGTATATTTTTCCTTCGTTATCTGCTGATTTTACAGTGGCTTCGTATATTTCATTGACTTGCATGCAATTACCGTTTAATGGACATTCGTTCTTTATGTTGCAGTTACATGCGGGTTTAATTTGTTCAGGTGGTTTGTTGATTGCTTTTCTGTTGTGCTTTTTTATTATTTGTGTCATGTTCTCGGTGCAGCTATAGTTGAATTTTACTGTGTTTTTGTTGAATATCTTGTGGAGAGTACTTGATGTGAGGAAGTGTTTGTGTATGAGTTAATGAATATTTTTCCTGTTTGTTTTTACGTTTTTGTTGTACGGTGGGTTGAACCATATGTTTCTCTTCTTGTTGGCTTTTTTGTGGTGTGTGGTGTGTATGTGAGTGTTGCCGAGAATCCACTATCTTTTAGGGCTATTTAATAGGATTTCTTAGGTTCGCTGAATATCGTTTGATTGGAAGAATTGTCGGAAAGCCTGTGGTTCATTGATTGTGGTAGCTGCTTGATTATAGATGCCAGGTGGTTGGAAGATGTGTGTATATGCAGTAGTTTATCATTGGGTTTTCTGTATGGTTTATATGTATCTTTTCTTAGGTTGAAGGTGACATCTAGAAAATCTACTTCGTTTAGGTTAATTTTTATGCCTATGTCGAATCTGGGATTCTATTTTTGTTTTTGTGTTTTTTCACTGATTTACTCCTAACTTCTTTCTTAGCTCTGAATTAATTCTTTCTAGTATTATTTTACTTGTTTTACCTAGTTCACTTTTGGTTGGGGTTCGACATAGGCATAAAAACTAATCTTAACGGAGTGTGACTGCTGAATAAAGAACGAATGCCCATTAAACGGCAATTGCTTGCAAAACAATATAATATACCAAACCACTGTAAAATCAGTATATAACGAATAAAATATATGTATAGGAGTAACTGAAGGACCCTGGAAACAAACAAACTGCACACACAAAACACCCTTTTCAAATACTAAATACGCGAACAGCACAATGCTTTCTAGACATATCTGGGAGATTAAATACAAAAAAAAACAACAAATGACACCAAAAATATCATGAAGAATAAAGAAAACGTCAGCCTACAAGAATCAATCAAAATCTGTAAACTCGGCTTGGAGGAAAGAATAGCTATAATTACCTTCTCAAAACAAAATAAACTACTAAATAAACGATCAGAATTCACCTTAAAATACGGACACAAAAACAAATTGTTACTACGTTACTTAAAAATCGAAAACTGAAAATGAACGAGAATAAATTAAAATAAATAAATAAAATAACATAAACAAAAACAAGTAAAATAAATTAATTCAAATAAATAAGTAAATAAACTAAGTAAATAATAAATAAATTAACAAACTATGCCCACAAAAATAACCGTTAGAATAATACAATAGACTACCCACAATGCAATAGAATATCCACGATGCATCACTGACTTGTATTTATAAAAAGTCAAGCAAGACACAACGCACATGGCCTGACGATTGTGTTTAGCATGAAACAGATTGTCGCCTCTGGGTATTGATTTGTCCACTTTTATATTTACAAACGCTATATCCCTGATATTGAGCACTTTAGCCCATAAATATAGCATATCGTAAAACCATATTTTATCATATATATATATATATATATATATATATATATGTATGTGTGTGTGTGTGTGTGTGTGTGTGTGTGTGTGATTTATAGTTGGTAATATCCTGTGTATCCTGCCAGAACAAAAGAATATATACGCATATATACAACAAAATATTTGCGCATTTCCTTTTTAATTGTTTCACCTCAAGCAAGGTGATAATGCTACTAGAATGCCCGTGGGTGGTTACAGAGAATGAAAGAGAATGAGAAGACTCTAGTGGGGAGAAGTGAAGAAAGGGCAGCAAAGTGCTAAGATTCAGGAGGACAGAAGATAGCGACTGAGGTTGCATTTTAATTTTTGAAGGTTGTAGGTGGCAGGGAAGCAAGGAATCGGAAGTGTGTTCCACAGGTGAGAAGTGCGCATTTCTAAAATAAGAAGTAAAAATGAATCAGAAGGTCGTTGTTTCTTAAAGCCTTGAAGAATCAATGGTTTTAACTGGTGCAGTCGGAGTGTGGTTTAGAGACTGAATAACAAAGTAAGCAGACGTCACCTTTGAAGTTTTAAAGAAGCTACTGTTTTTAATGGATGTGATCGAAGGTAACGAAAACGACACCACTATCTTTCCCAAGAACTCATAGCTATTCTCAAATAATAAAGAAAAAGAATCTGTGGAGATACATGATCACTAACGTTCTGAAGAGACATTTCAATAAAAGAAAATCAAAATGGGATTAAGTACCTATTAATCTATTATTTCTTTCTTTATTGTTTATTACTTATTGATTTATTAAATATCTCTTCTTTTTGTTTCGGCAAAGTTCGATCTTATCGCCTCATCATTATTCTGAAATGCTCATGGTCAAGCATTGTCTTGCAGAGACTCTCAGTTGCGAGAAAATTTGGAAGATTTAACCATGTTGTGAAAGCGATACTCTGTTGACATAGTATCACTATTTTATATTAGTATCAAAGCTAGCTAAGATAAGGCGGTAAACGAACTACTGACATCCTAGCCAGCGAATAGTGTAGACAGTTGACTAAAAATGAGGAAAAATATAAAGTAAAATCATACTTAATTTGTAAGTCGAGTATAAACTTTTTTCTCTCCAGTAGATATCATCACAGTCTGGGATTACAGAATCCAGAGGACCTATCTCATCACTTTCTTTACTCGCCCTTGAATTACTGGAATTATTACTCACGGTTTCGTCTTCGGACAGCGATGATTTCATTATAAAATTATCACCATCATATTCCAGAGACACCGAAGAAATATATGAAAGTTTGTCATCGTCGTCATGCATCGGACTGCTCGTGCGATGAAAAGAAAGCAGATCTGCTTCAAGAATAACTTCTGGTTTCATAAAGTTTTCTGGAAAAGACTCGTTGTTGTTGCTTTCCGGCAAGATAATAATTTCCGGTCTGGTAACGTTTTCTGGTTTTATGACGATGTTTGGTATATTTTTAGACACCGTTTCGTTAACGGATTCTGGTTTGGAGTGTTCAAGAAGTTCTATTAATTCAGGTTCGATGTTTCCTGCTTCGGTATCGATTTTTACTTCGGGAATGCAAACTGGTTCAGCAATAAATTCCTGATGGGCTTGTGTTTCCGGTTTCGTTATTATTTCATTTTCATTTTTTGATTCAGATTTCGACTTTTCATCACACAGATTCATTTTGCTGTTCTTGTTCTTTCTCGGTGGCTTAGTTTTTAACTTTTTCTGATCGACTGGGTTTTGAAATTCCCCATCTTCTAATGGATCAGGCTTAGGCGTATCCTCTGCAGGCTGGTGGACGATGGCCGTCGTTTCCACTTCAACCTTTGAAGATAGAGAACTTGCATTATCCTGAAAATTTGTGGACGGTTTTTTAGGCTTCAATGCTGCTTCGCTTCTTCTACTCAAAATCTGGTTAAGTTTCTCTAGATTTGGTTTACCGGTTCTGGGTGGCGGCTTTGGCGTTACTTCAGAACAGTTCATTTTCTGTGTGTCCAACAGATTAATTTCGGACTTCACTTTAATTTCTGAGGCCTGGTCACTGGTCTGTGTCAGTGATGGAGTACTGCGTAGTGAGTTCAGCAAAGAAGATTCATCACTACATAAAGGGTTGTAAATAAAGGATGTGTCTGTATAAAGTCGATCTTCGTTCGAGGGACCGGATTTTTTGTAGCTATGAATCGTCCCGGGAGAACAGGAACCGATTGGATCAACACGACCATTCGAATACGGGTAGTTCTTTCCTATTGTTCCACAGAGATTTGTGTCATGCAGGAAACTTCGATCTGTAAACAAAAAAAAAGTACAAATTTGAACAGCAACACAACAATGGTAATAAACGAAAGAACGTAAAAATAGTCGTGCCTATAATGTTTATCGCACATAGAGTCGTGCAAAAAAAATCTACAGGTAAGGTTAAATAGATTAAACATTCGAGAAAGAATTGCAACTCTCCAGGTCAGGTCACGAGGTTGCTGGGATCTGCTAGAATACAGAAGCGGTGCTGAAGATTTGAGGAAAATTGCTATCACCCAATATTCAACGGTACCCAGTTGATAGCTGGTGTGAACATGAAAATGTATGCTACTGCTACTACTAATGCTACTAGAAATAATTATAAACTTGGACATTTAGATTCACATTAACCGTTTAACTGCCCTGTAAGCGGGGCCAAGAATACACCAATAGTATCCCTGCAAAAGAGTAAAAGACCCCAAAAGAGGCCACCCAACAAGTAAATGTTTACAAACTTAAATATAAACAATCTGTATTTACGTAGCCCGGAAGCAAATACTTATGTTTAAATGACAAATATTTACTTATTCTCGAACCAATTAAGTGTTTATAGACTCAAATATAAATGGTTAATATTTATCTCTCCCTGAACGAAGTAAATGCCCATTGCCGAACCAAGTAAATGCTTATAAATATAAATTTAATAATAATAGTAATAATAATAATAATAATAATAAACCTGATTTCAGCATAATTTGATATGTAAATTAACCAACCAACTCAAACTGATCGTCCTATATAAGTCAGAAAATCACATGTAGATGTCACTGACAAGGTGGAAGAAAATTGATTATATAGGGGATTTCGCTGTTCCGGCAAACGATAGAGTAAAATTGGAAGTGAATAGCTTTGAAAATATCTTTACCAGAGAACTGAAAACATTATGTGAATATAAGCGTGAGAGTGTGCTGGAGCCCTTGGAGCAGTCCTAAATAACCGAACAGAAGGATAAGAAAAGATCCGCGAAACAATCAAGATTACTCAGACGACAAAAATAAGAACTGAAGAGTGCCGAAGTTTTGAGGAACTTTCTTTAACTAAATTCCTAGTGATAAGCACAAGACATCTGGTTTGAATATACAAATGCACGAAAGAAGAACAACAATAATCCACATATATAAATGAAATGCGTGTACATCTATCTATCTATCTATCTATCTATCTATCTATCTATCTATCTATCTATCACCAATAACAAAGATTGTATTTCGCCAAAAGTCTGTCGATCAGGGTAAGATAACTTATTTAAGACAAGCAATCTTTGTAATTATAGTGCTCAATATCAAGAGATAGAGCATTAATAATAACAATAAATAAATGTAATTTATTATCTTTCGACTGCCTGTATTCTGAGTTTTTGTCGAATCTCTTTCTTTTTAACAAACGTGACGGTGAAGTCGTTTGAAGGGTGGATGTGATTCCACGAAAGTTCAGAGTACAGACATTCAAAAGATAAATGAACATTTATATATATATATATATATATATATATATATATATATATATATATATATATATATAGTGTGTGTGTGTGTGTGAGTGTATGAGAGATACATTTTACGTCAACAGAAAAGTTCACTACTTAGTGATTGGCAAATTACATGTTTTTTGTTGTGGACTCTTCTGGTGACGTAGAAATTATACTTTTGTAGAAATCATAATTATTCAGTAATTAAATGAATATAATTTGTCTACCTTTTTTTAACATCGTCTTGAGAAGATTTCAAATTCTGATCATCAATTCTTTGGTCAGATGAAGCAAAAATTGAGCTTCTTGTGTACTTTGCTGCTGCTTTTGTTTGGCGAAAAAGCGATGAAACTTTCAATCCAAAGAACACAGTCCCAAGGATGTTGGTGGCATCACTATTATACAGAATTTTTCAGCCAGTGAAACTGGTAGCCTGGTTAAAGTGGATGGGATCATGAAGAAAGAAGATCATATTCAGATTTTGGACCAAAATATCAAACAGTCTAGCGGAAAATTTGGGCTGGAGCATCAGTGGACCTTCCAAGAAGACAGTGACTCAAAACACAAGTCAAACTTTGCCAAGACATGGCTCATGGATAAGAATGTCAATGCTTCAGAGTGAACAAGCCAGAACCCAGATATTAAACCAATTTAGAATTTTCAGAGAGAGCTGAAAACACGAGCGATTTACTCGTGCGTTTTGACATAGATATCGTAGTGAAAAAGGTGTGGGCATAATACATATTGAGTAATTGTCGGGATCTGATGATGAGGTATTTGAACTGATTACAGGCTGTGACATTTGATAAAGCCTTTATAATAGATTATTAAGACATGGGTATGACTAATTTTGAACATACCTTTTGTGATCTAATTGCAAATAATAATAAAATGAAATACAGTATTTCTCCACGTTCCTCATTCTTTCACTCTTCTTTATATATAATTTGGATAAGGAAAAAAGATTTCTTTAGTAAAAATATGTTTAAAATATCACAAATTCTGAAGAGGTATTAATACTATCAGGATTAACTGTTTATGTGTGTATATATGATGTGCAAATCAAAACTTCTACGATCTTAAAGAACAGAAAAAATGATAGAAAATGGATTTTATTTTCTGGTGGCATGATATCGAGAAATGTTACACACGCACACATACACACACACACGCGCGTGCGCACACCGACAAGAATAGGTTACTGCAAAAGCTTCCAGCGAAAAATTGTTTTTTTCAATATTTTATTCTGTTTGTGGTTTTCAAAAATCCCTGAATAGTTTTATGCATATCTAATATATGAAATATGCTGACAAATTCTCGGCTCAAACAAGAAGTGATATCTCTAAAAATCTAATGTTTGATTACTTGATCAGATTTCGGCAAGTGAGTTAGGTCAATAAATTTTTAAGAATCACCTCGTCACCCTCTCTTTCTCTCGATTTCTCTCCATCTCTCTCTCTATATATATTATCAATTTAAACGTTATTTTTTTAATGGATACTCGTATTTGAGTAGACACCCCATTTATTTATTAAACTATATTTATTTATTTTCGTCTACCGGTCTGAATGTTTGAGAAATTTTATTAAAGAAAATACGCGCTCTCCGGCCGAATTGTCTTTAATAAAAATCTCGAACATTAAGGCCGCTAGACGAAAATAAATAAATATATTGTTTAATAAATAAACGAAACGTCTACTCAAATACGAGTATCCATAAAAAATGATGCTTAAAGTGACAAAAATCTGGCGGATTAATAAAAATCCATTACTTCTTTAGAATATATATATATATATATATATATATATATATATATATATATATATATATATATATATATATATATAATTGCACTCACGCATGAAGGAGACTACCGCCATTCGTTGTTGAAGTCAGTGTTCACACTGCTTATAATTACATACAGTTTATGGATATTGAGTATTTTTATACTATAAATATGGTATACCTCTAAACTATATTTTATCACACACACAAACACACACACACACATATATATATATATATTAATATTTAAATACATACATGCATATGTATATATATATATATTTATGTAGTGGTGTATTGGCTCGCAGATTTGTTTCGTTAGATCAGTTGCGATTGAATAGTGAATTCGATCTTCACTGGGTGCCTCATACTTTCGGTCTTGTGCCACATCTAAGCTACACTTAGACAACCACCATATATATTTATATATATATATATACGGTGGTTTTATATAATAATAATAATAATTATATATATATATATATATATATATATATATATATATATATATATATATATATATATATATATATATATATATATATATATATATATATATATGCGATAGTGTGTGTATTCTCTGTTCCATTTTCTTGTTGGTAACTGCTGCGCCACTCGTCACCTCCGGCGATTTACTGTCTTCATGTTTTCTTATCTGGATCTTTTATGTAAATGGCTTTCACTCGTAAACAGGCACTTCTTTTCTTTTATTGTTGCTCATAATAGAAATGGCCGTGTGACTAATACTAAAGACGATTGCAATAGAATCAGTGAACATTTACCTGGATATTGACTTACCTTTTGATTTTATGCTTGTGGATTGATTTTGAGGCGTGTTTATATAAATTGGAAACTGTCCCGAGTACTGTGAAAAAATAGAACAAAAGATATTTTAATTAACAGATACTTTTAAAAGGCAAAATTAAAGGAGGGTTAATAATAAGGGAAGAAGAAAAAATATTAATATATAGTAGAAGGGATAATTTTATTTTATTTCAGGCATCAGGTAAAATGTTTTGTTAAGAATTGTATACACTACAGTGAAGAATGTTACAATTTGTTATGGATGAGTTGCTGTTTGTCACCAGTTTGCAGTGTGAGTAGTTACTACTTGTTATGATTGATTAGGATGGAGACATTCAAAGTAAAACTAATTCAACATATTCAAGAGAAATCAATTTTAACACGTGGGGGAATTTTACCTACATATTCTTATATAAAGAATAACAATTCAAGAATAGAGAAAATATGTTTGCGTGTACATTGATAGCTGGAAAATGCAGAAAATATTTATAGGCTTTGCTGTTAGAAAATATGTGTGTGGTGGGGGAGGATGCGTCACGTGGCAAGCCTAAATTAAGAAAACAACCTGCTGGAGGTAAAAATCTCCGGTGGAGAGAGGACCTGTGATTTTTGTTACTAGATCCTGGAACAACCCCCCCGCCGCCAAAAAAAAAAAAAAACGAAAAACACGGTGAAAGGATTATTTCCGTTCTATTATAGGCTTCTTGACAGACAAAGTGGGGTAACAAGACAGCAAATCAGGAAAACTGGAAATAATAATAACCATCGTAAAAAGCTAAAGCAGCGAGCATACTGAAAAGAGTGATGGAGCATTTAGAAGGCTTGCTGTCACTTGAAGCTCTTGTACATGACACTATTTTATATTGATGTGAACGCTCTCTGGCTACAAATAATAATAATAATTAAGGTGAAATGTCAGTTCATGATGTTTGAGTAGTCTGTCAATAAATGTACGCGCAAAGGGGATCTGAAAGAAGTAAACGGAACAGAAACAAAATAAACAAATATATAAAATAAACGCTGTTAAATAAATCGAACGTGGATTTTCGACTAACCCGTACAACGAAGTCCATTGTATCTTCATACGCCATATGTCGACACGCCACCCGGTACGGAACATCACTCAGGCTGACCTCATTTACAGTTAGAATTTGGTCTCCGACCCTCAGTCCGCATCTCTCGGCAAGGCCTTCTCTCTCTATTCTAAATATAAAGTGATGAGAATAGAAATCCTTAATACGGAAAATGATATTGAGGACCAAGGATAGGAAATGGAAGAGGTGTTGCGAGGTGGTGCGTGTTAAAAGCGGTATGGGGAAAATTGCACTTTAACTAAAGATAAAGGTACCAATTGTATAGCCAGAATAGTTGAATGTATGCAAGGAATGAACACGTCAACGATTGTTTTGTATAGATATTTTCTTTTTTTTATTATTTATTTAGAAAATTGATCATTCTTTATCACAGTCTCGGTCTCTGTGAACACACACACACACACAGACACACACACTCTCTCTCTCTCTCTCTCTATATATATATATATACATAAATTTAAACGTAATTTTTGGTAGACACTCATATTTGAATAAATGCTCCATTTATTAATATTTTTTAAACAGTATTTATTTATTTTCGTCTACCAATAGGAAAACGCGTATTTTTCTTTATTAAGATTTCTCGAATATTCAGGCCGGTAGACGCAAATAAATAAATATACTGTTTAATAAATAAATGGAGTGTCTACTCAAATATGAGTATCCACTAAAAATAACGTTTAAAGTGATAAAAATCTGTGGGACTGATAAATAAAATCCATATATATATATATAAAAAAAGTGAACATAGAAGTCAACACTTAGAGGCGACAGTCTGTTTCATGCTAGATGCAATCATCGGGCCACGAGTCTGATATTGAGCACTTTATCCCATAAATATAGCACACTTTAAGACTATATTTCTTCATATATATACATGACCGAGTAAGATCACAGGACTCCGAAACGAACATTTCAAGGATGATCTCCATGTCGTTGATGACGTCTTAAAAGGCTGATAAGATCCGTAAATGATATGCAAACAATTCCACATGGATATAGGCGAATGTTCTGGCAACAATCTGATTATTTGAATGTTTATGCCGCCGAGTTACGCACTTTGTTACAAATACTGCACGGAAAGTCTTGCTGGCTATCATATTGGTAGTGGGTGTTTCTGTGCCCACGTTGGTGGCTGAGGAAGACTGCCCTCTAGAAACAGACACGGACACATTCATCACACGAGAGGGACTCCTTTGTAACGCCCTCTCTCTCTCTGAGAGTTGACATCTTCCCTGTATCTAACAGCTCGTTTCAGCTCAGCGTAAGCAACTCTGTTCGCAAATTCATCAACACTAATCAGATTTCTCCATGTCTACCTGTCTGACGCAAAGTGTTCCCAGGTGTTATACGTTACATGTACACATGGGTTGATCAATAAGCGCGTAGCCTAACACATATTTTATCTATCAGTTTAATTTTTATATGGCATTTTCACGTTTTATCTATACGATTAATATCCATCTTTGGATTAAGGGCATTGACAAATGAGGAGATTATGGTGTAAAATAAATATGTATGGTGCAAAACAATTTTTTTAATATAAAGCAACGGACATTTTAATGCGTGCGCGCACAACACACACAGACACACACAAATATATATATATTTTATAACAAATGTATATTATATAATAATTTTATATATATGGCAGTAGGTGTTATTATTATTATTGTTATTATTATATCGGTCGTTGTACTCTGCTGTCTTTTTCAGATGTCTGTCATAGTTATTAGTATTTTGGGAATTTCTAACTGAAGCCTCAACTTAATGCAAGTGGATTAAATATTTCTCATTCTACTATACTAGAAGTAATCTCGTATCAGTTAATGCTATCTAGTTCGTTCGTTCATGTGAAATAATTTATCACTTTCACGGAAGCAGGATAAGAGAATGTTTTACATTACCCAAAACAACAAACACCTGAGGACGATCGGAATCTATCTATCTATCTATCTATCTATATATATATATATATATATATATATATATATATATATATATATATATATATATATATATATATATGCGTGTTAGACGGATGTAGAATAGTATCCGGAGCAAAAGTGGAGGTAATGGCACAAAGTATGAAAACTTTTTAATGACGCGTTTCGCCGACGTTTGTTAGGTTGGGATTCTTCAGGTTAGAATGAAATGTGTACGCGGGATGGTGGTTTTTAACTGTGAACGTCTGGACTGGCAGAAACAACGAATATAGTTCGCCAAAACATCTGCTATGAAAATAACGATGGTAGCGAGAGGTTATCATCGTTTTGTCTGTTGGATAGAGGTTGTAGCGTGGAAAACCCACAAGGCGGCATAGACGTTTTTAAACTATGTCAAGACTGGAAAATGAAGATTGAGCCGATCCAGTTCAAACGTGGTATCAATACTCCAAGTGTTTCTGTAGTTACTGGACACCGAGAAATGAGCTTTAATTATAAAACTGAAATCATTTAAATATTAATCATAAAAAAGATAAACACCCGAGAATTACGGCCACTGTTCACTTGCACGTGCGCAATAACCTTCTGTGCATGAATCAACTAATTTGACAAGAATTTTTACGGTGTTTTTTTTATTAGATTGACTTATAAATAAGTTCCGTTTTTGTTTATCATCTTTGTTCATCAGACTGCTCTTCAATACCTTTTGATTAAAACTCCACAGGTTTTGAATGTGAAAAAGTTTTTAACGAATTCTTAAGTGTGGCTTACATTAGAGAAATTCTTTCACATCAAAGCGTTTTGCAGCGATCGAAATAGGTAATAATCAACTGGTGAAATGTTACATGAATATGGTGGATTGTATAGAACAAACAAACAATTTTCAATTTTTTCCTGTGTCATTCTGGCTGTATGCAGCCTTGTGTTGTCATGGAGGAGAACAACAAATTTCCATATAAAACTAGGGTATGTTAACGTACTCCAAATTTATTCTTAAGTGCCACGTATTAGTCAGGATAATATATTCGTTATTACAATTAGATCCCACAAACGGAAATTAATAGAACTTTTGAACACACACATTATAGATAGGAACACACACACACACACACACACACACACACACACACACACACACACACACACACACACATATATATTGATAGAGAGAGAGAGAGAAGAGAGAGAGAGAGAGATGTGTCTGTTGTGTGTGCGCGTGTAAATTATATATATCAGACTAATAAGAAATAACAAAATGGAAAGCATCATGTTTCGCGCTTTGTTCTTTGAAAGGACTTCTTCAGTCTGAATAAGTCCTTTAAAGGACGAAACGCTTAACACGTTCTTTTCTATATTTTCCTTCAGTTAACTACTATATATATATATATATATGGAGAGAGAGAGAGAGAGAGAGAGAGAGAGAAAGAGAGAGTGAGAGAGAGAAAGAGAGAGAGAGGGAGAAGAGAGAGAGAGAAAACGAGAAAAAGAAAAAACGAGAGAAACATTGCCTATGAATCAGGGCATCATTGCTGATGTTAGACTATCTATCATTCTCTCTCTCTCTACCCCCCTCACTCTCTCTCTCTCTCTCTCTATATATATATATATATAAGTGAGAAAATATAGTTTTTAGGTATGTAATGTTTATGGATGAAAGTGCACAATATCAGGGTAGAGCATATCGAAATATAAATATATAAATAAGAAAGTGGACTCTGAGGTAAACACCAAGCATCAATTATCTGTTTCATGCTTGAACGCTATCTTCAATCCTGAAGTTTGTGTTCTAGCATGAAACAGCCTGTCGCTGCTTGGTGTTGACCGCATACGCTCTATCCCTGATATTGAACGTTTTTACTCATAAATATAGTACACATTAAAGCTATTTTTTATATATAATCATCCACAGACAGACTGTTTCGCTGTATCACAGCTCCTCAGTGTGTCTATGTTCACGAATGAAATAAAAACTCTCTCTCTCTCTCTCTCTCTCTCTCTCTCTATTTATATTTGTCTAATAAAAATAAGCAAAATTCTCTTACTTTGAAATATAAATGCCACAGCTAAATTCTCTTCCTCCCCTGATATTGAGTCCCATTCTACCAGTGGTTGAATCTTTCATCTTCATCCGAGTATGTCGCAAATGCGACGGCCATTTTGGCTTGTGTTTTCGATGGAATGTCATGTCAGCAATATCATACCTAATATAAAAAAAGAACGGTCAAAGCATTTCTCACACGTAATGATTGGAAATCAGTGCGTTCAAGTCAATTTCAATCGGACTCATTTCTATTCAGTTTGGTAGCTGCATACCTATTAGTCTGTTTAACTCAGTCAGATTAAACTAAACTTAATTTAATTAAAATGAAAAGTGACAGCGAAATCCGAAGGCGAATTGGAATAGCAAAATATACTTTCCAAAAGTTAAACAAAGTAATAACAAACAAAAAAAAATAATTAAAAAAAAGAAAAAAGTTCTGAACAGCTGTGTAATCGGAATCCTTCTATATGGTAGTGAATGCTAAATAATTTTCTGACAGATGAAGAAGACACTTCAGGCAACAGTGATGTGGTTCTACAAAAGAGTTATGGTCCAAGTTCCTTGTACCACCGTGATGGTCCAAGGTGGAACCAATGAAGAATAACTCGAACACAGGTATGGAATAACACAGATATATTACACACAGAAATATGTACAAAGAAGTAGAAGTATTAGTAATGAATATCAGAATTGGTTAGAGTGAATTATGTTGTCTTGACAAGTATCACTATTCCAATGTCTTACAATAATCGTCTGACGCGACTCTGACTCTGAACTCTGAACTGAACTGACTCTCTGACTGCTGCTTCCTCTTGAGGAGCAGTATTTATGATGTCCGGAATAGTCCATTATTATTATGGGTAAGTTCCCATAACAAAAAGGATGCTGAGAATACCATAAAAGGAACATGTGACTCCCCAAAAACTTTTACAGGAACATAGAAATAAAAGGGAAAATTATAGTTAAAATCATTTTAGGACATATAATGAGGAAAGGGGACTTGAAAAATTTGACCGGCACCGGACAGATTAAAGCAATAGGAACGGTGGAAAATTGTGAGTAAGCTACTTAACAGGCTTGTGTTAATGGGTAGCAGAACAGGGAATCGCAAGGATATACAAGCATTGCTAAGAACTACAAAGGATATGAAGTTGTGGAGAGCCAGGGTCACCTATTTACTACATGAAAATGATAGACAGTGTGACAGGGCGGCAGCCCTGACTGTATCATAATAATGCATGATATGTCGCTTAGGTATTGAGAGAGTTAAGAATTCTAAGTGAAGGAGAAAAATACCAAGTGGATAGAAATATGAAAGTTCCGTTGATCAGATTGGAACTTGATGGAAAAAGTTTCGATTTAGAAATATCAACCACAACCTAGAAAATGCTTATGAGGAAAGCATCGGGAGGATTTGAACCCCAAATAAACCTCGTCAGATTTAGCAAATTCAGTACGACTGAATTTCCCTTACCCCACTTGCAAAATCTTGCAGAGTTTGGAAACTGTTTATTTAACAGTCTATTCTCCAAATTACACAGATTCTTACCAAAATCCAAAAGTTGATCCGAGGTACTTTTAGAATGGTCATGTGATGTCCTAACGAACAGGGTTTTTATAATAAGATAATATCCATCAATGTCATTTCCCCGAACAAATGGCTATGTAGGCTGCAGTCGTTTGGCTTGTTCACAGTTTTTCGTTACGTCCAGAGCGACTCCATCATTTCTCTCTCTCTCCCAAGTTTCAGGAACCCCTGACACACGGACACGTACTTCTACTCTTGCTGTTAGCATTCTCAATGCCTCAAGAAAATTAATAGAAATCAACCAGAATCAACCGTTGGCAACCTTGATGTTACTAAACTGTTGATAGTCTTCACAACAGTGTTTATTCCTTCTATCCATAATTTTTCTGCCTTTCCAGAAAGTCTACAGATCAAGAAAACCAAGGCCTGCTAGGGTGAACAGAAGAATTCTGCGATAATCTCATCCTGGCATGTAAACAAGGTTAAATAATTAGACAATCGCATCCGGTAACCAGGGACAATAATAAACTGACGAAAACACCCACTTTTGCATTACATTACACCACACTTGATAACTCTTTTTCTGTGTTGCATTTGGTGCCATTAACTAAGAGAGGTGTACATTTGGCAACGCGATCAATCGATGGTGTACAATAGAAGAAGAAAATTTATAAAGTTCCTGGAAGCAAATCAACATTTTTCATAAATATTGGATAATTTAATCAAGACATCATTCACTGCAATTATGCTGTTTTCTCATGCCACTTCTGCTTGGCTTAAGGCCCTGGTGTATAAGTGGTTAATAATTGAGTAGTAGTCGGTAGTATTTGATTTGGTAAATCAAGTAATGTCACTGTGAGTAATACATAGGAGAAAAGCGGTGTTCAAGCCCAAGTAACCAGATATGATTTGTTCCAGTACAAATCAGATAAAAATACATTCACGGGAAACAAAAGGTGTCCTACCCACACTGAGAACAGTTCATTATAACCTTCTTCGCATATATAACAACTGGTGACGAAAAGAAACAAAGACTACTTATCTTTAACTTACCAGGAAACATCCTGAATTAAGCACGAACCGCCAATGGTTAATTTTTGCGGATTAAACATAAGTCTTTGAAAAAGGATGTCCACCCCTGCTCTCTGTTGCCTCTGCATGACCACAACATTTAGAAGCTGGTCAGCGGTCATCTGCCAGTTGTGTACAGAGATATCGTTGACCGCCATAAATTCATCACCAATCTCCAAACCTGACCATTCTGATGAAAAAATAATTAAATATATTATTTACGCATTTTAATCTGTGATATCATTAAAATTATTTGAATGAATAAGAATTCAATGATTTACTTAGAAACCAATAACAACAATTATTATTATCTTTATATACTAGTTTAATCCGTTCTCTTATTGTTGCTTTCTATCACAATATTCTGGGACGATACATGTTTCAACTGTTTATCATCTCGCAAGTGTTGTGATGAAAAGCAACAATAATAAGATGAAATAAAACAAGTAATAAGGGACTTGTAATGTTGTTCTGTGTGCGGGCAACGCAAAAGTTTTCGGTGCAGACAGAGGAATCGGCTAGCTAGGTTCAAATTCCCGCCTAATCTGTAGCGTTTACTTTCGTACAAATTCCCTTGAGGTAAGGTATGAAGCCATCTATTATCAGCAACCACTCAGTAACAATGGTCAACCACATTAACTTTGTTAATCATTACCCAACGCTGAAGTTCTTTACAATGTATATTGCCCTCTAATCATACACACACACATGTTTGCGCGTGTATATCCGTGCATTCATATGAATGTGTTTGTGTATTTATTACATAAACATTAATAGAAACTCTTACTCCTATCTCACAGACGAAACGTCGCAAGCGTCTCACAACTCCATCGCTATTACCATGGTAAATATTCTGGCATGCTACATTCCTTAGTTCCATCAGCTCTGACCTTCACAGCTAACACCCGCCATGATCCATTTATACTGGGAAAATCATACCCATTCCCTTCGTATTCCATTTGTAAGAAGGAAGTTCCATTAGGAAAGCTTCTTTCCAAGAACCACTACTTTGTGAAACAGATGCATGAGAGGATCTTTACTCGATCACTGCAATTTTAGCCTATTCAAGTCTAAGGTTAACTATTATCTTTCCTCTATATCGTCATAAATTACATTTATTATATTCTTCTCTTTTGTTCATGCAATAACCTCATTCAGTAATCCTCTACCTTGAGTGGTTCTTGAACCTTGTACTGGGTAAACAATTATTAAAAACGGACAAATAAAGAAATTTCTAGGTAATCAATATTTGAGAAAGTTTCGATGTTCTATCGCAAAGGATTTAACAGTTAATTTACTCCCAGGAAATCATTATGATGAAATAACTGAAATGGAACTGGACATGTAATAGTAATTATTTCAGCTGCATGAAAACTTCGAGGTGAAATTTCGAGTATCATGGTTTTTGTCAGTCGAAAATGGAATTGGTGCCCTTTGCATATACTTCCTTGGTCTGGTAACGTAACACGATTTCCTGCATCGCCGTCCAGATTAGCATTTGGAATTTAATAATAATCATATTTTCATATTATTATATCGAGCAGCCATAAGCTATATTTCTTGTGAGTTTCAGAGACATGTTTCTCCATATTTGTTCAATAGTACTATATGTGTTCATCCAGAAAAGGTGGTTTGCATGTTGTTTTATAAAGTGTTCAACCAGTGTCGCCTGCTGCCAGATTAGGCTAAACTGCTTCCACAAGGCATACGTTGTCGAGTAATGGCTAAACATTTCAGAAAAAAAGTCAATGCTAATGAGTTCAAATTGCGCCAGGTATTCCACTGCTATATATCTATGGATGCCTGCCAATAAGCAATAGCGAGCAAGCCGGTCTGGCAAATTATTCCGAGGGAATTTGATCCTCACTATGAGCTCCAGTGCTCTTACCTTGTTCCAAATTAATCACATTTTAGTAAATTCCTACAGGTGGTCTGTTTAGCAAGTTACTCTCCAGCGCCATTTTTAGTGAGCAGGATCATCACCAGGGACTTCATTATCATTGCTTCATATTTGAATTATAAATATCACATTCCGTCTTGCTAATAATCGGCTTGGCAACTAAAATAGAAAATCCAGAAAACAAAAAGATTAGAAAGTTGCCGATTGCTAGTGTCGTTTTGTAGTACAGCTAGCAAGAAAGGAATGAATGTACGCGTATTCTACTGCCATGGAATTAGACATTCACCTTTCTTATCTTAACTCTGATGGCGACTCTGTGCACGTATCGCTCCAAAACAGGCATAGGAATTCTCATCTGAAAGTCATGATATTAGCCAACTTGTAAATCATAGCTTTGTGAAGTTGGAAAGTTGTTGGAAATTCCTGACATGGTTTGATATTTTGGTTCTTGCTTACACACTTCCTAAGCACGGATTGAGCATTATGCAAATATATACATATAACTTTCTTTTTTTGCTAAGCACATGTGTGTATGAATAAGAATAGATTTTCTACAGGTATGTTTGCCTGTCAGCACACACACACACACACACACACACACACACACACACACACACACACACACACACACACATATATATATATATGATAAAAATATAGTTTTAAGTTGTACTATATTTATGGGTAAAAGGGCGCAATATCAGAGATATAGTGAATGTAAATTTAAAAGTGGACACTGCGATCAACACCAAAGTATGTTTCATGCTTCAACGCAATGTTTATGGCTTGAAGATTGCATTGAACCACTTTTATATTTACATTTGCTCTTGCTCTTTGATATTGCGCACTTATATCCATATAGTGTCCATTTATATATATATGTCTATCTGTGTGTGTGTGTATGTGTGTGCGTATTTATATATATATATATATGTATATATATATATATATATATATATATGTATATATATATATATATATATATATATATATATATATATATATATATATATATATACGCGCGCACACACAGATATATAGCCGAAAGCGCTCGGATAAAAAGAACATTCGGACAGTTTTTATATAATTTATTATCTGAAAGAAAAAAATTATTTGATCGCATGAGAAATTATATAAAAAACTAAATAATAGCACCTTGTCTGTCGTATTCAATGAAATGTGCATTAAAGAAGGATTGCTGCCTAAATACACAAATATTGCTGCCACATATGGTCTGTGGCCCCTTCTGTTTGTCTCAACGTCCTTGATAAAATCCAGAGACGGATATGCAATGTAATTGGTGCTGATCTGGCATCTCGTCTGCATCGTTCTCTCACAGACGTGACGTCGCCTCCCTCTGTTTTTTTTTTACAAATACTTTCACGGTAACTGCTCCGATGAGCTGCTTTCGTTGGTTCCCAGACTTCATGAATTTAAGCGTTCAACTAGGCTGGCATCTCGCTTTCACCCTTTCACTGTCGAAACTATTAAATGTAGCCGTCTCTTCTACTTCAATAGCTTCATGTTTCGCACTTCTCGCCTGTAGAACTTCCTCCCCTTTTCCTGTTTCCCTGATAGCTATATTCTCCAACTATTCAAATGTAATGTCAATCGACGTCTCCAGATGCCTTGATCTATCCCCTATCTTTCTCTTCATCCTTTCCTCTATCACTCCTCTTTGCTCTCGCTCCAACTCTCTGTAACTCCTTGCGTGCTAGTGGCTTCCCGCCTTGATTGGAGTGTAACGCTTATATATATATATATATATATATATATATATATATATATATATATATATCTAGAGAGAGAGAGAGAGAGAGAGATAGAGAGAGAGAGAGAGAGAGAGAGAGAGAATGAGAGAGTGAAGAGAGAGGTGGAGTGTGAGGCATGTATTTATACATATGAATGTCTTCATATGCACATTTATAAACGTTTTAGATTGTGTATATATATATATGTATATATCCATTGTAAAAGATTAATGTACATAAACACAAACATGCACACGCATACATGTATATATATTTTTTCTTTCTTTTTCTATTTCTTTCTATCTCTCCCACTCTCTCTCTCTCTCTCTCTCTCTCTCTCTCTCTCTCTCTCTCTATATATATATATATATATATATATATATATATATATATACCATGAAAATATATGTATATTTTCAAATAAGTAAACATTTCAGCTGGATGAAAACTTCGAGATGAAATTTCGAGTATCATGCTTTTCGTCAGTCGAAAATGGAGTTGTTGGCATTTGCATCTACTTCCTTGGTCTGGTAACGTAACACAATTTCCCGCATCGCATTCCTATTGCATACCTATTTACAAATACATGTATATACCTATTGCATGCTATCTATGTTTATATCGTAATATTTTCCTGTCTGTGTATTTATATGCATAAAAAATATATGTATATCTTTATTTTCTTTTTTTACAATGATTTTCACCTTGTATAAAGGCCGCGAGCACATATAGGTAGAGGATTACAAAGTAAGAGACACAATTTATGCGTACATGTGAGGAAGATAACAGTTAACTCTCGACGAACAGTTTATGTCTGTAGTGATCAGGGAATTATCATCTTGTGAGTCCGTTCCACAAAGCAGCGGTTTGTGGGAAAAGATCTGGTCGAGTTGAATTTATATCTCACTAATAGAATACGAAGGAAATAAGGGTGATTGGCTACAATGTGAGTAACATCACACACACACACACACACACACACACACACACACACACACACACACACACACACACACACACACACACGTATTTTCACATTTTTGTTTCCAAGCGTACAGTAGCGGTAAATTAATGATTATATATATATATATATATATATATATATATATATATTCAATTTTAACAGATGTGTTAAAAATAATATATATATATTGCGTCTAGCATGAAACAGCCTGTTGCCTCTGAGTGTTGACTTCAATGTTCACTTTTATATTTACATACCCTCTATCTCTGATATTGAGAAACTTTATCCCATAAATATAGCACACCTTAAAACTATATTTCTTCATATATATATATATATATATATATATATATATATATATATATATATATATATATATATATATATATATATATATATAGGGTGAGGTAGAGTACCTGCTATGTATACCCTCCAGAAATACCTCCGACATAATAGTTAGGCAGCAAGAGATATTCTTGGGGGGTATTTTTGCCGCACCAAGTATATAAGTATTAAGATATCGAAAAATTTATATTCAAATTTTCACTGGAAACCAGGAAAATGGTCTGAAATACAGAACATAATAAACACAATAATCTTCAGCAAAGGAACTCCATTGGTCTTTAACCAGATTCGCTTAAATAAAAGTAATATACGTGAATATTTTGGAATACACGATGGCTTCTTGAAATCTCTGCTCTATTATGAAGTTCTTTTTCCTAAAATCTGATGTTTGGTTATTTGTCCAGAATTCAAGAAATTGTTGTTGTTGCTTCGCTGAGATTAATCTGACATAAGCCGCTTGCAATGGAAGAGCTATTAGAAACTAACTTACTATATTAGAAATACCTTTATACATTAGCCTCATACCTATCATTTTACGACATGTTCCCATCTTTGTATGAGTATTAGAGCCTTACCTGCAAATCCTGGCTCCAAGCTGTTTATAAAAAACCCACTTCCACAAGCGTCACTATAGCAAAGTCGAAAACCAAGACTGACACCATCTTTGGGAGACCTGTCCAGGTGTATTACTTTTTCAAGAGCGATGGTATTAGAATCCTCAACACGATTGGTAAGAACTGGAAATAAAAGAAAATGTATTTCGAAAAAAAAAACAAAAAACAGTTTGTCCCAAAAATAAATCTCAAGGACGATATTAGAAACACTATTATTTTACTAAGATTTAACATTTAATGAAAACACTGACTGGAGTCGTGGAAATTCCACCACTGTCGACAACTAAGCTGATTCATAATAACTTGTGTATACTCTTCTCTCACTCTTTACCTGTAACTTCTCATCTGTTCATTATCCCTTCCAACCTTCGCTGTCAATTCATTCACTTATCTAAATTTTATGCAAGTATGGATTAGTTTCATACACGAAAATGGAATAAGGAATGCACAAACACTTAATAAATAATCCGATTTATGCTTCGACCTTTACCAGAGATTTTTTACAGTAGTCAGCAGAGTACATTCGGATTGCTTGAGACCCTTTATATTAAGTCCAAACAGCCTTCCTTCTGTAAACATAAAGAATAGCTACTGCTAAATCTATAATCTGTCTGTTATAAATTACAGATGATTCTGCAATAGTGTTTTTTCTTTCATCTGTTTTACTCATTGTGTATATGTTTATATTTTCGATTTAGCTCTGAAAAAAAACGAGAAGCGATAACCGATTACTCCTTATTTTTTGTATCGTTTTGTTATATTTTTCGATTCCCCACTTTATGATGTATAACATTTTTTGCTATCCCTGTTCTAACCTTCCTTTTATATTTATATTAATATATACTTTTAAAATGCCCGTTTTTAAAGCCATAATTTCGTACTCCACACAAATATTTTCTACTGCATTCTCTCTTTTATCTTTCTTTTGCGCTGTCTCACCATAAAGAATTTTTTTGTTCCATAGATTTTACGATTTGTCAGCCGACCTTCCCTGCAATATTTGTCTTATTGTTTCTTGATATCAAGCCAGCCTTTCTTTGTTTCAATTCTTTCTTCTTTTTCTGTAAAAGTGAGTAATAAATAAGTTCTGGGTTTGATCATGAGTGAATTCCAAAATAGATATTAATGTTTTGTCAGCTTTTGGGAAGTGGATTGAACAGAGAACTTTTCAGTACCCCTCTTATCTATCTATATTCATTTTCCTTTTATTTGGTTCCTTTTCTTTTTAATCTAAGTTTTTTTTTTTACTTTTCTACTTTTCCTCCTCCAAATTTGCTTTCTTCCTCCCCTTCCCTATCCCTTGCTTTTTCTCAGTCTTTCATGCTTCTAAGTCAGAATGCGTATCAGATTCTAGTTCGTAAGAGTCAGAGATTAGGAAGATATGCCGCTCTGATCGTAGACATGGATCCTTTCGTTATGAACACATCCCCACCACTTCTCATAAACGCTGGATTGTGCAGAAGTGGTGGAAACCCATTCGTCAAAAGTATTCAGAATGTTCATTAAGCAGGTTTTGACAACGGTGATACGGTGTATGATCCTTCTGGAATAATCCATCGCTCTTGATGTACTTGGCGTCCATAAATGGGTGAAAATGATAATATATCAAGAATTAAAATACTGATATTGAATTTAGGAATCTTAGTAACATACCATTTTTGTGTTGGGGCAACGTAGAACAATGTTATATAAAATTTAAGTAAAATATTGTTGAAAAATATTTATCATAAAATATAGTCAAAATCTAATATATACAATTCTTCCACCATTACAAGTAAGACTCCTTTCACTTCTCCCCTTGTTAGTTTCAAACGTTTGTCTGAGATCTAAACGGGGCTTCTTTTTCAATTAAAGCTAGAAACAAATATGCTCCGAGTATCAGTTTAGCTTAGTCTGACACAAGGCAAATTGTCCTGTGAAACGATTTTAATCACTACGCTATCGCAGAACATCCATTTATTTCTGTGTGTGTGTGAGTGTGTATTTCCGCGTAAGCATGCGCATAAGAATCAGTTCTTTATTTATGCATTTTTTTTATTATAAGTCACAGACAATTATTGATTTTTTCTACTTCTATTATATTTATTAAATAGTTTTCCTTCATTACATTGGTCAGGAATTAAGCCTATATAAAAATACGCAGAGAAAGAAAAATAGCTTGCGTGTTGTTTCGTGTTTGACGTCAGCATTGCGCACAGACGCCGTAATGCTGACATATAAAGTTCCTGAATCTTGATACTGGTCAAATGAATAACCGAAAGCGCTCGTTCACAAACTTCTGATTAATTTTGGATTGTTCTTATCGACACTAATTGCTGTCCCACTATAAGGAAACAGGGAAAATTAAGAAAACGTTGTTTATCTGCAGCATTTAATCAAACACACACGCACGAACACACAATTTTCACTTGCATGGACCCAGAATCCCCGCCTCATATATATATATATATATATATATATATATATATATATATATATATATATATATATAGAGAGAGAGAGAGAGAGAGAGAGAGGGGAGAGGAGAGAGAGAGAAAGACAGTATGGATATAGAAATCAACATTAGATGGAAATTATCAGTTTTCTTAGCTCAGTCGATCTTCAGACACTTGGTTCCTATATCATCACTATCTATATCCACAGACACTCCATCTCCAATAAATATACCAAATTTTAATCAATCTATCTATCTATCTATCTATCTATCTATCTATCTATCTATCTATCTATATATATATATATATATATATATATATATATATATATATATATATATATATGTATATATGTGTGTGTGTGCGTGTGTGTGTGTGTGTGTGTGTGTGCATATGGTGAGTGTGAGAGAGAGAGAGAGAGAGGGGAGGAGAGAGAAAGAATATATATATATGCTTTTGTGTACGCGAGTGTTTGCGTATGCAATTGTGTGCGCGTGGTATATGTGTCATCGTGTTCAACTATGTACGCAAGTGAATGGATGTAAGTCTTCATTCCTGCATATTCATCCTTTGTTAATGTTCTTCCGTGTTCACATTCCTCTCTGCCAAGCGTGCCCTCTTACATTCAGTGAGCAGCCTATCCTTGCGCGTTTCTAAATTAGTTCGCCTTTTTCGCCAAAAGCATAAATTTTCTCCAAAAAGCTACGACCAAAAATATAAAGTAAATAAATAAATAACTGTCCTCCTCTTCTCTCCTCCTCATTCTTGCGTTCTTTACTTTACAAAAATGGCAAAACAGAATCTATTCTTGGACGAATCCGAAACGCTCCACCTTTTTTCCTAGGATTGCAATTTTGGCTCTGAAGTCGAGGAATTTCACTTGCATCGACCCAGAAATGTAAAAACGGTGTTTAGATATGTATTAACAATCGTCTGCTTAAGCAAAATCCGAAAGATGATGCAGCATCACTCGGCTTTAAAAATGACTTCCATAAATCTTTGTTTTAACTACCATGTCGTTATATATTAGGTTGATGTAAAAGTTTCTGGCATTTTTCTAACAAAATCTATTATTCATATAAATTCATGATATTGCTATTCAGTCATCCTTTATATAATCTCATGCTATTTTTCTGATAAATTTTGTACTCCATCATCACAGAACGATTTCGGTACTGATTCGATGAATACTTGTTTCAACAGCTGATCAGAGAAGGAATGTTGCGTAAAGTTAACAGATTTGGAGAATACGTTGCTTGTAGAAGAAGCTCTAATCTCAGCTCTGTGAGCATTGGCTGTGTTTAATTTGCAAGGTTTGTGTATCGCCTGGTTCACACTCATCCCCGGTTTTTTTTTAACTGGAGTAGAGAAATCCCTTATTTCCTGTTTAGGATTAGGTTTCCGGTTCCTTCTAAAGTCTTTTCATTCTCTTTCACTTCCAGTAGTCCATTGCGTTTTAGTGGCATTATCGCCTTGATTGAATTGATTAAAAACAAACGAAACAAAAACAAATAATTAAAAAAAAACTATAGGACGTTTGTTGTCGTCTTCCTTAGTCAGGAAAAAATGTTTTTCATTTCCAATGCGTCATTCAGATGGGACATCGTAGCATCGTACAGAAACAGTTTTAGCAGATTCCAGTATTCACTAACAAAAAATCCCATTTGAATTTCATCACGTGTTCAAAAAACTCCTCACACCCACTGTAGTTTTCAATGAAACCCTCAAACGTTATTTTAGATGTTGCAACGATTTTTATAGGTTTGAATTCGTGTAATAAATTAATTTTCCAAAGCTAATGAATATTTTGTATAAAAAAATGGTTCGTTTATTTTACAATACATTTTACAATATTTTAAACCGCTGTTGTATTATTTTGATGTCGAATTTGCCGCCCGGTAGATTATATGTTATTTTTGTATTTTCTTTTACTTACGTATATAAGTGTGGTCTATTTTAAATATATTTAAAAGAACTTTTTAATGCACATAAAAATAAAATTTTTATTTATTTATTTACCTGTCATTTAGCAGTAAAAAGAGTTATTTTAATATATATATATATATATACATATATATATATACATATATACATACATATATATATATATATATATATATATATATATATATATATATATATATATATATATATATATAGTAGTTATATCCTGTCTATCCTGTCAGTAATGTCTTCCTGATTTTCAATACTTTGCAATAATAAAATAATGTAAACACATTGTATTTCTATATTAGTATTATTAACAATGTATTATAATTGTATGTTTTGTCAGTAATGCTTGCATTAATTTCTTTTCAGTGTCAATTGCATTTTACTCGATTTTCAAAGCACAACGTGTAGACTAAGTACGGAAACTTTCTAAAATAAAATTTAAGCTAAATATAGCAAAATTCAATGAATAATAATGAAATCTTCCCGTTACATCGAGAAATCTTTATTTGTTACAGCACAATAAGCTTGTAGTTAAGGAGTAGAGTGGTGAAATAGCAATAACTAAGTCGATAGCAATATGAGAAGCTGAAGTATTTGCACCAGTTTCATTGGCAGTCGATGCTAAAATATAAACATGATTATTAATTCCTTTTCCTCTCAAACCTACCATTAGATTTTATTGTGCCCCTCTTCCTTTTTATGTCGGATCCCTTTTTAGCTATTAGCAATGTTTCCTTTTTTAATATCCTTTCCCGTCCCAGATCTGATATCCATTTACACAAATCTAGGTTACTCGTTGTTTCCCTCTGTAATAATTAGAGCGAAGAAATATCTTGACGTATTTGCTTAATAAACACTACCTGTGATATCAATGGCCACGTAAACAGCTCTTATATAAAATGATATGCAAATTGATGTATAATGTATTTTAAAACTAGTTGTTTGCACCAGAAAAAGGTACTTACCAGAATTATCCTCAGATGTAAAATTGGGAATATTTTCATGTATAGTCTTCTGCAGTTGTATATCCTCTTTTTGTGACAATATCCTCTGAAGTATTTCCTGGTAAGATCGCCGGAATGAAACCGGGATCAGTTCATACACAACCGGGTAAAGGTTTGTGCTTTTCTCCGGAGTGTCCAAAATGACGACCATTGTTTTTGCCAGTTCAGCTACATCACGTGACCGTTCAAAACGTTTTAAACTCCGAGCAAGACGCTCTATTTCCTGGGGTTTCAAATGTTCGTGGCATAAACGCTGAAACTTCTTCACTAATGGATTTGAAGTCTGCCTGTAGGCCATCGATTAAGAGACGCAATCGGATTTTCAGTAACAAGTGTCGTGGAAAATATTAAAATTTTGACGAATTCATGAGGAGTAGGAGATACATGTTCAGTCACGTCGGAAATTATTTCTTTATTTCCAATCCACGTCGCTTACTTAATGGTCGTAGAATGTAGAAATTACCTCATTACTGTGGTAAAAAAACAATAAAAATAAGTTGAAAGAAGTACTTGGTAAAATTAATGATAATAACGATACTTCATCGAAGAAATTCAAACAGCTTAAGACTTATACGTCTATAATATTAAACAAGCAAAACGTATATGTCTATAATATTAAACAAGTAAAAATATAAATAAAATAAAACGAAATAAAAACTAGTTAAAATTAATAATAATGACAATACTACATGTAATAAATTAGGTTCACATCTATCTATCTATCTATCTATCTATCTCAGTCTATTTATATCTCACTTTTTCTTTCTTTATCCGTTTTCCATCTGTCTGTCTCTCTGTCTGTCTATCTATCTATCTCATTTTGTACTTGTCTTTATATTGCTTTCTCCTTATCTTTTCCCTCTTATTTCTTTGAAATTTTCTTTATTTTCTCTTTTCTTATTGCATTGTCTGATACAATCAAATCAACGTACATGCGCAAGTAAAATATACTGAAACAAGAATTCACGAAATTTTGCACTTGTGCGCAACTTTTTATTTTATTTTTTTTTTTTTATTAATCTCGAACGATATAATAAAAATGGCAGTTAGCGATAGCATACTAGTTATAAATGCAATAAACAGAACCATCAAACTGAGTTCGAATTCGGGTCAAGACTGCTTGTATCACTTCCAGCTCAATGACCTTGGGAAGATAGATTTCCTTGCGCTTTCCCTTGCTACCAGTCATTTTGGCCATAGTCATGTCATTGGTACGCCATGTCAGTAGACAGTGATATAAAAAGATCTGCCTTGATATAGGCAGCATGTAATCTCATGCATAATAATTTGGAGATGAGATAGGTGCATTTTCTTACCTCCTCATGCTAACTGAATTGCTACGAAGGAAAAAATGTCACACTGTGCTTACCGTGTACATTAAAGCACCAATAGAATATAATATATAAAAGAATCCCAATGTTTCGAAAATAAATATATTTGCTAAGCTCAGCGGGAGGTCACAATAATGAAGAACCCTGTAAGAATTGAACCCACCAAGAATAGCTTACAAGAATGGCTTGTAGTCAGTCAATCCACGGGTACGTATATTGAAAATACATAGTATAGGGTCGGCAAAAATGTATGTTCTGATTAATACATTTTATGACATAATTTGTTTCATTTTTAACATATTTATTATTTTTCTAATATTTTCTGAGATCTTTCAGGTAACTTCATAATTCTATCCCCTATGAACCTGCTTTTTTCTTTTTCAGTAAAAGAATTCTCTCAAGACCGGAAAAAAGTGTAATCTGAAGTTATAGTATCTCCTGAATACATTGGAAACGTTGTCAGCAAAAGGACATATTGTTTTGCGTTTCCAAATGGAAAATTACACTATTTCTCTTTTCATAAGCACAGCATCACTTTCTTTGGTTGAAGATCAGCCTTTGTTTCGGTGAGTGGTTGCTCATCTCGTTTGTTGCACTATCACTTGCGTTTCATGTTCTTGTAAACTATGTACTTCTCATCGTCCGTCATACTTTATTTTAAACAAAAACATTTAAATACGATCCATGAGCGCTTTTTGCTTAACGTGTACTCATGTCACGTATCACAGCAAATGCTAAAACCAAATTTATATAAATTATTTTTAGCGCCTGATTAAGATATTTTAAGAATATTTAAGCGCGGTATAAAATTTGCGGAAAGATCTCACCAATTTACATTTGAAATGGCTAGACGTAACCGTAAAATCTAAGCTAGCAGTTTCTTCTGTCGCATTTATTGCTTGTAGAACTCTCTTCCCGTTTCTTATTTCCCAGTCAACTTTGATCTTCAAAAATTTAAATGCAATGCCAGTCGTTATCCCCTGTCTTCTTAATTTTTGTTCTTTCTCCTTAATAGCATTCTTTTTCTCATATTATATACTCAGTGATCACCTTGCGGCTTAGTAACGTTATTGCCTTGCTTGGGATGAAATGATTTAAAAATGTTGGCTATCTCACGTATCGTATAATGTTGATTTTTTCTCAAGTAATGTCCTCATCTGATCATTATAAACCTTAACAATTTTACCTGACCGTGGATCATCGTTCAGCGGGAAATCTCCATTAAGTAACTCCACAACTCATTTTTAATATATTAGATCATTCACAGTGGCTTCTTAATGAATTCATTTTTTCTTTGTAATCATATTTAAAAAAAGACATTATACTCTGAAAGTGTTGCTTATTTTCTTCTATTTTCAATGTTAAAATCAATAAACAAAAATACGATAATTTTGACATAAAAACACGTTGTTCTGACAGCTGCTACACCACAATCAAAAGCAATCATTTTAAATGAAGTTAGTTAAAACTAAAGTCACACAAGAAAAAAAACGAACTTTCTTATTAGCTCATATTAACTAAGTTCATCTTACTAATCATAGCTTATAGCACAGTTTGCTAATTCTGTGTATAATGCGGTATGAAATACTACATCTATTCTATAATAGTTGTTACATATGTGTACACATTTAATACATTAAATGTACACACTATAATGGAACAGAGATGGTCATTTTAAAGAGAAAAACAATCTATAGAATGTTATACTAATCATCGTTTTATGAAAACCGATTCCCACCATTCTTTTTGTGATGCTTAGACATAATTGATAATGTGAACTAAGGAAAAATAAAGAAATTAGAAAAGACTTACTTGAAACCAAATCGAAAGATTTCGTTGAATAAGCCCAAACGATAAATGCACTCATTGAAGGCAACATTTAGTACATTATAAGAAAATACTTGTCTGTCACAAATATTCGTCGTGATCGAATCAGCATAAAAATAAATTATATGTAAATATAAAAAAGTTGAATAAGAAAAGTAACAAAAAGATCAACCAAGAATTGGGCACCACGTGTTGTGATATTGTGGGGTAAATAATGCCAACAATGACTGCAAGGACTAGAAAGTATATGAAACATAAAAAAAGAAAACATGGATACTGGTCACAGCTGTGATTTCCGGAATGTTCATTTGCGCGCACGCGCACATTTACACAAAAGGTGTTGTTATTATTATATATCTATATATATGACTTTAATGATACACATATATGAACATGTACACGCACATGCAAATACATATAGTATAGTAGTATATCAATTATCGTTATGGAGAAAGAAATAGATGAACGAGGTTCGAATACCGATAGTAGGGAGAACAGCGAATATCATTTCGTTGTGCTTTCTTACTGTCTGACCCGACATCAGTTATCTTTATAATGGCCCGGTCATTGGATACACGGAAAATCTATTCACATAGAACTAACTAAAGATACACACACACACACACACACACACACACACATATATATATATATATATATGCGTGTGTATAGGTACCTCCAAAGATTCGCTAAAAAAATGAGCATGCATGATGTAAAAATGCCACAAACCTAATAAAAACAATGTTTTATCGTCAAAGTTTTATGTTCTTATTAAGAGGAAAGAACAAAATTTTTTTTGAGTACTAAATTATATTTTTGATCATTTTTAGAGCCTTCGAAATTTTTGTTAAAATGTTTGTTTTTCTTGCGTCAGCGGGAGATAATAAATTACTATGGGAAATTTTTGCGTCTTTTTGAGGTGTAAAACACACTGATTTGGATTCTTGCAAAAATGAAATAATTGTTGAGTTTTAATGAAACTTTCAAGATTTATTCACAAATGATTTAAATTATTTGTGGAATGATTCTTTAGAAAATCTTGGTACAAATATTTTTTTTTGCATCTGTTCACCCCCACATATTTAATTTAATGAAATTTCGAGAAATTATTTTTTGTAGTGATTAATGTTTATATTAGTGATAAGGACAAGTCGTTGAAGAATTTAAATCATGAAATATTTTTGGTCGAACAGGACTCCCAGTTAGAGTAAATATGTTCTAAATCGTAAAATAAAAATCCAATAAAACTAAGACATTATTTAATTAGAAAAACTTTTAATTACTTTTACGTATAAAATATATTTTGAACACTATTGTCTTAAGAAAAAATATTTTCGATGAATAATGAATCTTTACAAAAACCGTTTTTAATAAGAATACTTTCTAAACTTTTAAATCTGTTAAAATTCTGTATTAATTTGTAGCGGTCGTATGATATTGCTATTAAATTAGATTGCATTTATTAATCACAAATGGTAGAGCAATCTACATTTCAACGGCCATCAATATTGTAAAAAGAATTTTGAATTTATTTTATGAGTGTATAAACGTGTACATTTTTGTAAATAAGTATGCTCAAAAGCGACATTATCAGAAAATAAAAACAGTAACTATAATATAGTTAAAACTTATTGACAATTTTCTTACATTTCTTCAACAAACGTCTTCTTAAGTTAGACTATAAAGCCAAAGTTCCTAAAATCCCATAACTTACTACATTGTTTATAATATTTCCTTGAATTTTTAAGATGACCGGGTAGTTATATATATATATATATATATATATATATATATATATATATATATATATATATATATATATATATATATATATATATATATATAAGGCATTCACGTTATATTCGTCAAATAATTTTTGCAGTTATGTCCCTCTTAAAAAAATTTCTCATATATAAATCTATCGCTTTTCACTGGAGGCATATATATATATATATATATATATATATATATATATATATATATATATATATAATAAAATAAGGAACAAATAGGAACTGTTTAGCAATTTAACATGTTTTGTTTTTATTTAAGTTTAATCAGAACCATTTGTGAATTGTTGAATTTAAATTTCTGAGAAAGCATTTTTTTATCACTTTTGTCATTAAGTATCCCACATTGTGATAATAGAAAATCTTCCATAATTTTGATTTAAAAATGACACTTTAATTAAAAGAGAAATCAATTTACCAAGACGAAATTTTATAGAAAGTGCTTTAATAGTTAAATGGTCCATAGTGAATTTGCGTCCAGTTTCCTACAGCATTTAATCTTTCTTGGTAGATCCTTTATTATCATAATGTTGAATACTTAATAAGTGACAACATTATAAATAAAAAAATAAAGAAACAAAATAATATCGGCTTGACTATATACCCTAACCGCTTTAAAATAAAAATAAAGTTTAAATTTTCAGCGTCCCTTCCCCTTGGTGCGCATGTGTAATTACATCAACGTAAACATCACTTTAGTCCGATGAAGTCCTAAAGATCGAAACGCATCATACGAATTTTTTTCCAGTTTGTTATTAATTTTCTTAATATATATATTTTTTTATTACTTCAAATGTTCTTCGCGTGGATTTGAGTAGACGCTCCGATTTATAAACAGTGTTTATTTCATATACCGGCCAGCCCACTCGAGAAAATAAAGAATACGTGCCCCCCGGCAGGATTCTACATGCGTCTTCTTTTGCAGGAGAAACCAACGTCTGATCCGATGCGTTTTGAACGCTTGCCTAAGTGGAGCTTTACAGTCAAGTAAAGTTCTATTAGACTTAAAGCACATTCACAGGTTTGAGTTATTATGCAATATTTACTCACAAAAATAATTATGCTTACAATCCAAACAAATATGTTTCGGCCTTAAATAACTGATAACAGGGTTGGTAAACCGTAAAAGCAAATCAATCAATAAATCATCAAAATAAACTTGACAAATGTTATTTGATGATATAAATGTTAAATTTCTTTCAGAAAATGGAATTTTCCTTCATTCTTTTTTCGATAACTTAGATATTCAATTATCGGGAAATTTTAATTATTCGAGCATATTCTTTGAAACCCTGTCCCAATGTGTCCGGACAATTGAGGAAGTACTGTATAATGCAGAGTTTATGATCACTCGCAGGTTTGTTGTATTAATATATATATTTTAACATTCTGTTATATTCAGGAACGACACAGTAGAATTAAACCATTAAACGTTAAGCGCCATCTGTCACTGAAAACCACATGACACTGCAAGGGATCTCATGCATTCAACCGAATTCCATATAGGTGATTAGTGCTTGTGTGAATTGTAACAGAGGCGATGACTGTAGCAAAACGCCGACTCATCTTTGTTCAATTATTTATTCACGGTAATGAAATTATCTTTCTGGTATGTCTCATTGTATTCATATTGTTTCCGGATGTATTGGCATAGTTTTTAGTTTTTAACCATAATTTTTGTTCCTTGTTTACACAGTTTCAGATTTAATTATGGAAGTCAATATTTTCAAAATAGAATTAGCAATAGATGTTGGTAAAATTTTTAGTATATATTTTTATATGATAAATGCACTATGTGAATTTCGATTAATATTACTAATGATATTGTGAGTGGTTTCATACATGTTCTCCAGTATCTATTGCATAATGTAAACAGTGACAGAAAGTAATTTTCGTAAAATTCTCATTGCAGGATGAGCCCATACGTTGATACATGGCAATACATTTCTCTTTGACAAGATAGAATTATTTGTATAAACTTGATGTTTCGAAATATTATACTGGTGATTTTTCTATCTCTCTTCTGTCTCCTCTCTTTCTGTCTCTCTTTCTCCCTCGATATATATATATATATATATGTGTGTGTGTGTGTGTGTGAAAAACTCTGCCATCGACTTCGACATGTGAGTGCCCACGAATTCAGTTTAGAACACGACCGATAGACTACGAGCATATCCGATTTGATTATAGTGGCAAAAGTTAGTGTTTAGCCAATCACGTTTTTCAAAAGAACCGCCAACAGAGATATGGTGCACAGTGTGCTACGAAATTTGCGTCAAGCCTTCCTTGTATTATCACGGAGTTTAATCTAAAAACAGTATAGGTGTTTGAATATAATCCTCCTCGGAAAGGCAAGACCGCATATTTTTCTTTAATAAGTTTTTGCGAATATTCAGGCCGCTAGACGAAAATACATGAATATAGTGGTTGATAAGTAAACGGGTCGTCTACACAAACATGGCTATCCACTAAAATAAGGTTTAAAGTGATAATATATATATATATATATATATATATATATATATATATATATATATATATATATATATATATATATATATAAACAGAATGAAAACTTATCTTAGGCGATGCGGTTCGTCCTCTGCCTAGATAAAGCCCACAGAGGACGAAACGCATCGGCTAAGATAAGTTTTCCTTTGGTCTTTATTCATATTTTCTTTTTATATATATACTGTATCTGAAAGATTTACACACGTACACACACACACACACACACACACACACACACACACACACACATATATATATATATATGCATATATATGTATGTACATATATATATAGAAAGAGAGAGAGAGAATGAGAGAGAGAATGAGAGATAGATAGATAGATAGATAGATAGATAGATAGAACTTAGCTATAGCTTAAATAACAGTATAGACTGCTTGAAATGAGATTGCAGGAAGCGCGCGCGTGAGAGAGAGAGAGAAGTATTGTCCATGTCCAATGACCCTCACAATAAAAAAAATCATGCAAAGTTTGTTGTGAAAATTTCCTATTTTGCCCAGCTACAGACATCATTATTATGATAATCAATCAGAGAGGAGGAGGCGTATTTTTTAACAGCCATGTCATTTATTTTATAGAATTAGTTGGAATTGCTTATAGAAACTTGTCAATTCATATGATGTTTACATTATTTCAATCTTACCTCCCCACCTCTGTCTCTCTCTTTCTCTCTTTCTCTCTCTCTCTCTCTCTCTCTCTCTCTCTCTCTCTCTCTATATATATATATATATATATATATATATATATATATATATATATATATATAATGTGTGTGTTCTGCACTATTGTACTTTCCAAAAGCCAGGTTATTTATTTGTTTCAATAAGGCGTAACGTGTTTCGAACAGCTGTTCTTTCATACTCTCATCCGCAAAACTAAAAGAAATTCTTGAATAAACATTTACTGGCTAATGGGTATGTTTTTTTAACTAAACAAAAGTTGTTTGTGTAGTAATTACGATGAATGTAAACTTCAATGACAATTGGTTTTGTTTTAAAAGATCGTACAGACACTAGCATTTCATTAAACGTCGGTCGACCGGAGACTGGTAGGAAGTAAGCTAAAAATTGAATAGCAATGAAGTTTTTATTTCCTGGGTGGGTAATTTTTGAGACATGTGTAAAATCTGAGAAGATCTACGGTTACTTAACAGATGAGCATACCGATGGATCTATTCAAATTCCTAAATCTCTGGTAAGTAAAGTATATATATATATATATATATATATAAACAAATGAAAACTACAGACAAATGTTCATTTTCTCCATCAAGACATTCATTTCTGTAGTTCATTGCTTCCAGCAAGCAGAATTTTTTTTTCTCCTGAAGATCGCCATGTTGGCCGAAACTAGTCGAGGAATCTAAATGAAATAATAATAAAAACGAAAGAATATTAATATGCAACCAAGTGTGTCTGAAGATTTTAATTTTTTAATATTTTTTATTGTTCAATATATATATATATATATATATATATATATATATATATATATATATAGACATTAAAGTCAACACTAAGAAGAGACAGTCTATTTCATGCTTAAGCGCAATCGTCAGACCATGCGCGATCGACTTTTTATATATACTGTTCTCTGCTGCATCATGGGTATGTATATTGTATTATTCGAAGGGTTATTTGGGTAAGTGGTAATTGTTATGTTTGCAATTATTTTAGGGCCTATTGAGAGAAAATAATTTTGGATCCGGGTTCAATTTTGTGGTTATTTTATTGTTGTTAACCTTTTTTATTATTTATTTTTAATTATTTCATTGTTGGTTGTTATTATTGCCTTTACTTGTGTTTATGTGTGCGTTCGTAGTTTGTTAATTTGTTTATTATTTATTTAATTTATTTTCTTATTTATTGGTTTTGAATAATTTATTTTACTTATTTATTTTATTTTATCTATTTATTTTTTATTTATTTTTGTTCGTTTTTAATTTTCGATTTTTAAGTAACCTAGTAAAAATTGTTTTTATGTCTGCATTTTGAGATGAGTCCTGATCGTTTATTTAGTAGTTTGTGTTGGTCTGGAAAAGTAGCTATTGCTATTTTCTTCTCCAAAGTTTACAGTTTTGGGATTTATTGCTGTAGGCTGATGCTGTTTTCCTTATTTTCCATGATATTTTTGGTGTGATTTGGTTTTTGTTTTAAATCTCCCAAATATGTTTAGAAAGCATTCTGCTTTTCGCGTATTTACTATTTGTAGAGGCTGTTTTGCGTGCGCAGTTTCTTTGTTCCCAGGGTCCTTTAGTTACTGCTATGTATATTTTTTCTTCAATAACTACTGATTTTACTGTGACTTGGTATATTACATTGTTTTGCATGCAATTGGCGTTTATGGAACATTTGTTCTTTTATCTGTAGTTACACGTGGATGTGACTGTCTCGATGGTTTGTTTGATGTTTTCCTGTTGTGCATTTTTATTATTTGTGTCATGTTATATATATAATATAAATAAAATAAGCAACTCCCAACAATAATCTGTTGGGAGTTGCTTATTTTATTTATATTATATATATAACATGACACAAATAATAAAAATGCACAACAGGAAAACATCCAACAAACCATCGAGACAGTCACAGAGCTACATTGGAGAAAGAGAGCACAATGCCATATTAACTGGCGGAACATTAATATTTCTCAATAAATGACCGGTAAACAGTTGCCGACCACCAGAAGTGCCATGACTTTTCACGGCATCATCATGTAGTCCGCAATAATTATTTGTGAAAATGG